>CM070019.1:20417421-20932421 GCA_036247105.1 Cirrhinus mrigala | reverse complement strand
TTGAAAACAGTTATCTGTCTGTCTATCTATCTTTATCTATCTATCTATCTATCTTAAAAACAAAAACGTTTATCTATCTATCTATCTATTTTGAACACAAAAAGTTATCCATCCCTCCATCCATCCGTCCATCCATCATTTTTATCTATAATTATTTTGAATATTTTAAAAATGAACAAACAAAAGTTATAATCATACAATGAAAGCCTTTTATTAGAGGAACTAAAAAATATTTAGACATTTTTTAGAATAAAGAAAATCATAGAGATTCACAACAGCATGAAAGTAAGTAAATGATCATTTTTGGGTGAACTATGCCTTTAAGTAGGCTACATTTTCATCTGTTGACGCAATAATGATCCGTGTAACAGTTCAAAACAAACAGAAGGGAGACGTCTGATGTTTTTATAAACATAATATCCTTAGTTACTGGACATATGGATATTTGCTTTGGCAATCTAGCAGCTAATACTACAAACTGGCGTCTAGAGAAGAGGTTTTTTTTTCTCTGTTTGGTCCATGGAGCTTGGGAGGGGAAGTAATAGTGTTGATCTCACACGTAATGACCAGTAGCTGGTGGGATGAGTCCATCCATCTCTGTGAAGTAAACAGGTCCCAGCTGGGCTTCTGCATTCAGGATGGAAAAGGGAAGTGAGGCCGGCTTCACCCGCCTCCCCTAAATAAAACAGGCGACAGGATGCACCCGCACTCGAGAGGACTGACACACCATCCACTGGCTACAGGGGAGGAGCAGCTTCCGCTGTCATGGGTGTCAAGTCCACTATTAGACTGCAGAGTGAATCCACATGGTGCCTGAGGTATAAATTGAGACTTCCCATGTGTTAGTGGGAGTGGTGATTCGGACAATAAATCTGTACTCCAATTCAACCTGTGAACAATCTGTCCTGTGTAACCATCACAAGCTGCCTCCAGCAATAAGCATTATGAGGGGCGACATTTACTACTTTGTAATTTATGTCATTGTATTAGATTAAGCATAAATGGAAGCAATGGCTATTTTACCCTAAAGATTTTTTAAAAGAAAAGTTATAATACCAAAGTACAAAGCAGCTATATTGACCTAAATATTTAATGATAAGTTACTGCACAAATTGCATTATATTACATTACAAACGGTGCATATAATGTACATCCTATACATGTGCAGCAGGGAACTTCATTAGTATTGATTAGCTGTGATAATGATTTAATAACCTCATTAAAGAACATTGTGCTTATATAATGAAAGACGCCTGAAAAGAGTCATAACACAGCCTTGTTTTGACTTCTCAAATTTGGTGAAGTGACAAATAACCAGTTTAATAATTTGCCTTATTCACTTGCAGATGAATTTGACAAGGTCAGCATTAGTCAATTTATCCTCTCATTGCAAAAGCATTCTGTTTCATTCTCGACTTTAATATGGGCAATTTATCAAATAATTGTTCATACTATGTTTTGACAGACACATTATCCAGTAAAACAAGCCATTAGCATGGGAGACACAACAAGTTAATGGATGTCCCATCCCTCAGCACCTCAGCAACTGATCTGGACATTTGTTAACTGGTGCTTGGTCATCTTTTCCACTTCTGAACACCAAACTAATTCTTCCAGCAAACATATTCTGTCTCACCTTAGTGCTGCGACTTAAAAATTTAAAAGAGGCCATGTACTTTTGCTTGCACACTCTCTTGAGAAGCCGTCTTGGCTTCGGACCATAATTTTAAATCAAATCAATATGAAAGGTAAACCTATTTGCTTTCTTATTTTAGATGTATTTAAATGTTTTATGGAGTACTGTACAGTTTTTCCTGTGGTAAATATAATGTGCGCTCGTTCTCTTATTTCCTTTTTAACAATACAGGCCAAAAATGCCCGGTCCCTTCCCCTTTGACATAATGCATTAAGAAGTTCATCCATCTATTTCAGAGGTTAAAGACAGTGAACTTCACATTCTGTCCTCTAAAAGTAAAAGCCCATTTCCTTTATTACAAAATGGAGAACTGTAATTCTGCAGCAGTAGGCCTACAAATGTTAGTGAGGTCTAAATGTTCAGTTAATATCTGCTTAATAGTTGGCATTTTAGATACAAAAAGTCAAGATTATCCACCTTTTTCCTTAACGTGGAAGTAAGCCTATGGGTGAGACTTCCAGTTCATTATCCGCTATAGAAAAATAACTAAAAGAATAACAACGTGCAGAAAAGGGTAAAACTGTTTGCACTACAAACCAGTGTGCTCATAATTAAAATAATACGTTAAAATAATATGGTAAAACACGCCAATTTGCAGTATCAAGCGGCAAAAAGAGCTGTTTTGTTAGCTAAAAATAACTGGATGCGGATTAGACCGGAAGCCACACCCATAAAATTTACAAATGGCCGCGCCCACTTTTACGGGAAGAAAAAGGTGGATAATGACTGCATGAAATACTTTTGACACCAATGAGCATTTATTTTGGTTACACCCTTTATTTTAGAAGAATCGACAAAAACGAACAAAATATACAGGACGATTAAATGTCTGTTTTTATAATGTATTATTTTCGACAGACAGAGATGTTGCTACATTTCTGTTTTAGTTTTTAGAATGTATTATGAATTTACCAAAATTAGCTACTTAAATGTGAGGTGCAAATGAAGCGGGGCTAAATTCTTGTCATGTTTTGATGAGAGTGCTGCCTCGGTGTAGATGTACTTGAAGCTGTCAGCAGCATGGCTGTGCGCTCTCGACTGTGCTCAGAGATGCGGCTGATGGAAGTGGCGCCAGTGAGCGCCGATGGATCACATGTCAAGTACTACACAGGTACTCTAATGCACCCACAGACAGTTGCAATGTACTGGTAAATCAGGCCCGTATTAAAATCAGTAAAAGAAAATTATTATTTTTTTTAAATCCATATTTAATCCATGTTAAAGTGTGTTGCTCGACGCTTTCTGCGGTTTGATGTACTGGGGAAATGACAAAACTGTCTTCATAACTTTATTCAATGCATAAATAAAAAAAATAAATGCGCAGAAAGACTATTTTGGTTGCGGGAGAACCAACAAATTGCCCACATAAATGTGCATTTAATCGAAATTAAATGACAGAAATGTCTTTCAAAATTAAATAATTCTAAAAAATAGACGGCAAATGTGGCAGACAGTTTTGTATGTAAATTTTATGTAAATACATTCCGTTATTAATTGGCAATTAAGTGTATCAACAGCCGCGCCTGAAAATGACATTTCTGAAGTGGACCTTGGTGGGTTGATAATACTGTAATCAAACATAAATTGATCGTTCCAGCTCTTTAATTGTAAGGTAAAACAATCATTTAGATCTACCAGTTGCGGTGAACATTAATAATAAGGTATTTTTAAGTTTAAAAGCTATAATTAAGTACATTACTGAAACAAAAAAATGTCAATTTTAGCGAAAAAACACACAACTGTACTTCATTAATTTTTAATGTTGGTCATTTGGCAGCATTAATCTGGAGCCCCATCAAATATTAATACTTTAATGCATCTTACGTTAAATAATCACCACCCACTTTCTTCCAGAAGGAAATCGATAACATGAAAGTGTTTGCTTTCCGTATACTGCATATTTATTTAAAAAGATTAATGCATACAAAATAAAAATGAATAATTAATACAAAAGTTAACACATAAACACTGCAACGAAACGAAGTATGTTATCAAATGAATTTGAATTATAGCCTACATTAATTCTGTCGTGACTCACAATATTTAAAATAAATTACATTTCATACAGAACTTCTTTAATATTTCCCCACCTTGTTATGATCAGTAATCATGTCTTTTTGATGACGAATGCGATTATTCCGATAAAAATGTTTGGTTTGTTCAAATGTAATATTACAATGAAATGTAATATTGTTGACAGTATGGTCTAGCTTTTAAAAATATTGTGTGTGATTGATTTTTCTCACCATAAAATAGTGACAAACCATTTGAGTTCATGGTCGCAAAATATTGATCTTTTGTAGCCTAACAAGAGTGAAAAAGACTTAACCTCGAAATCACTGCCTCATCTTCCCTTGATCAAAAAATATCCAAAGAGAAAATATCTCAACAACAGGGACTGCATAGCCAAGGTAATGAATTGAAATAGTCATTTTTGTGTTGTTTTGAAAAATCGTTGGTGTTTGGTTTAATAAATCATGCCTTTGAGTTGCCCTGTGCTGAGAAGGGAATTCCAGTGCGTTTCATTGAACAGACTCGTCGTGATTTCTTTAGCCAATTGGGTCTCTCACCCCAGAATTGGAGGCTTAATTTTACCCAGCCTCTTTGGCATTTTGATTGATGTTCCCGTGGCTCCATCCGGCAGGCTATAGCTATAAGGGTAAAGGGAGGCAGTAAAAAAGACAATCGTCTGTAGTTCAGTCCTTCTCACACATGCAGTCAATGCTGTTAGATAACGACAAGTCTGGACTAAACTGGGTTTTAGTTGCTGTATGATAACTGGGGTGACGTGGAGGATCCTGTAGGCTCGCAGGAGCGCGCGTCCCTCTCCACACCATGGATCATATGGGAGCGCATCTCCACCAGACGCACGCAGACACCATCAGTTTTGGGATCGATCAGATTCTTAACAATGCAGACCAGGGGAGCTGCATGATCTCCAACCCCAGAATGCAGGACCTGGACTACGGTTTGGGCTGCATAGTCAGCACAGCCTATAATACCATGACTGGCAACTACAATGTCAACAACTCGGCTGGATACAATGGAAACTCGTGTAGCGTTGGCTCCCTCAACGGCTCGTACAACATGAACTTGGGCACGAATGTTAATGGGAATTGCCTTAATTCTTCGGGGGTGATCCGGGTTCCAGCGCACCGGCCGCTGAGCAGCGTTCACTCGTCCATTTCTACCAGCGCTGCCACGGTGCCAAGTATGGGAAGCATGGGCACCATTAACAATCTCACGGGATTAACGTTTCCATGGATGGAGAGTAACAGGAGATATACCAAAGACAGATTTACAGGTAATAGAAATCACTCTGAACTTGGCAGTGCTGTTTCTATGCTTTATTTCAGTCTTCGTTCTTATTTGAAATTGCACTGTAAAAATGTTTTCACCGCGTTGTAAAACAGCATCCAGAAGGCTAATTCAACCTTTCAGTAATCAAAGCGGTCGAAAAACTCCAGTGACTTGTTGTGAGTTGTAACTTTGTCACAGCTTTAATTTTACTTACAATTTTTAGGCAGCAATTCAACTTTTTAACTTGATACATTTGGTTAAATTTTCATATAGACTCGCAAATCCAAAAATTAAAAAAATCATAAGGGCTTCACTGTAAAAGCAGCTCCACTGAATAGTTTAATTTTTATATCTAGACAACGTTATAAAACCATCTTAAAATTAAAGTTAAAATGTATGTTTTTTAATAGCATAAACGAATCTTTATACATATTATACAATCACTGCAATGCATCGGTTGGCCAAAAAAATAATTGCGTAATAACTGATAAACATACACATGTTTTTCTGTGGGGTGTGTAAATGGTATAAATAATTATAGAGTTTATGATTGTCTGTTTTATGTTTAACTAATGACAGTCTTTTTTTCCTCACACGAGAACGTAAATGTTGATCTATCACGTCTGTATAAGTTTCTTACTCTTTTAGTATTATTTAATTTAATGCGGTAAAAAGTAAAAATGTGCTGTTGTTACCTTATTGGGCTATTGATTTGACCATTAAAGCTTGCCTTCAGAGATGTAACCTTATGTAATCAGGTTGATTCAGTCGAAGTTAGTATTTTCGACTGGAATAAAATCACTTAGGCTAATTTAGCAATACCATATTGTTACCCGACAAAACATTTTTACAGTGTTTTATTTATTTATAATCTACATTTCACACTGCCGTCGTAGTAGACCTAAGAAAATGTCTAAAAAGTATTTTTTTTTCCCCTCAATTATATATTCCTGTCTATTTGCTTGCTTGGCTAAACTTACTCAATATAGTTCGTGATTGCTGCATGTTTTTAAAAGGACAAAAAGTCGTCTTTCGTCTCTGGAAGTCTCATTTGCTTCTCACTTGCTTGGCTCTGTCGTTTTGCTGATTTCTTCCGCTTGCTTTCACCCTGTCTCTCAATCTAGTGGCCCTCTCACCGTTCACTGTAACACGCCGTATAGGTCACCCGTACCAGAACCGAACGCCTCCGAAGAAGAAGAAGCCCCGGACGTCGTTCACTCGCCTCCAGATCTGTGAGCTGGAGAAACGCTTCCACCGTCAGAAGTATCTGGCGTCAGCTGAGAGGGCAGCCTTAGCGAAAGCACTTAAAATGACTGATGCGCAGGTCAAAACATGGTTCCAGAACAGAAGAACGAAATGGAGGTGAGCTTTTGTGATCTAATCATGCTTTTACACTCACAACGTAATGCATTCTTTTTCGTCTCACCACTAAACCCAGTTGAGGATTTTGTTTTTAAGACCTCTATGGGGTCAGCTGGGTCAGTTTCATAATGCATTCCATATCGTGCTTTGGAAGGCCATTTCATGAAATTCTCTCAGTATGTATTAATTTAATCAATTCAATCAATACATCAAGTTATGTTTAATTGACTATATTTAGTTTGGAATGTCCAATATTGGTTAACTGTAACCTTTTTCTTTGTGGTGTAAACGGGTTATATTCTCAATGATCGACTTCTGTCAATGTCTTTTTTTAATCCAGCTTTTAGTATTTTATTATACATTCTGCTAGGCCTGGAATTTAACTGGATCCATTTTAGCAGACATTGATGGACCAGTATGATCGAGTCTTTAGACAGAAAACAGAAATTATGCTCTGTTATACTGCAACCAGTGTTTCCCTAAAATCTTAGTTGTGTTAGATGGTTAATTACCTGCTGTTCAATCAGGATAATTGGTGTGATGTTTTATGTGCTATCAACATAATTAATCACAACAATTAAAGTGCACAGACATTTACGAAAAATAAATAAATAAAAAATAATAAAATGATTGTGATTTGGCTACATCACTGATCTCGGAACCTGAAATGTATTTGTTGTTCAATTAAATGTATAATAATTAGGATATAGTGCGTTATAGTTACACAATTTGTGTCAATTATGTACACAAAATGTATTAAAAGTCAACACAAAAATGTGTTAAAATGAACACATCATTTCTGAGTGTATATAATCTGCATTTTCAAACTATAAGATTTCCACGTAGCCTACCTAATCTGAGTGAATTCCAAATTAATGACGAAAACAAAAATAATGGAACGTTTACTGTTCGATTGACATCACGATGTAAAGTGTGTCAGAATTCGTTTAAAAATTCCACGTTATGAAGTAATTACAGCAATTATGCCAAAATAGTCATTTTGTATTCTTTGATATTAGGATCACCGGTTTGTATTATTATTATTATTTATTTATTTCATTAAATTTAGACAATCACTAGAACGCGTATTAGAAATCATGACTGAAATCACCGACTAAATGACTCCTGTGCTATGATCCAAATCCATGCAGGCGGCAGACAGCAGAGGAGAGAGAAGCCGAGCGACAACAAGCGAACCGAATCCTTATGCAACTTCAGCAAGAAGCTTTTCAAAAGACTATAAACCAACCTGTTACTCCGGACCCAATCTGCCTACACAACAGCTCTCTATTCGCACTTCAGAACCTCCAGCCCTGGACTGAGAACACGGCGAAAATCAGTAGCGTTCCCAACACCGATTAAGAAAGAGACTTTTATGGACGTGCGATGTACAGAGGAATATCTCAACATTACTTTCTTCTTTTTAAAATAAAATCAGTCTTTCGTTTTTAATATGCAGCTTGTAGAAAACAGCTAAAAGAATACTTGCTGCTCTCAGTTGCAGTCGTGCAGAATAATCAGTTTTTTTAATCGATTTATCATTTTGATTTCGACAAAGTGTAAACATAAAAGACATTTATTTGGTACCACCAAATTACATTTGTGGTAACACTTTATAATAACTCTAGCTTTTATACATCAAATGTTACAAATAAAACAGGCTATTAAAAACAAAAACGAACGTTCGAATATTCGTATATAGAATTATGGGCTGTTTCCCCAAAGCATATTAATTTAAGTAGACCTACTATTAAAATCGTCACATATCAGTATAGTACCCAGCATTATGCTTAATAAATCATAAGGACACACCGGATTACTGTCACCAAGCAGACCACTGCTTGATTGGTGAATATCCATAGCGAAACGCCACCTCTCTGTTGAGCATGGAAATACTGTGAGCCTCGTTATAATTAATATCCTTGTCACTGTCAGGATTATTAGACACATGCAGGGTGAAAAGATACGACCTCACTGTCTCCAAGCACACCCTCAGAAGCTTGGACCTCTTTAACTCACAAACGCGTGAAAACGAAATCTTACGCTTTGCAGTTCCCTCAGTGAGTAAGTGTTGTGACACTGACAGAATTATAGTTGGGCTACTTTTGTGGGTACTTTGGAAATAAAGGAATTTAAATATATAATTTTAAAGTAAAACGTATTTTAATCATTTTAAATAGGCGATTCTGGGTAAAAAGCTGTAAGTGATTAGGCGCGGAAAGCGTGTTTTGGTGTAATGAGCACTTTCGCTAAACGCCTGTGAAAAAGAACGTTCGTAACCTCGTTAAGTAGACGAATTAATAGGCTATAAGGCGGTATCATGCTATTTTTAATCAGAACTTTATTCTAACTAATTTACTGTTTTAGCTGCATTCAACTAATAAACTAATGAGCAAACAAAGTTTTATGAAGTGTTACCATTTATTTTTCGATAACTTTTTTTTTTTTTCCATAATCCTATGTAGGTTTACTTGGAGGGATTGTATTTTGCACGTTTGTTAATTAACACTTGCAGCGAAAATAGTCCTGTGAATTAAAATATATTCTACAGGAAAAATGGGTTGACTTTAATTATTCATGCTTGTGATAGCTAAGTTAGACTGTCAGTTTTTCGGAGGCGTGATATAAATTACTACAGCACTTGTTATGCAGAATGTTGTTGCGACGTTCCATAAAGATTTTTCGTTAGCAAATATGTTCTTTTTACATTGTTTGTAAAGTTTCAACTTTTCTGGATAGTTTGTTATTTCTGTATTAGCCTACACTTAAATGTTGTCGCGAAGTATGTTTTTCCAGTCATTTTTTCCCTGAGTATTCCAACCATTGTTAATAATTAAAGAGACAAAGACGAATTATCAATGCTCAGTAACACCTGTACTCAAGTCTATAATTTTTTTTTTGTCTGAAATTTTATTTTTAACAACGATCAGTTTATCAAAACTCAGACCAACTTGGTAGCACTGCTATGTTTATTATTCGTTTACTTGAAATACATGTGATTATAAGATCCATTTTCTTCGGAGATGTCGGTGTGACCTATAAATTATATTTTATTATAGCCTGATATGAACGATTAAATATATGTGGCCATGTCTCAGACTGGATCATTCTAACTGTTCGATTTGTTTAGCGCTTTTTGTTGAGCAACTATAACACCTCGAAGGTTTTGTCATTGTGGATAGATCCCAGATAGCATATCTGTGATGAATCTTTACTCAAGTGAATGACAGTTTTGGTTGCATGATAAATGGATGTTTTTTTTTATTTTTTTTTTATTTGTTTTTTTTCTATTGGAGAGTGCAAAAGCGTGTTTATGATAACTATGTGCAGATGTGATAGTGTTCCTGAAAATAACCAGAAGCTTAAGCTATCCAATACTGCATCGGAAGGTGGTTTAAGTTTCATCATCTCTTCCGAAATCATATGTTACATAAGTGTCGTTTAAAAAGTTCCAGAATGTTCAGAAATGGAAGTCATTTAGGTCAGAAACACTAGTAGGCTAGCCTACACTAACGCAGTCGCTAACCCTTGGCCAGACTAAAGTGCACTCTGCGCATTTCACAATTGTTGCTTTTTTTAACATAAGGATGCGTTTAGACTCACGTATTATTTTCATATTGTATTTTACAAATTTTATAATGTCTGACATATATTGATAATATGCAAATAAATAGACATTCGAATACTGATTAGTTTTATTACTTTTTTTTTGCGAACACGTGTAATATAATTTGTTTGTCAAAACAGTATTGCAGATCTGATTCAAAGTATTGCAAAATGAAGAAATTTTTCTGTTTTCGTTTTGTATTTCAATGCAATTAAGAAAAATCACATTACATTCTCTCAAATAAATTGACTTTAATTCATTAATAATTCATAAACTGTCCATTTATAATTGTGCTTAGTCACGTCTAATGTATCATGCGTTTTCAACTTATTTTTTATGCCATTGGCATATCAAAAACAGAACGTTATTTTTGTAATTTTCTGTACAATTATTAGAAATTATTACGAGTTCTTTTAATTTATTATTGTTTTTATTATTATTATTATTTTTTTTTTTTTTACCGCTTATGTCTCACACACTTTAAAAAATGCTGGGTGAAATATGGACAAACCCATCCATCGGGTTGTTTTAATCCAGCGGTTGGGTTAAATGATTTATTTAACTCAACTATTGCTTAAAAATTACTATGTGGCTGGTTTAAAATGATTACCAAATAGGTTAGAAATTAACACTTATTAATACGTTCAGTAAATTAACATTTATGAATAAGTTGAATAAATAATATTTAAATAATAAACTTTTTTTAATTGCTTATCAATAAATATTTAATTTTTGATTATTGCTGATGTCTCTAGTAATTATATGTCCGATTTAATTTACAACCTATTTTGGGTTCATTTTAATATAGGCTTAGTCATGTAGTACAAATATATAGAAATTTTTAAACAATAGTTGAGTTAAAACTACGCACAAGGTTGGATTAAAACAACACAATTCGGTCAAAACAACACAATCATTGGGTTTGTCCATATTTCACCCAGCACTGGGTTGTTTTTAACCCAGCATTTTTTAGAGTGCAGGAATCTAAGTATTATTCGGTTGTGCTTTGTAACTGATTTCCATAGTGTTCCTCGTCTGTTCTTCGCTTTGAAAAAAAAAATGCATGCAAAGTAGATACAAGTAAATATACGTATTATTCGAGTCTGCATTTCTTTAGCGCCGCTGCGACCCTCTCGAGTGTATTTTTTTTTCTCGAGTGTCCTTAAATGATGACGCATGCATCGTCATTTTCAATCGCCAAAACATTCTTCAGTTGTGTAATTTTCTACTGCGACAAGGGAAAAAAAAGTTCACAACAGATTAGTACAGCATACACTCAAAATGTCTCTTTTACGTGTTTGCTGTACTACAGCTACATGTTTTGTTAAAAGAGGATTGCTTTTAGAGTCGACTTATACTGGTGAGTGCAACCTTTGCTTGGATATTAACTATTCATTGACATGCTTACACAACATGCATTGATTTGTACTAATATCATATTAATATGCACATAACTTCCTTTATATTGATTACTGAGAATCGTGTTCGGAATACATGTCAATTTGCGACATATTTGTTAAAGTGTATCTCCGCACTTGTCTGCAGCATGTTATAGGACAGCAGGATATACGTCTGGTGGTGCGACCAAAGATAAAGAACCGTTAAAGAAAGCGAAAACGCCCCAAGGACGCTTTGACATGGACGAAACCGAGTCAAAATCGAAAGATGTTTTTGAACGTAAGAACGTCGTTTCTGCTCTGGATTTCTTTCTTTTTTTCTTTTTCTAATAAATGTAAAATGAAATGTATTTTATATTTTTCATATATATTTTTAGTGCTTGGCAACGATTAATCGCATCCAAAAGAAAAGTTTTTGTTTATATAATATGTGTGTGTGCTGTGTATATTTATGTATATATAAAGACACACACATACAGTATATATTTTGAAAATATTTACATGTATATATTTATTTTTATATAATTTAAATGATATATATAAATATATTTATATAAATTTAATATATAAAAATACCATATTTTTCTTAAATATATACATGCGTGTATTTATATATACGTAATGAATATACACAGTACACGCACACACACACACACACATACATACATATATATATTTATTTTATACAATCAATGTGACATAAAATGAAACTATATTTTATTTCTCTTTTAACAGGATTTCCAGGTGATGTGAATCCAGAAACTAAGGAGAAAGGTGGTCCCAGAGGTCCTGAACCTACACGATATGGTGATTGGGAGAGGAAGGGACGTTGTATTGACTTTTAGTTTGCCTGTTAAAAATATCCAAATGTATTTATTTTAACATTTGAATGTGATTAATAATACTGTATACAGATACAAAAGAGAATTTCTGGACCAGAAATGTGTATGTCTTTCCTGATTGTATGGGCCTGCTATGTAGAATGAATAGTTTGTGGAAAAGTAGTTTGAACTACTTGAACGGTTCTGTTCAGACTTTAATGGACATTTTGAAATGAATCCGCTATAATGTTCTTACTCTCTTTAAAAGTGGGAAACACAATGTCTGCAAGATCTGGAAGATCTCTTTAAAGAATAAACATATTCAACGTAATATTTTTTTTTGGGTCATATTTCAAACATCCAGTCCGGTTGGACTAGTCTTAAAAGTTAGTCTAAAACTTAAAAGTTAAAAATTGAGACTAGTCATAATTTTTTTTTTTCAATTCAGTTACAGTTACTGATTACCCCCTGGCTAACTGCGAGTTGGCCACAATAGTTCTTAAGACACTGTTTTAACATAGAGGTTAAATTTATGCAACTGGCCCAAGGTTTGTGTTTGTTATTATGTAAATAATTCAGTTTTATTCTGTGGAATTAAAAAAAACAAAAAAACAAAAACAAACTGTTGTTACTGCAAACATTTTCATATGTATCTGCACATGTATTGTTACAGATAAGCAGTACCATATCAGCATTTAAGGAGAGGTTAAACACATTATCAGGGCACAACAGCAAGGCTGGGAGAGACAGCCTGCTCAGCATTTTAATACACACTTACAATTGTTATACCATAATAACACTGCAAAGACCACAAAACTGAACAAACAATGGTAATCTGGCCTATATCTTGCTGAGCATGATAAATATCGACCGCACATTTAATAAATAAGCTATACATTGCTGAACAATGTCATAATTCTGACATAGTTCTTAGTTTTTCCCATAGTATTTATTTTGTATTTGATACATTTTGTCTAGTAATAATTTCATTATTTTACTTTATTATACTTTAGCAAATTTAGTTTGTATTGTCACCCAGTTTATAATATAGCTTCTGCCAAAGTAAACTAGACTATTAATCCATATCTCGCGTCAAACCGGCTGCCCAGCCTTCCAGCACATACATACGTCAGCAATGACGTAAAAGTCACAGTGTCCTCTTATATTTGGATTTTACAAAGCATAGGTCTGACTTTCAAATCGAAACAAAAATAATATACGACTCAGATTTGATTAAACGCTCTTCTAGTTACCAAATAATCGTATTTTTAATTCTATTTTAATCGGCTCACCGTACCTTCCTCGTCTCCGTTTCCGCTTCCGGTCAATTCCTCCAATCGGCCATATTCCGCCGCTCTGTCTCAACCCAGCCGCCGCTCTGTTGCCGTAAGCCCACCATAGTTTCATTTCACAGGGGATGGTCTTCCATTCATAACGTTACAGTTGAACAGAGTGAATCGGGGGTAAACAGGTGATTTAATCCAGAAACGCTGACAGAAAACGGGCTAAGATGACGACGCGATCGGAGAGGGAAAAGGCTCAGAAACTGAACGAGCAGCATCAGGCCATTCTGTCCAAAATGCTGAGAGAGGAGGATAACAAATACTGCGCCGACTGCGAAGCCAAAGGTGAGATGATGTAAAATCTCCTCCGCTACTCTTAAAAACTCGCGTTTGATGTTTTGGTCACCTGTACGCGACAGGAGTCTCGTTACACACCAGGGCTGTTCAGGTTTCGTTTGGCTCACGGTCCTGAGTCACCCGGGAGGAAAGCCGTAGATGGGTGTCAAATCCTATTTAGACAGCGTATTTGATCACGTTTGAAAAGAATGATGATGCTCAAACCCTGTTTAGGCTGACAGCTCAGTGGGCTTTGATATCCGGCGAATCACTATTCAGCCATGTGTCCTTGACCAAAACCATTATTAATGCATGAATGGAAAACCGGTCTGAAGTTGAACTGATCAGCAGGTCTGATACTGTCACAGTACTGTTTCATTGTGTAAGATGTTATACAGGAGAGATTAACCTATATTTGTGTACCTGCTTAAATGATGCTACAGATGAACAACTCTGCTGCCTTTGTTCCACATATCCACCTGTTTCATAATGGTTCATCCTAGAACAGTGTATATGATACCTTATTATGTGTCCACAGGGACTATGCAGCTAGAAGTGATACTGTACCATTAAGCAAGTGAAAGCAGTCTATTTTTTATTCAGATTGTAACCAGGTGACTGTAACTGTAATAGCTGCTCAAGTGGGTGGACTTTCTGTTTTGTTTAGGGGGGAGGTTTTCACTTGAAATGCTCATAAATGTGTCAGTATAGTGTTTTAGTGCTCACAGGGAAGGTTATGTTTTACAATAATATGGGAGTTTAATGTGTAAAGAATGTTGAGGAGGATTAAAATGGTGGTGAGATTTTAAAGATGAAATGATGAACGTGTGCAATTGTATTTGAGCTGCTTTCTCATTTCCTTTCAGTTGCATATTATTTTTGTGGTCTTAGTGGCTGTGACATTGCTATATTCTCAAGTTCCAAGCTTACTAAAAGATCCCAATGCAAGCTCATAGGTGGCCTGTTACAAACTCAGATGTTGTTTAAATTCTGTTATAATCCCTCTTCTGTCTTCCCATCAAATTCCAATAGAAAGCATGTGAGAATGTTAAGGCAGTCTTCGACTCTGCGGTGATGTCGCAGGCCAGTACCTTCTAAAGCTCCCCTCTCAGCTTTCGTCTTAGACCAGTTTCATCCACTCTGAGCTCTCCGGTGTCTTAAGTGCAGCCACACCTCACCACTCATATTGCCTGGCCTCTTTCTGCCACTGTGTCTCTCTCTTACATAATGCCAGTGCTGATGGGAGGAGTTTTGTAGCTTGATTAGCTTATGAATGACAGCCTTAAAAGAATGCTAAAGTCAACATGAAATCAAAAAACTCATTTACAAACCCAGAAATTAAAAGTCAGTCATCCTTTAGTCTCTCCAATGTTGTTTCAAACCTGTTTCTTTTGTGAAACATTAAAAAAAGATTTTTTTAAAGATTGTTGGTAATCAAGAGTGTTGGTGACCTTTGACTTCCATTGTGTGTTCTTAATGACGCACTGTAAACAATACACAGTGTGCTCTGTCAAATGTATGAGTTTTATTATTAATACTTCATTCATACATTTATCTTTTTGGAGTATTAGGTGTGAATGTATTACTCACACTGTGCATAAGCACACAAAATTGGGACAGACCTTGAGATATTAAAAAAAACATCTTTTAACATCCACAGAAGAAAGATTTACATTGGTTATGTGAAATGCCCTCTTTTAAACATTTCATTAACTGCTAATGGGTAAAATCAACTTTAAATAGTGTTAAATACTGAAAGTGAAAGTTATGAGATTTGCAAAGTATGGTAACCCATACTCGGAATTTGTGCTCTGCATTTAACTCATCCAAGTGCATGCACACACACCTGGAGCCGTGGACAGCCATTGTTTCAGCCCGCGGGGCAATTGGGGGTTCGGTGCCTTGCTTAAGGGCACACTGGTGGTGGAAGAGAGTGTTGGTCATTCAATCCCCCCACCTACAACTCCTGCTGGTACTGAGACTTGAACCTGCAACCTTCAGGCTACAAGTTGACTCTCTAACCATTTGGCCATGACTGCCCCAGACAGTTTTATTTAGAATTCAGGAAAATTATGAGCATAAAATGGTATGCAAATGCAGTTTCAAGATGGTTTCACTAAACGGAGGTCAATTTAAAAGGGTAGCTTACCCAAAAATGATTATGGCTACACACACACTGTCAGTGTTTAGGATTGATGACAGCATGTACTTACAGGTGTGAGTTTCGAAATGTCCTGTTCACACAGCAACTTAGAAGCCCAAAGACTGTCTGCATAAATGTGCAACTAAAGTCAAACCGTCTGTTTGTGACTATCACCTGTAACCATTGCCCATGTTCAAAGTACATATCAAAGATGGCGACCCCAAAATTGCAAAGTCACATCACACTTGACATGACAGAAGTTCAACTGAGGCATAATTTCATCCATCAAATCTTAATTAACCGACCACAGTTTTTATTCCTCTGTAATGAGCAGAGGGTTTTAGTCGTGCTTAGACCACAAAACTGTCTGGAGCAGTACGTTTCTGAAGCCATGCATGTAAATATGCTAGACACACTTACATGTCACCCTGTACCACAAAACCAGTCATAAGGGTCACTTTTTTTTTTTTTAATTGAGATGTATACATCATCTGAAAGCTGAACAAATAAGCTTTCCATTGATGTATGGTTTGTTAGGGTAGGACAATATTTGGCTGAGATATGAAAATCTGCAATCTGAAGGTGCAAAAAAATCAAAATACTGAGAAAATCGACTTTAAAGTTGTCCAAATGAAGTTCTAAGCAATACATATTACTAATCAAAAATTAAGTTTTGATATATTTACGGTAGAAAATTTACAAAGCCTTCTCATGGAACATGATCTTTACTTAATATCTAATGATTTTTGGCCTAAAACAAAAATCGATAATTTTGACCCATACAGTGTATTTTTGCTATTTGTAGCAATGCTACAAATATACCCGTGCTACTTAAGACTGCTTTTGTGGTCCAGGGTCACATGTGTAGGGCATAGAGCATGTGTAGGGCAGAAAGTCGCTCAGTCCGGTTCTGTTCACACAGTAGGGCTTCACCAAAAATTAGATTGTAAGTCCTGAAAATTTGTAGGTGAGTTCGGTTATAACTGAATGCAGTTGTCACTCCTGTAAATAACCAATGTGTGTAAATGCAACTATATTATCTTATTAACTGTGAACCATATATCTCCGTTCACACACTGAATGCAGTGAACTTGTGTATTGCGATTGCTGTAAGTTTAACGCGTGTTGCAACGGCCACCAGTTATACTTTATTTTCGCCGCAGATGATTACAGCATTTCACTAGATTTGTAGTGAGACATGTTTTTGTGAAGCTTGAGTTTTCCTTCAAAATAATAGCTCTACTGCTGTTTCCGTCAAAATAAAAACGTAAAAGTGCAGTATGAATTGCTGACAGCTAGTGGTTTAAATGCATAACGTTACTGCATTCCAAATTTAAAATATCTCTTTCAAGTGTAGAAATTAGGAAAGAAGTATTGTAATTCTCCACTGTAGTGTAAAGCAAAAATAATATACCTGTGAAATAATAATTTTCACTTATTTTGAAAAGTTCAGGCACAAGTCAATTTACTGACTTTTCTTCTGATTTGTTTTCTTAGTTAGGAACATGTTTTGGAGCTCTTAATTTTGAACTCTCAAAGTGCATTCGATTTTAACATTAAAATAAAAAAAAAACATTTTTTGTATTTGTTTTTTTTTTTAAATATCACAATAAATTTTGTATTGTGTGCTTCAGATCGCAGTATTATTGTATTGTGAGATTTTGATATTGTTACATCCCTATTGAATGCACATTGAAAACCACTTCAGATGTTTTTTTTTTTTTTTCAAAGTTTTTCATTTTGTGAGAGTGAGTAATGGTGAAATTATCAGTGATTGCTGTGGCTTTTTCCCATATGTTTGTGTCATCGGTGAAACTTTGACTTGGCTGTAGCATTGAAAGAACCTCTGCTCTGCCAAGTAGTGTAGTATAAGAGGAAAGATACGGAGTACAGTAGATGGGGCAAGTGTGGCACTGCAGGAGCTGCTTGTTCTATCCAAAGGATGTGATTAGATGTGACAGAATAGTAGGGATCGGTCAGACATGGCTGAGCACAGTGTGTCCAGAGGCTTTTATTTACTTTGTGGGCCGCTGCTCTCTCACTGCCTGATGCCACTATGCCTGCTGTCCCTGACATGCAGAACACTGCCGGAGAATGAAACCAGCCTATGTTTAAGGTTGTGTTTGTTTTGTGTGTGCAGGTTTTGTGTTAGCCTGAGTGTCAGGCACACACTCCCAGTCTATGTGTTTTTTGCATACCTGTGCCTGTGTTTGCTTATTTGCACTGAGTGAAAGGGGTTTGCTCCAGCTGTAGAGCATTAGATATCCCCGTCATTGGAGCTCAGGGCATTTGTGAGTCACACACACAGACTGTGACATGCCTGTTGTCTGGCGATAAGAGCAGACTATATTTTTCGACAGGTCACCTACTTTAGTGCTGTGGGATGAGGGCTGTTTTCAGTGAGGTCATGCATTATACACCTTATTGGCTGGTCAGTTTGATAGGGTATAGATTTTTTTTCTTTTAATTAGTAATTACATTTTACATGTGTAAAATTTTCTTATTCTTCACTTTTTGTTTTTTGGAGACCAGTAATTATTATAATAATAGTAATTCCTAGAAAAATTCCTGGAAAAAAATTCGAAACTTTCCACAAATTAAAAACATCCAGGATTGTTTTTCATCCCTTTGCAACCCAAATAATATAAATTTTGCCGCCAATGCTAATCGAGTAATGCCGTAAACTATACAGGGAACCTTCTCATTTGGTACATTACTATAATATTAGAGGTTAAAATTAATAACAGAGTCCAAACTTTTATATTCAACTGCTATATATTTTCGCATAATACACAGCAATGTCACGCCACATTTAAGATCATCAAAAAGGCATTTATTGTTTGTGTGTTGTGATCAGATGGACAGAATTCCGGAGTGGAGACTGTTTCTTTTCATAAGTAACAAAGCTCAAAGCTCTTTGGATTCCTGGATGGAAGGTGTGATGCAGATAATGTTTGGTTGGGGAAAAACGTGGACCTGGCAACCCAGGTTTGAACTATGGATGATTCATGGACTCAAATAGAACCTGCATTAATTTCGCTATATAAATATATTTATGCCATGAAATAGTAATATTTCAGTCCTGAACTTTTAAGGCAGTCTAATTAATAACTAACCCATGATGAAGTGATGAGCAGAACAAGATAACCAAAGATTAACAATTTGTAAACCAAGATAACAATTTATAGTGAGAAAAGGGATGACTTTCATAACCTCACTTCTATACCAGTGTTATTTATACACGTTTAGAATATTTATGAATATTTTACATTTTTAATTTTTAAAAAATATTTTCAGTTTTCATTTAAATTTTAGTTTCAGTAATTTTGCATATTTTTTATGTTTTTTTCTGTTTGTATTATTCATTATTCAGTTTTTTAAATTGTAATAATTTTAATACTTAATCAAATGTAAAATATTATATATATATTATATAGTTGTTATTATTATTATTATTATTATTATTATTAAATAATCATTTTTTTCTCTCTCTCTACCAGTGTTGCCAAGTTTTCCTGTAGAATTGGGTTACTTTAACGCTGTTGCTGTGGGATGTTTTTCATGTCCATGGGTTGAAGCGACCCACATAATGTGATATTGAGTAGGGATGGGCAATATGGGCTTAAAAATTTATCACGATAATTTCTGGTATTTATTGCGATAACGATATCAATGACGATAACTCTGGGAATCTTGTTTCTTTAGAGAAAAGTATTATCTTTCCTAATTTTTACCCAAAATAAGGTGTCATGAGCATAACTGAGTACACACATAATGTAATGACTGTTTAATTCAAAGGAATGTGAATTAAATTTTTGTACTTTTTGTACTGGAAGCTTCTAACACTAAGAGGAATTCCTTGTTTGTAAACACACTTGGCAATAAAGCTCTTTCTGATTCGGAAGCTGGAGGGTGCCCTTCCGCAGAAACTAAATGTTTTATAGCAGAAGTAATAGTACTGACGACGCTCCAGGAATCTCTAATCCAGTGATCGCTGTAGCTGAATAAAACACAGATAGAGAAATATTAACTGAGGAAACTTGAAGACAATAAACATACGATGGGTACAATATATGGTTTGTCTGTGTTCTTCAAGCAATCTTGGGTATTTTTACAAGGAAGTATACTTTTAATGCAATGCTAATCGACATAGCCTTTGTAATACTATAAAATAGTATGATTTCAACCTCATACTGTGATATGAAACCACGGCTGATCACAAAAGTTTATTTCAAACACTTGACTATGTTATTAAGTTAATTTGAAGAAAAAGCATGTCAATAAATGATATCTTTGATGGAAAACAGGTTTGTTAACAGGCTCATACACATGCAAAACAGCATCGCACATATGCTACTAGTACATTCCAGCCTCAGACTGATTTTTGTTGCATTTTTGTTGATCAAAACCAGTTCCAGATTGAAGCTCCTCATTTAGCGATATACTTGTTTCACATCCATGTCACAGCATATCACTCCCTACTGTCGCACAAAGAAATGTGTCAACAACTAGACTTTATCGTTATCATCTCGGGAAGACTGATTCTTATCGTGGGGGAAAATTTTTACCGGTATATCGCAAACGATAAGATATAGCCCATCCTTAATATTTAGCTCCTGGAATGAGAATTTTACCAGTGGAACCCTGCCCAAAAATGTGTATTTTACCCCCTGGACCGTTTTTCTATTGTGATTTTTGGGCTAGTTTTAAGTAGAAATTGGGCAGATTTTTTTGTGAAAACCTGGCAACCCTGCTGTCTACAGTAAATCTTGCTCTGCTGTGCATCCTGGGTAAAAGGCAGACTCCAATCATTTTGTCTTACACTAGTAGTTAAGCTGATGTAGTGGGTGGTGTGATTACTAGGTGTCCAGATCAGTGTTGTGTTTTAGCTACCTCACAATTAGCGATCAACTGTACTGTTAATATTGTTCTGCATTCATTATCAGCCAGATTTTGTGGTTAGATACATAAAATCCCATAGAACGCCATAGTCAAATCAGCAAGTGGAAGGTATACGTATACACATTATATCTACTTAGCTACAGCCATCAACCAGCGAGCAGTGAGTCTGCTGCTCACATGAGCTTTTTGTAAAACTCTGTGGGCACAGATTCTGGGAATACTTCTGGGCACTTCTAGTAATGAGTAATGATCCAATCATAACTGCAGGCCTCTAGACAGAAGACAGCAGAGAGTACTATAGTGTGTGTGTGTGTGTCCTTCCTGCTTTAAGTGCTGATAGAGATGTATGTGTCTGTGTGTGCTGTATTGGTTTTGCATTGTGTCTGGCAACTGGAGAGTGTTGAGAGAGGCGTCTATTTGATAGGCTTGACATCCTTCACTTCCTCTTGCTCACGCACACGCAACAAGGACAGACAGGAAATGTGCTCTGGTACTTCCTCCTGTGTGCTGTCTTTCACACTGTCTCTCACAGTGATAAGAACTGCTGAAAGCCTGCGTCAGCATCTTTGTGTGTTTTTGGTAATTATATCCTCCTGAAGTTGTTATGATTAGCAGGGAGCATACACTTGAAAAACTGGAGAGTATAAATATTAGAGTTGTCATATTAATGTAATTAATTTATGCAAAAAAGGGCAGCTAATCACTGCCAGGACTTGTACATAAATTTCATAGTTAGGGATTTTCCTACCATCTGTGCAATTCGACCTTAAAGACCTACCAGTATTTCTGATTAGTTTTTAATTGATTGACAGTCCTAATATCACTGTAGTGTAGTATGTAGTTTAGATATATAGTACCCAGGGTCAAAAATGAGCAATATTTGCCCCCTGGTATTGATTTCCAGAGGCATTTTTTTTTTTTTTACCTTTGTGAGGGCAGTTTTTATAGTCACCTCTTTATTATAAAAACATACACTACTAGTCAAAAGCTTTTGAACAGTAAGAGTTTTTTAAGAAGTCTCTTTTGCTCACCAAGCCTGCTTTTATTTGATTTGATTTGATTTAAAAAACTGCTTTTTGTTTGAATACATTTTAAAATGTAATTTATTCCTGTGATCATAGCTACATTTTCAGCATCATTACTCTAGTCTTCAGTGTCACAAGATCCTTCAGAAATCATCCAATTTTTTTGGGAAAGAAATAGAAATTAATACTTTAATGTAGCAAGGATGCTTTAAATTGATCAAAATGATGATAAAGACACTTATAATGTTACAAAAGATTTCCATTTCAGACAAATGGTGTTCTTCTGAACTTTATATTCATCAAACAAACTCGAAAAAACAAACCTCGGCTGTTTTCAACGTAATAATAATACATGTTTTTTGAGCAGCAAATCAAAATATCAGAATGATTTCTAAAGGATCGTGTGACTCAAGTAATGATGCTAAATACATTTCATTTTAAAATATATTCAAATACAAAACAGTTATTTTAAATAATAAAAATAATTCAGAATTTTTGTTTTTGCTGAAAATCTTACTGTTCAAAAACTTTTGATTGGTAGTGTGTGTAGTCTTTATTGTCATATACTTAAATTTACCCAATTACTTTAATCAGTATATTAAACTTTTAACAAATAGTTTTAAAATTGTATCTAAAGTATACATGTAAAAATCAGGAGCTTGTAGGGCTGATTAAAATCATTATTGTAGATTATTGCTCTTTATATTGTAATAATAAATATTGATATCAATATATAAAACTATATAAAACTTTTTGTTTTGTTTTGGGCACGTCATATTCTGAACATCGTCCATGACATTAGCCAAGTTTAGTGCAAGTTATGCAAAAACTCCAATTATAATCATTGAAGCTACAAAATGAATCTTTTATTTACATTATTACATTCATATTAATATTATTTTATTTACTCATTAACTCCTATTATTGAGTTAATAAAATTAGTTCCCATCAGCTCCCGCGTTTTCAGCACTGACTAATTTAAACACCTCTGATTGCTTAGTGGATTCCTAAGTTCAACAGAAAAGCATTTGGTTATGAGGCTCAACGCTTTACTAAACAGTGCGTGAAAGCAATCCGATACAGTGTGAATGAATCTAAATGTGATTCAGTGAATTGGCACTTCATTCATTTTCACATTTCATTTTAATCGTGGCAACTGTAATACAAAGTTTAATTGCGCAGGAACACTTTTTGCCCTTTTGTCTTGAATTTATGGCATTTTTGTTTATTTTGGAGGCATTTTTACCACAAGCCCTCATCAATTTCTGACCCTTATAGTAACTCTCCATTCCAAGCTATATCTGACCTCACTATAGTGTCCATCAGAGGGATTTCCCCTGCTACGTGAAACAATACTGAGTCCTTCCTCTTTGTGTCAGGAATGATATGCATGATCACTATCTATGTGGGTGAATTCTACAAATGCCTGCTGTTGCAACAGCTTCCTTTCCTTTGGGCTGCATTCTTGGCTCTGACGAACACGTTGAGGAATCAGTCCTGCTCAGGATCTGTCTAAACATGCTAACCTTTGCGAAAAAAGATGATGTCATTCCTTTATGAATTATGGCTTTAGTAATTACAGGCAGACAAAAGCATGATGTGCTTTTTGACTTGTTGTCCAGGGTGAAATATAGGGTCAGGAATGTGCACAAATGTACACGTTTTTTTTTTATTTGTTTTTTAAAGCTGATTATGGAAGGTAATCTGGAATTCCAGGGAATGGATTAATATATAGGGAAAATTTGTATTCGTAGTTGAATGCATGATCAAATTAGACAAGATGGGTAATAAACTTCCCTTTAAATGTTTATTACAAGTTTTGTCATATTTGCTATTGTGTATAATTTGGCACTGAAAGCCTAATAGCAAGCGTGTTAGTTGTACAGAATGTGTCATTACATTTGGCAAAGAAACTTTTTCTTTATATGACTTCATGTCTATTTTCGAACATCTGCTTCATTGTTTTAATTCTAATCAGTAGTCGTTTAAAGAATAATTCAGTAAAAGCTGCAACCAATTCAGAGACAGAATCCAGTGCTTCATTTTGCCCAAATATTATCCTTCTGCTTCACGGACAGCTCTACCAGCTGGACTGGTTTCGGTTAGAGCAGCTGTCGTGCTGCTTTATAATGCTTTTCAGACAGATTCCATTCCCCTCAAAGCCTGGATCAAATTGGGCCGCATCCGGATGTCAACGTGGAGCCTGTGACTGCCGAAACTAAGATGTTTGAGCCTGAGAGTGTTTGGTGGTGGCCACATGTGTCACGGTCAATTCAATCCTGTCTTTCATGGCCTAGAAGTGAGTCAGTCTTGGTAAACTTTCAGTCTAAGCTGGTGTTATTGAGAGAATCTCTTCATACAGAAGTTTTAAGTTACTCAGCATAGGGTGGTATTAAATTATGAATAGTTGAATATATTAAAAGCTTTTAATAAAGCCTATCTGCTTTTCCTCTCATCAAATCGATAGTGTCTTTAAGTGGTCTGGCCGTATAACTAAGCTCAAGGTTAAGTACTTTTCTTTAGTTTGTCAGCAGGTGGTGCAAGAGAGACATTACTTTGTTTGCCCTACGGCATAAGTAGCATATGCATATGTGGTTAATTGACTAGATTTATGTTCATTGTGGTGTGTTTTGGCTTAGTTTTCTGAGCTCTGTGGATGAAACCCTGTTGCTACAGTCTCAGCTGAATAAAGACGGGAATTTAGCCTTTTGTGTCACTGGCAGTGATTAATTTGAGCAGAGCTCAAAAGAGCATGTGGAAGAGTTTAGGGCTGCGTTCCAAATGAAATACTAGTTAAATGCAGTGTACAATGTTGTGGTTTTTTTTTTTTTTTTTTTATTATTATTTTTTTTTTATTTTTGGATAAATAAATAATGTTTGTATATAAACCATTAGCATGAAAGATAGTCTTGTATTTTCTAGAGGTGTGATTATTGACAGAAAATCTACATTTTACGCCACTTGTAGCCATGGAATCCATGGAATAAAAGAAAAAATGTATCGTTGTGCCTTTGGATGTGAGAATCAAAATGATTTTTAGAGAATACTGTCGTCAAAGATGCCATTTGAAGCTAAATGCAGACATTTATACGGACAGAATATGAATGAAACCTGCTATGATTACTCTACTTTTAAAGCATACATTTGATTTGAACAATAGGTCTACATAATATTCACATATGCAGTTAATAGGGGACATACTATATTAGCCCTACAGTTACAGCATGAAATATTATTCAAACTTATAACATTTTACATAACATACCTATTTTCTTACAATTCTTTTTTTTTTTTAATCTTTTTTTTTTCTCTTCTAATTCCGACTTGATTTAACTCAACAGTAGCGAGTGAAAAAAAAAATAGAAGTGTGGGCTATAAACTCATTATTCTGAGCTGAGGGGAAAAGAGAGAATGATGAGAATGGCAAATCTCAGAATTGCAAGAATAAAGTCAGAATTTTGAAATACAAACTCAAATTTACCATTTTTATTCTTTTATTCAATGGCTTCCATAGACTGCTACTTAAAAAAAAAAAAAAAAAAATGTTATTTTCTCCCACCAGATAGGCTCTGTCCACAAAAACGTCATAACTGACACCAAAAAAAAAAAAATTCTGAAAGAAATAAATGTTTTTATTCGACACTAAAGACACGTTATTTATTTTTTTTTTACTTTTGTTCATCAAAGAATCCTGAAAACAGTGTATCATTGTTTGCACAAAAAATATTAAGCAGCTGTTTTCAGTGTTGATACAGTGGCATGCGAAAGTTTGGGAACCCCTTGCAGGATCTTTAAAAATATGAATACTTTTAACAAAATAAGAGAGATCATACAAAATGTGTGTTATTTTTTTATTTAGTAGTGTCCTGAGTAAGATATTTTACAGAAAAGATGTTTACATATAGTCCACATGACAAAAAATAGGTGAAATTATTAAAATAACCCCCTTCAGAAGTTTGTGAACCCTTGGTTCTTAATACTGTGTGTAGTTACCTGGATGACCTACGACTTCTCCAGGTCCTGCAGATTCTTCAGTTTTCCAGCATCTTTTGCATATCTGAACCCTTTCCAGCAGTGACTGTATGATTTTGAGATCCATCTTTTCACACTGAGGACAACTGAGGGACTCAAACACAACTATTAAAATAGGTTCAAACATTCACTGATGCTTCAGAAGGAAACATGATGCATTAAGGTGCATTAAAACTTTCAAGGTAAATTGTACTTAATTTGTCTTCCGGGAAACATGCAAGTATCTCCTGTTGCTTCCGAAGGGCAGTACTAAATGGAAAAAAAATGATATTTCAACAAAATAAGACAAATTTGGACATCTTGATCCTGTTCAAAAGCTTTCACACCCTGGCTCTTAATGCATTGTGTTTCCTTCTGGAGCATCAGTGAATGTTTGAACCTTTTTTAATAGTTGTGTTTGAGTCCCTCAGTTGTCCTCGGTGTGAAAAGATGGATCTCAAAATCATACAGTCACTGCTGGAAAGGGTTCAAATATGCAAAAGATGCTGAAAATCTGAAGAATCTGCAGGACCTGGAGGATTTTTCTGAAGAACAGTGCTCAGTTTAACTGTTCAGAGCAAACTCATGAACAACCATCACAAAACAACAAAACAAAAAAAAAAAAACGCAGTCGTAGATCAAGGTAACCACACAAAGTATTAAGAATCAAGGGTTCCCAAACTTTTGAAGGAGGTTACGTTAATTTCAGCTATTTGTTTTTTTTGTCTTGTGGACCATATGTAAACATCTTTTATGAAAAAATCTTACTCAAGAAAGTACTAAATAAGAAAATAACATGCATTTTGTATGATCTCTCTTATTTTGTTAAAATTATTCATATTTTCACAGATTCTGTTACCAAACTTAATGTCCAGGTTTGTCATCACAGAACTAAATTGTGTTTTAAATATATTAAAGCAGAAAGCAGTTTTTAATAGTAATAATATTGCATAGTTCGCTGTTTTAGCTGTGCTATGATCATTTTAATGTGAACACAGGAGATTCAAAATCATTTTAAAAAGGCTCTAAAGTTGGATGGTAGTGTATGTACTAAAAGTAATATTAATATGGTACAATGCGTCGTTACAAACATGCAGCCTTTATCGCAAGTGCTTCCATAGCTTCAAACAAGTGTTTTAAATAGAGGTCCTCAGGTTCATGTTATATCAGTCTCTTTTCTCTCACCAGCAGGGGGCAGCACAACACCGCTCAAAGCTGAAGTGAACTCGCTCATCTCTCCTTTCTGTTCTGTTTTAACTTAAATGACTCAGACTTTTTGGCTGCAGGTCACATTCTCCCAAACTTGCTTTTAACACCATATTATGAGACCAGTGGGTACGATTAAGGTTGTTCACAGAGGTCAAAGCGAGTTGGCCTCTCTCTCATGTTCACTTGCAGTCGTTCCTCTCCTTTCCACCTGACAGAACAGCCACTGTGCCGAGACCTTTACTCCCCCTCCCAACGCTCTGCCTTTCCTTCCCTCACCTGTCACAGATAGCATACGCGCACACCTTTTCTCTCAGTCTCTGTCAGACGTCTTTCTCCTGCTAGGCTGGAATAGAGGGCTCTAATTTCATGCTCTACTAGTCTTCCCTCTGTGAGGCCGAACTCAACTGTCACTCAGTTGGACTCCACTGCCAGTTTTGAGATGGCGTGTGTGTATGTGTGTGTTCTCGCGCCTCAGAAGACCGGCAGAGCGAAGCTTTTCTTTGAACAGAGTCTCTTTTTTTCCCTCTAATGAAGGAGTTAGTTCTCTCAGGATCTTTGTGACTGGCTTTAATCTTTAATTGAAGTCTTAATTTATTTGGGGGGGCTTTGTAGAGTGTGTCGTCACATGACGTCTGCTGTTTTGAGCTCGTGTCTGTGAAGATGAAGGTCTTGGCAAATTTTGCGTGTGTCTGCGTCTGCTTTGTTTTGGTTTCAGGTCTGAAAAATCAAAGCGCTTTTACTGCTTCTCAAAGATCGCTTTATTTCATCTCTTGTTTTTGTTTTTGGCGACAGTCTGTGAGCTGCTGTTTTATGTAAATTAAGTATGTCAGTCATGGTTAATGATAGGGTGTACTGCTGAATGTGGCGCAATGATATTGTGGAGTTTCTATGGCTGTCTGGAGCACTTTGACAAGTCAAGGAGCGGTAAAGAAGTACATGGAGTGGCACAGCAGGTCTGCAAGGCTCCTACTGTTCTCAGTGTGACTCACTTTCCCCCCACAATGCTTTGCAGCTTTGTTGGAAGCCTGTTGTGACAACAGCCGAGCAATATGTGGGAAATAGAAGCTATTGTGGCTTCGTTTAGATGTACACCAACAGTCTAATTGTTGGGAATAATTAAAGTAAGGAATTAAGATGTTTGCATGGGCAAATCAAGTACATATTAGCCATGTTGACCAAGAAATCTGGTTGGTTTTACCATAATTTTTATGACCAATATTTGTCCATTTTGAGATAATGAAGACTGATCAAATGCTTGGTTAAAAAAAATCAGTTAGCATCTTGGTTTTGTGTGTTTGTGTAAATGTGTTTGTGTTAATTTTATATACACTGACGTTCAGTAAGATTTTTAATTTGTTGTGAAATATTTTCTGTAAAATAATATGTATAATATGCATTAAAATCTAATTTATTTTCTGTGATCAAAATGGAATTTTCAGCATCATTACTCCAGTGTCACATGACCCAATTATCAATGTTGGAAACAGTTGTGCTGCTTGATTCTTTGGTGAATAGAAAGTTCAAAAGAACAGCATTTATTTAAATAACAATATACACTACTGTTCGAAGGTTTTGTGTCAGTTAATTATTTATTCTTTCTTTCTTTCTTTTTTTTTTTTTTTTTTTTAAGAAATTAATTATTTTATTCAGCAAGGATGTGTTAAATTGATTAAAAATGAGAACAAAGACTTGTATTGTTAGAAAAGATTTGTATTTTGATTAAATGCTGTTCTTTTTTACTTTTTTTTTTTTTTTTTTAAATTAAATAATCCTGAAAAAAAGTATCACAAGTTCCCAAAAAATATTTGACAGCGCAACTGTCGCCAACATAGATAATTCTAATAATAAATCAGCATATTTGAATGATTTCTGAAGGATCATGTGACACTTAAGATTGGAGTAATGGCTGATGAAAATTCAGTGTTGCATTACAAGAATAAAGAACATTTTTAAGTATATTAAAATGGAAACCATTGTTTTATTTGGTAATAACATTTTGCAATATTGCAGTTTTTTTTTTTTGTCTGTAATTTTTGATCAAATAAATCAGAATGTGTGTGTGTATATAAATGTATATACTAGTCTATACTGTCAAACTGGCTGAATTTCAGCTATTTAATTGATATTCACTCCTGTTAAAGGGATATTTTACCAAAAAAATAAAGTGCATGAAATTTCTTCAAATGACACCGTAATTTCTTCAGAAAGCGTCAGAAGGCACCAGGAGTGAGACAAAGTGAGATAGAAATCGTGTGAAAGCTGACTAATTAGTTGGAGTAGGTCAAATCAAGATCTTCAAGCGATTGTTCACAGAGAAAAAGTAAGTTCTGCCGTCATTTGCTTCAAACCTGTATTGCTTTCTTTCTACTGTGGAGCATAAAGGAAAATATTTTGAAGACTAGAACCAGTTTTGGTGTTCATTTACTTCCATTGTCGATTGTGATTTGATCTACTTCAGCCAATTAGCTGCCCTTAACATGTTTTCTATTTACCACTTTATGACATTCTTGATGCCTTCTTTCAGGTTTGAAGAAATTCTTGTGTTAGTCATCACCTTGTCATTCTTTGCCTCCAGGGGGCGCTGTGAGAATGCTGTATATTTAAAGCAGTGCCATGAAGTCCTCACCCCTTTATTTTTATTTTTTTTTTGCTTTCCATCTTTATAGTTCTTTAAATTCAAATCCATCTGAACGAAAGCTGAGTTCAGCTCAGAAATGACCTGATCCTAATTCACCTTTCCCAGCTCTCATTTCTGAATCTGCTCTGTTGACTGCCTTAAGTATCTTTAGCATCATGGGGCGGACTGATCAATCTCCTTGGTGCGTTTTTTGGAAGCACCAGCTGAGAATTTGACATGTTGTAATTTGGTTTGCGTGAAGACCCGTGTTCACGGGTACGTTTATTGCTTTGAGTCTATTTCAGGATTTTATTCTCTCGTCCTCTCATGTAGTTCACAGGGAAGCTGGTCTATATGTATTCAGTGTCAGCGTTTCGTCTCACGGTTAGTTTTCAGATAAATCCTCTTGGCTCTGCGGGTCGCTGCCTATCTGTTACGGTTGGTATTTAGATACGCTTGCCGTGCGCTTCTGCTTCACACTTGATTTTTGAGTTTATTTCCTAGTGTGTGGGTGTTTTCTGGGGTTGATCATGGGGAAGGAAGAATCTGAAAACACTCCCTGGTGCGGCAAAGCATGGTCTTACAGTTTCAGTATATTTCTTGACTCCCACCAACAACAATTAGTTGTGTACGGTGCTGTGCTGAAAGATGGGTGATTTACATTCAGGATGATGTATGATTCTAGGAACGGCCCCTTTTGGATGCTTCTGTCTCCTTGAGGCACTAATTTTTAGTATCAACAACAGTTTGAAAAGAAACAGTGTACTTGTATGAAGCCATTCAGACCGGGGATCAACATTTGCACAAGAACAAATAGGTTTTCTTGTTTGTAGCTCATGACCTCTTTGAACTACAGGCATAACCTATGATTAGAAAGTTTAAAATGTGTATAAAATATTCAGGAAACATTCACACTTTTGACCCTTGTGAAATATAGTTTGTTCTTGTCAATATTATATTTATATTTACAGTCTCTTTAAAGTAACTATTTTCTATGTTAATGTATTTGAAAATTTATTCCTGTGATAGCAAAGCTGAATTTTCAGCAACCATTACTCCAGTCTGCAGTGTCAAATGATCCTTAAAAAATCACTCTAATATGCTGATTTACCACTCAGGAAATATTTATGATTATCAATGTTGAAAGAAAGGGGAAAAAAGTGATACTTTTTTAGGATTTTTGAATAGAAAGTTCAAAGTTTGAAATGGAATTTTTGGTAACAATGGTATAGTACTTTTCTGTCACTTTTGATCAATTTAATATGTCCTTGTAGAATAAATGTATAATTTTTTTTTTTATTATTTAAAAGAAGAAAGGTAGTGCATTTTATGTATGTGTTTTTTCTTTGTTTTCAGGGTATTGGCTAGTATTTGATATTTAATTGTGTGTGTGCATTTCCCCTTTTTTAGGTATAGATTACCTTTGTGGCCATCTAATGCTCACTTAATCTTTAAAAGACAAAGTTATTAACACCTAAATGTAATCTTTAGTAATCTTATTTTACATGTTCTAGATTACATTGTTGTGATGGTTGTGTGTGTGTGTATATATATATATATATATATATATATATATATATATATATATATATATATATATATATATATATATATATATACACATATATTTAAAGTAATATTATATTATATTATATTTCTTAATATTTTGTTTTCATTTGCTTTTCATTTAATTTGATAAATCCATGTAGAGTTTATCTGTTATCAGCCTTGACCTGAAAATAATTATTGGCTTTTTGCTGTCAAAGGCAAACATAGTGGCCAGCGGTTTGAAGGTCCAAATTGCAGTTTCAGTGTAGCTTCAAAGGGCTCTACATGATCCCAGCTGAGGAATAAGCGCCTTATCTAGCGAAACGATCTGTCGTTTTCATGTCATATTAAAATTTGTATACTCTTCAACCACAAATGCTAGTCTCGTCTTCACACATTACGTCATGTTGGAAAGGTCACGCTTGGTTAGTTCTTCGTCTGTGGTGAAAACTTCAAAATCGTCCGACATTATTGTTTTAACTTTTTTTTAAAGGGCGTTTGCCTGTCTTTGCACGTTTGCTTTGTAAACACTGGGTTGTTACTTCTGCCTACGTCACGCGTGACCTTTCCAACATGACTGTGTAATGTGTGAGGTCGGGCTGGTGCAAGATGAGCATTTGTGGTTAAAAAGTATGCAAATTTGTATTGTTTTAAGAAAATGACCAATCGTTTCACTAGATAAGACCCTTATTCCTCAGCTAGGATCAAGTAGAGCCCTTTGAAGCTGCATTAAAACTGCAATTTGGACCTTCAACCTGCTTCTCCCAACTGAAGTCCATTATACAGAGAAAAATCGTGGAATATTTTCCTCAGAAAACTGAATTTCTTTACGACTGAAGAAAGAAAGACATGAACATTTTGAATGACATGGGGGGATTTTTTTTATTCTGAAAGTGAACTTCTCCTTTAATATCAGTGCATCCCTTATTTTAACCTTACAAAAAAAGCAAATCACTTTAGTTAAACATCACATCTGTGTTTTATTGTTAAACTTGACAGTCTCAAACTTGTTTTTCCTGCATCCTGTGCTTCTGATAGACCAGCTGAAGGGTGCGTTATGGCATCTGTTGTACCAACATGAATGTGCTTTTCGTTCAGCCCTAAATTAGTTTCACTCCTGGTGTGAATGAGCCATTCGTCTATGATTCGTTTAGCTTTTTCGTATCCTGTTTGGTGTGAAAGAGCCTTTAGACTGCATCAAGTGTGTTCACTATGGCGAACAGCTGGGGGTCCATACAGCTAGAACCCACACTAATGGGCACGTCTGTGATGGACAGGGCAGGGCTGCATATTTTCCCCCCTTCCTCATCCGCTCTACCATTACATAACCAGACACATTTTCTCCTCCAGTTATGGATAACAAATACACAAATGCACATTCACAGCCTGTTATTTGGTGTTGAAAAGGTGCAGGTTGAGATGAATGTGTGCTTGTTTTCTGCCGTCACCTTTTTTAATGAGAGAAAAATGGAGGCTTTTAAGAAAATGGCAGCAGCACTTCTAAAAGCCTCAATGGGTGACCTTATGCAGTCCAAAAGTGTGTGTGTACGTGCCTACGTTAAGGTGTGTGCTTGACAGACTGCTGTGCCAATTCACTCTTTGGACCTGAAGACGAGGCTGAGTGCCACCGCAGGAAGCTCCTGCCACCTCGCTTCCTGTTTTTTACTGGGATCCCACTGTTACATTCCCAGCATGCTTTGTGCAGTGACCTATACTCAGCAGTCGCCACTCGCAGTGACTTAGTTGGAGATGCGCACAGATGCACTGTACAAGCGTGGCTTGCCCTTACAGACCCAACGAGGCGTGAACACACGCGCACACACACACACACACACACACACCGTCTATTATATAAACATCATCAGAGCTGTCATGCACTGTTAAAGAAAGCAGTACGGGTTATTTTTAAAGATACATTATCTAGTGTAACTGCACTGGTGTATTTGGCCAGTATTGCTGCAGTGCATTCTGGGTTACCCGCACACACACAATGATTGACCTTTGTCAGGGTTGATGCCATATTCAGTTTGACTTGAATAAAAACATGGCTGTATTGGTGTCAGTTTGTTCAACAGTATGTCTGCCCAAAAAAAGACAAAAAAACTAGAAAACATGGGCTTTAAAATAAGATTTTTAATGTGTGTGTGTGTGTGTTTTTGTTTTTATTTTTTTTTTAATTTTCATATGATCATCAAAGCTGCATTTACTTATCTAAAAATACAGAAAAACAGTTATATATGAAATATTATTGCAGTTTAAAATAATGGTTTTCTGTTTAAATATATTCTAAAATATAATTTATTCCTGTGATGCAAAGCTGAATTTTTATCAGCCATTCCGGTCTTCAGTCATGATCCTTCGCAAATCATTATAATATAGTGATTTATTACTTTTATTTATTTATTTATTTATTTGTGTACTTGAATCCTGTTTTTCTAGGATTCTTTGATGAATGAAAAGTTTAAATGAACAGCATTTATTCAAAATAGATTTTAGTCTTTGGTATCACTTTTTATCAATTTTACCACAACCTTGGTGAATTGAAGTATTAATTTCTTAAAAAAAAAAAAAAAAGAATAAAGATTTACTGACCCCAAAAGTTTGTATTACAAAAGAAAAGAATTCTATTTAAAGTAAATGCTGTTTGAAAAAAGTATCACAGGTTCCAACAAAATATTAAGCAGCACAACTGTTTTCAACAATGATAATAAATCAGCATATTAAAATGATTTCTGAAGGATCATGTAACTGAAGACTGGAGTAATGATGCTGAAAATTCAGCTTTGCATCGCAGGAATAAATTGCATTTTAAAATATATTCAGATAGAACCTAGTTATTTTACATTTGAAATAATATTTCACAATATTATTGTTTTTTTTTTTTCTAGAATTTTGATCAAAGCAGTGTATATAAACTTAATGAAAAAAGAAAAACCATCCCTCACAGCCTTAAATATTTTTAATTAAATATGGAATTTATTCTCTTTTATTTTGGAGTTTCATCTATAATTATAATACCTATACATTTAACAGCTTTTTATTTCCAGTTTTTTTATTGCAAAAAAATACAACTTATTCTCACTAAGGCTGCATTTATTTGATCAGAAGTATGTTAAATATTATAAAATATCATCACAATTAAGAATAACTCTCTTTATTAATTTACTCTATTAAATGACTGTCTTTTAATCTTTTTTTTTAATATACTAATTTGCTGCTCAAGAAAAATGTGTTCAATGTTAGAAAGTAGTTGTGTTGCTGGGGTAATAAAGATTTAAACAAATAAAAAAGCAAGGACACATTTAATTAATCAAAATGTGATATTGAAAACATTCATATGTTACAAAACATTTAAAATAATCAAAGAATCCTGAACAAAAAAATGCATCAAGTATTCCCCAAAAATATGAATGATTAACATTAATAATGGGAAGAAATGTTTCCTGAGCACCCAATCAGCATATTAAAGACTAAAGTAATGGCTGCTAAAAATTCAGCTTTGCAATCGCAGGAATAGATTAAATTTTAATTTATAATGAAAGAGAAAGAACTTCCCCTTTTTAAAGGGGTCATCGGATGCAAAATTCACTTTTACATGTTGTTTGAACATAAATGCTTGTTGGTAGTGTGTGTAAACATCCACCCTATACTGATAAAATTCCATCCGGTGGTTATTTAATCCTTAAAATTAAAATCTCCTTTTTCAAATCATGCCATTTTCAGCTTTTTGTCTATGTGACGTCACACAGACCAAGACCTCTTCCACGATAGTTGATTGGCACTTTAGACCCGCCCTGAGTAAACCGTAACAGTCCAGTAACAGACAGTTTGTTTCTGAAGGGAATGCACCTCCCGTTCTAGCTAAATGTGTCTATGTTCGTGAGAATCATTCGTGATGCAGCTTCACCTACAGCAGAAGTGTGTATAATGCATTTTTCCAAATCGCCTTTCCTAATAATGTGCTAGTTATTAGCAAGCTAAAGTAAACAGAATGGCTCATCACCTCACAGAAGAGAGGGGCGGGTGAGCAGAGCTCATTAGCATTTAAAGAAACATGCAGCAAAATGGGTTGCTGTGAAAAGAGCTGATTTTGCGAGGTAAAAAGGCTGTTTTTTACACTACTATTGAGAAATTTTAATCAAAGCATGTTATAGACTTCTCATTAAGACTCTAAACAATCATATTAACTTTTGAAAAATGGGCATCTGATGAATCACATGCACTACAGGAATACCTCTCTTGTACACATAGCTATTCGCTATTTTTTTTTCATACGGTTTGTGAGCTATTCAGCTGGTAAAAGCATGTCAGGCGGAGTGGAGGGCACCAGTGCTGGGTCCTGAAACACAACAACTGGCCCCTGTCCCTGGACCAGCCTGGTACAATCAGCACCAGCCTTTTGAAGTGTTACCCGAGCATAGCTGGAGGGTCCTCGAGTTCTTTGAGGTTTCTGGGTGAAGTACAGTGCCGCTCTCTTCTCCTGTTTTTCTTCTTCCCCTTTCTTTCTTTCTTTCTGTCCTCTCTCTCTCTCTACTCCCTCTTTGGCAGAGCTGATGGAAGGGATTAGGAAGGAAGTGAGAAGAGAGAGAGGGGCTCTCGTCGCCACAGTTACCCGCGCCCCCAGAAGTGAAAGATGGAGGGCAGAAGGGACTATTGTTTATTTTGACGAATGCTCTCTTGTAGCCTTGAGGTGACATTGATGAAACGATGCGGCCGCTCAATTTTCAGCGAGACAGGTGCTACAAAGGCACGAATGACGTGCGTGTATGTGTTTGGCACATCTTGCATCGGCCATGTTCCATTGTTTACGTGCATTCAATGCAAGTAAATGAGCTACGGGCTTATAAATCTAGGGTGACTCCACAATGAAGTGGGCAGAGACCTGGGGACCACTGAGGCAACCGTAAATCTCCCGTTGTACCTACGCACGCAAAGTCCCAGCGAGCCCCGCTCTGGATGTTTAGACACTGAATAATTTATTTGGCCTGCCTTTTAATTGAGTTTTCAGGGGAGGGCCGCCTCGCACACCCAGGGTGCTCCGTGTTTGTAGGCTCTCCCAAAAATATGTTATCTCACTACCCAGCTGCTGAAAGCATCCTTTGCTTGTTCTCCTCAGGTCTAAATATAGCATGCCTCAGCCTTTCCGAGGAAATTTTTATACAGCACTTTCTCCTTCGCATCCTTCTACCGCGGACTTGTTTACAGCATCCGGTTGCAGTTTCGCAGAGGTGAATGGTGAATTATTAGCCAGTGTACGGTGACTGAGAGACTCGCTCGCATCTGCTGCGACCAGCTGTGGAGATAATGAATGAATTGGGGAAGAGGAAAATGAGAGGATGTAGAAAGCTCACGATGACATGTTCGAAATTGCCCCGTTCGGACGCTAGAGGCCGTCATCCATCCTCGCAGAATGGGAGAGTATAGACGGGGTCGTAGGTCATGACCTGTCTTGGTTGTGACCTCTGCCAGTTTCCCTCCGTCGCAGCACTCCCGCGTTTGTCTGACAGTGGTTAGTTGTCTGACCTCTACTCTTGGCTGGTTATCAGAGACCTTGTTTATACCTGGCATTAACATCCATCGCAGTAGTGCTGCGCGGCTTGACTGTAGACTGTATGACATGAATGGTAGGAATGTGTCTGCTTGCTATGCTGTTTATGTTAAAGCTACAGTGTATGCTGCAAATTATGTCGCAGACAGGCACTTCTAGCATCCTTGATTATAATGAGAGTAATTTCGTTTTGACACATCGTGTCTAGAGTGTTTGCATGTGATGTAGAGACAGTATAATGACAGGTTGTTTATGGTCAGCCAGCAATGTAGCAGCAAATCTACTGATGTGCTGTCACAAGTGTACGTGTATTAGCTATTTTATGATTTTGAATATGGCTCATCCAATAATATTATTTATAATGTATTACAGGTATAATTCCTTTGTTTTTAAATCACTACACAGTGTTATTACATTTTTGATTTTTAATTAAATCATTTAATTAATTGTAATATTTTTTATTATTTTACATATTTAATTTATATATTATTTTACATATTTAAATATTTTACTTATATAAAGGTTGAATTAATATTGCAAAAAATTACATTATTTTAATTTTAAAAAGTATAATTATGTAGTATTTTTGTAATATTTAATTTTACTGTGATTATAAAATTGCTCATCCTAATATTTTGGTTATGCTACCCCACTTCTATGTCTCAGATAAGCCAATCAAGACTGCATTAAACTTAATTTAAAATTGTATTTAATTTTAATGAGTTTTATTTTAACAGATTAATTTTGTTCGGTTAATAGTGTAAATATTTTAAAAAGTCAAAATTGTGAGTTTATATCTCACAATTCTGACTTTCTCACATTTCTAGCTTTTTCTCAGAATTGCGACTTTATTTTTTAGAATTGAGTTTATATCTTGCAGTTCTGACTTTTGCTCAGAATTGCGACTTCTCAGAGTTGTGAATTTATATCTTGCCATTCTGAATTATTTTTCAGAATTGATACTTTATTTCTCAGAATTGTGAGTTTATATCTCGCAATTCTAACCTTATTTCTCAGAATTGAGATTTTATTTCTCAGAATTGTGAGTTTATATCTCGCAGTTCTGACTTTGTTTCTCAAAATTACGACTGTATTTCTCAGAATTGTGAGTTTATATCTCGCAGTTCTCAATTATTTCTCAAAATTATGACTTTATTTCTTAGAATTGTGAGTTTGTCTTGCAGTTCTGACTTTTTCTCAGAATCGCGACTACATCTTTCAGAATTGCGAGTTTGTATCTTTATTACTTTTTTAATAAAGTCACAATCACAAGAAATTAACTCGCAATTCCGAGAAAAAAAGTCAGAAGTTTATTGCTGACTTTATTGCTCAGAATTGCGACTTTATTTCAGAATTTCGATTTTATATCACGATTGTGAGTTAAGTCACAATTATGAGATGTAAACTTGCAATTCTGAAAACGTATCAGTTCATGTCTTGCAATTCTGATTTTTATAATTCGCAATTGCGAGTTTATATCTCACAGTTCTGAGGAAAAAAAGTCTTAATTGTGAGATTACCTTTTGCAATTACCTTTTATTTTTCATTCAGTGGTGAAAACGGGCTTCCATAGTTTTCACAGTCTTGGAACACCTGGACAAATCACAATACTTCAAATGAAACTTTTACCAAGGCCTAGGATTCATAGGCCTAATTCATAGAAATTAATAAAATATTAAAAGGCATGGACATTTCTATAGTCAATACTATTTGTTATAGTTAATTTTATAGTTAGTCTTAACTCTTTAGCGCCAAATATTTATTGTGAGTGAGTTTTCTATCCAGGTATTTGTAAGAATCCTTAACGTCTTGGACAAATTATGGAAATGTATTAGTCAGGAGGTGTGGGAACCCTGAAATAAGCGTATCCGGTCCGTATCCACTGCAGAGTTTCAGTCCAGCAGGGAGGGTGTGGAGAGAGTTCCTCCAGCACTTCCCCTCCGCAGGGGCACCGCACCCTTCACTGCACTGGGCTCCACTCAATGACAAATTAACCCTCTTTAATTGTGGGTGAGTTATGCAGCTCCTGGTGCAGCGGTGTGAGACACAATCTTGCAGCCTTTTATTGGGCTAATAAATCTGGGAGGGTGGCAGACGGTGCCTGTGCAGCCAGCTGGATGGTAGTTTGGGGTGGCTGAGAGATAAGAGACTGGGAACCCGCTCTCTCTCATTACCGCAGTTTTCGCCAGAGTTTTTCCAGCGCGTTGGGGGAATCTTATCAGCCCGTTCACGCGTCGCCCGTCCTCTTTTGTCATCCGAGCACAGAACAGCAACAAGATAGCCATTAATATCCTGTGCAATCATGCAGGATAAATTATGAACATGTTTAAAAGTGAAGAAACAGTGCGGTATTGTTTGTTATGCTAATGGCTGTACTTGTAGCGCATGTGTGCGATTTTTCTGTTCAGGAGCTGTGTGGGTGGCACAGGGTCAGTGGTTTATGCAAACCCATGATGGGCATGCAAAACCATGCCAGGCGTCCCGCAGGGAGAATACAGGTCCCATCCCCCCCTGCAACCACGGATACGGCTCCGTGCTGCGAGAGAGCGTGAGACGGAGGAAGCGAATTGGACGTGTCCTAAGATGGCTGACAGGTGTAGATAAAGCCAAAGAGGGCGGGTGAAGCACAGAAATCCATTTCCCAGCAAACCCTGTGATTTATAGCCCGTCAGGAGCAGTGCTCTCACCAACGCCAACCGACCAGCCGAGAGCTGTCAGGACCGCTCCAGTGCGCCCACACCCCCCAATCCGTCCGCTTCCACGCGCAACTTTTCACCCGAAAGCTATTGACTTCTTGCGCTCAGTTTCTCGAACAGCACTGAAAGATACACAACCTCCGTCTCTACCGTCAGAGCGCTGTCGTCCGCCCCCGTGCTATTACAGTCACTTCTGAGAGCTGAATATTACACACCGGGCTTAAGATAATCACATGCAGTCTGTATTGTAGCCCAATTCACATTTTTCTTCTGCCTTTTTGATGAGATCAGGAGTCTCACAATGTAGTTTGACTGTTTTATTCAGGTACCTGCGGCTATTGACTGTTGATTCAGGTGGGCTACCTGCTGCATTCATCTAGCGCTCAGATCGAATTTTCTTATCACGACTGCAAAATTCCATCGTTTAGATATTGGTTTTCAGCATCACAGCACAATGCAGTTTATTCGATGCCACGGCAAGGCAAAATTACACGACGGAGCTTGAGGCGGCACCGTGACTCAGAAGATTTATTTTAAACCGCTGTTTCTTCACCGCCTGTTATGATGGCGTTATCTGTTTCAGATAATGGGAAGTGCTTTACTGCAGTTCTAAAATCTGTCTGTTTTCTCTCTCTTTCCCTGCAGGACCTCGATGGGCCTCTTGGAATCTTGGTGTGTTTATTTGTATCCGCTGTGCTGGAATACACCGGAATCTGGGAGTGCATATATCACGCGTCAAATCGGTCAACCTGGACCAATGGACCCCAGAGCAGATACAAGTATGTGTGTTTTTGTGTAACGCTTGACTGTTTTGGTTGCCTTTTTCTTACTTATGGGGCTCAATTGGTTGTTTTGGGCCTGTTGATGATGCAGCTCTCCTTTGACAGATTAAGGCAAAACTGCCATTTCATTTGTTGATCACATATTCTACCATTCAAAAGTTTGGGGTTGGTAAGAATTTTTTTTTTTTTTTTTTTTTTTTATAACTCACCAAGGCTACTTTTATTTGAAGAAAAAATACAGCAAAATGGTAGTGTTGTTTTGCAGAACATTTTCAGGATTTTTTCTATTTTTTTTTTTTTTTTTTTTTTTTTTTGATGGATAATGCAGAATTTATTTGAAATAAAAATGTTATAATTTACTCTGACACTGAATTGATATAATGTGTCCTTGTTGTATAGAAGTATTGATTTAGTTGGGAAAAAAATAAACCCAAACTTTGAATGGTAATGTACATTTTATTTTTATAAACATTTCTCTAGAGATGCACCGATATTGAAAATCTGGTTAAGACTTGTAATTAGTCCAATTATTATTTTTATGTAAAGACTAATATTATAAATAAGTAAGTATTACGAATAGTAAATTAACACACACTAAAATTAAACTAAATATTTTACAGGTTAGTTTAGGCATCATCAAATTATAAATTATAGTGTGATTATTAAATATTAATTATATATTATATTATATTATATTATATTATTACTACTTTTTTTTAAATATTCCAAATTTCCATTTTTCCACAAGAAAAAAAAAAATATATTATATTATATTATATTAAATAATATAAATTATATTTAATAATATAATATAATTACTAAATATAAGTTATATTATATTACTTTTATTTAAACTCCAAATTTCCATTCCAGATAATAAGAAAAAATAATATATAGTATAATATAGTTACTAAATATAAGTTTATATTTATAAGTATTATATTATATTATATTCAAAAATTCCAAATTTCCATTTTAAATACTAAGAAAAAATAAACACAATGTAATGTAATGTAATGTAATGTAATGTAATGTTATATTATATTATATTATATTATATTATATTATATTATATTATATTATATTATATTATATTATGTTTATTTTTTCTTATTATTTAAAATGGAAATTTGGAATATTTGAATATAATATAATATAATATTACTTTTATTTAAATATTCCAATTTTGTATTTCGAACAATAATAAGAAAAAATGTAATGTAATTAAATATAATTAATACAATACAATACAATACAATACAATGTAATACAGTATGAAGAGTTCATTTGCAAAAACAGATAACTTTTTAACAATTTTCAAAAATCTTGTTTTTTCCATTTGCTTTCCAGTTATTCTTGATCAAACTGCATTTGGGTTATTTTGATTAGAATAAAATAACTTAAAAAATACAGCTAACTAACACAATAAAATACAATAAAAACATGATAACAATAAAAAACATGATTTTTGAAAATAAAAAAAAATGCAAATAAATGATATGATATGATAATAAAACATAGAATAGCATTCTATGAATAGCATTCAGAAGTAATGCCAAAGTAATGTTATCTAGTTATATATCTAACATGTATGAGATTTTAACCAAATTTCCAATCCTTACATTTGAAAAGTATGTTTATCATACTTGTGGCGGGGACAGTGATTAATCCAGCAAAAAAAATCCTTGTTGAGCCCTTCCTGAAGTTATTAGGACACCTGTTTATCCAGTGGAGTGTGAGTGATGGCTTCATAACACACTGCTTCATGTAGTCCAGATAACCCTCATTCATATTACAGGTGTCCCCACATTTGTGTGTCTCTGTGTGTTGTGCTGTAAAGTACGAAAGATTTATGAGTTTTTAAGTAACCAGAAGGGAGTCCTGCATCTTCCCTTTGCATATTAATTGACGTCTGGATGGATAATTAATTCTTGATGGGTAATTACGTGTCTGTTTTTCAGCATCTTCTCTTCCTTCAGTCTGATCCATCATCCTCATATTAATTTGTCTCTGACAGACTCGGACGTACGTGACATTGAACTGATAATGCAAATACGTGTAATTTGTAGATGTATGAAATGGCCTCGATTACACGTTTAATTAAAAATCAAGGCCATTAACTAGCACAGAAGACTGAGCATGTAACCATTTTTTTAAAGTGTGTTTCAGGTTGAAAGGTCATACGTTTTACCACTAGCTTTATTAGGAAGTTAGGAGCTGTGAATCATGGTACAGATATTTTGCACCGTCACTCTCGTTGCCACAGCGATTGTGCACACAGCAACCAATCAGATTCCACCGCCACAAAGAATGAATGAGGTCGTTCTTTATTCAGAGGTCATTGCAGTACTTTGACATTGAGAGAGAGAAAAAGCGATCAATATACCTCTTTTTAGAGGTCCATACTGAATACAAGTCAGCATAATTAATACATTTGTTTTTTTCCTCAGGTCATCATTTCTACTTTTTTAAAATTATGTGAAGAGTAAAATTGTACAGAGGTGCATTGGTTTCCAAAGTTTATACTTATTTAGATGAACTGCTTCATGAATTGAACTTGATGAATCTTATATGTATCTTACTTTAATAATGGAGAAGTACACTAATCAAGTTTCGGACCAGTTGACAAAGCATTTTTTATGTTTCATTTTTATAATTTATCATGGGAAATATATCAATTTTTGTTTATTATTTTATGTTTAGCTTAAATTAAGATGTATACTTTTTTTGTGTTACTTGAGCTCTGATATTCATTAGATTTTAAATAATAATTTTATTTATTTAGGTGCTTGCTTTTTCTCCTTTCGGATGCACTTTGGGATAAATGGGTGGTTTGTTTTGTTCCTCCTTCTCACCTGTTATCTCGTTTTTGTCTGTCTTTCCCTGTTTAGAGTGTGCAAAGCATGGGCAACACCAAGGCACGACAACTGTATGAAGCTCATCTCCCAGAAAACTTCAGACGGCCGCAAACTGACCAGTATCCTTGAGTCTACCTGTGTTTTTGTGTGTAATACTGCTTACATAATGTTTTGATAGCCTTTGCTTATTATTCTGTAAAAGTCAGCATCAACTTTCTACTCCAGGTTTATTGTGTTGTACAGATGCATTCTTGGTTGTCTAGAGAAAATTGACATGATTAAACTGAAAAATCCCTTTTCTTGGCTGTAGAAAAGACAAAATGAGGATTCGTAATATGGAAAGCTGTGAGTTCATGTGAAGTTTGTGCTTTTGCGTCCTACTTTTTTATTTTTTTTTTTTTGCTGTGGCCAAATTCACACAAACTGTCAGATTCTGTAGCCAACACTAGCAACTTTTCAAATTTGTAATGGCTGGTTGATCACATTTAGGCTCAACCCTAGAGCTAACTGTTAACATTGAGATCGCACAGAATGTGTGCCATTTCCCATAATACTATAACTCGTTCTTGTCTAACCTAATTCTATGAGCAGTAGATGACAGCACAGGGGTGCACTAGTGAGTTTTGAATATAGTTTTACTATGGCTTGAAGGCAGATTTTATTTTTCAGAGAAACTGAAGAAAACTATATATAAAAAGTTGGATGTTTGCTTGCTGAATTAATTAATTTTACTCAGAACAAAGTTCAAAAAAACAGAACAAAAAAAAAAACCTTGGTCTTCTGCTCACAAAAATACTAGATACATATTTTTCACCATTAATATGCATGAATATTCTTTTTGTAGGTTAAGAGCCCTTTTTCTTTGTCCTCGAGACGTTCTGTACCTTTTTGTTCCTTGAGATATTTAGCTCTGGGTGATGAACTTTTGCAGTGCAGGGTCATGATATTATTCAGGGATTGAAAACCGAAGGAAAGGAGAACCTATGCTACCAGTCAAAAGTTTTTGAACAGTAAGATTTTTAATGTTTTTTTTTTTTTTAATCTCTTCTGCTCACCAAGCCTGCATTTATTTTTTGGTTTAAAGTACAGCAAAGACAGAAAAATCAGAAATATTTTTACTGTTTAATACTGTTTTTTACTGAACATATTTAAAAATGTAATTTATTCCTGTGATTTAAATCTGAATTTTTAGTATCATTACTCTAGTCACATGATCTAGATCTGACAGAGATCTGAGTGGGGACGGGATCCGGAAAGGTCCACGGGGCAGGATTCGAACTCGTGTTGCCCAAGAGGCTCTCACGCTGACTGAAATGCTTTTTTTTTTTTTAAACATTAATAATTCAAGTAATTATAGGTATGCTAAAAAGGTGCCGCCATCTAACTCCACTGATTATTTGTGCTTATTATGTGCCATGATTTTTGCACATCACTACCTTTCAAAAGTTTGGTGTCAGTAAGATTTGTTTTATCAGATTTAGTCAGCAAAGATGCATTAATGATTGAAAGCAACAGTAAAAACATTTATGATGTTACAAAATAATTCAGTTTCAAATAACTGGTTCTCTTGAACTTTATATTCATCAAAGAATCCTGAAAAAATAAAAAAAAAAATAAAAAAAATATATATATATATATATATCCCAGATTTCTCAAAACATTAATCAGCAACTGTTTTCAACTTATAATTGATAATAAGAAATGTTTCTAGAGCACCAAATCAGCATGTTAAAATGATTTCTGAAGGATCATGTGACACTGAAAAGTGGAGTAATGACTTCTGAAAATTCAGCTTTGTCAATGCAGGAATAAGTTACATTTTAAAATATATCAAAATAGAAAACGGTTTAAAATTTCAAATTGTAATAATATTTCACAATATTACCACTTTTACTGCATTTTTATCAAATCAAATAAATGCAGCCTTGGTGAGCATAAAAGGTGTCTTTCAAAAAAAATCTTACAGATCTCAAACTTTTGATTGGCAGTGTTTTTAATAGTTGCGCAGTACTACTGGTTTCTTGATATCTTGATTTCTACATTTAATTTGTCAGTTCTGTCACAACAACTAAAACACCTTGTAGTTCCATCATGAGCTATATATACAAAAAAAAAAAAAAAAAAACATATCCAGTTGGGAATTTCTGGTCTAATGTGAATGTGGCAGGCAGAAGTCTGTGTGACTTCACACCTCTAGCTTTAGAGATTTTAGAGAAAACAGCTGCTGTTTTCAGCACTTTCACACATAGCAGAGCCGTACAGGAACTACCTCACCACTGAGGCCTAACAGGAAGTCTCCTCATGTCTTTCATCCCTCTGCCTCATCCCTCTAGCCTCGGGTATCCTCCTCCGTCCTATTTCACACCATCAGTCTAATTGGGTGTGTGTGACGGCCGGGATAATTCCATATTCTCCTCATTGGCGCCTTCAGAAACCTTAATTGAATTTCCCTGGCATCCGCGGCCTGTTATCAGCGCTCCTGCGTTTGGTGTGGCTATGGAAATGGCTTCATTTGTATGCTGACCGATGAGGTACAATATTCTTAACCGTCAAAATGGATTAATCCGGACAGCGGAGGTGAGCTTCCTCCGCAAACCGGCTTTGATGGAATTTGCTTTATCACAGGTGTGGTTTCTTCAGATGGAAATGCGGATCTTTTGTGCGCAAGTCTGGGGGTCTTTCGCTCTCTCTCGCCCTCTCTCACTTCCCACTTATCGCCGCTTCCCTCTCGTGATCTCTCTAATGGAAAAGTTGGCCGTGTTAATATAAACGTCAGAACGGCGGAGAGAGGAAATTTGAAGTTCTCTCTCCTCTCTTGCTCATTGTGAATGGCAGAGGTACCTTCATTTGGTGTGCTTGTGGTTTCTGTGTTTTTTTTTCCCTCATATTTTTCAGTCTGTTTTTTTTTTTTTTTTTTTTTTACTGTATAACTAATTTATCTTTCTCCTATTTATGCCGGTGCTATTTTTTTATGCATCATCTTTCTTCCCGGCTTCTCTCTGTAACTTTTGCATCACGTCCTATCTCGGCATGATGCAACAAAGCATCTTTCCCATTTTAAGTTTGGGAATGTGCATATCTCTACATTTCCAAAATCGACTCGTCTAGATGCCTAAAGCAAGACTCGTCTGATCGTCTTCAAGAAGCCCTGCATAATTAAGTGTTCCTCAGGATTTTTAATTAGCTGGTTCAGGTGTGTTTGATTAAGGTTTGAGCTGAACTTTGCAAGAAGGTATATCTCCAGGAACAGGATTGGCCTGATTTACATACGTTTTTGCATTCAGAAACGGTAGACTGAGCACAGCAGAACTCTCTCAAGTGTTTCGCAACACGTTTTCCAAAGTAGGTGCTTTAAAGGGTATTAATGTAAAGACGCTTGAAACTTTTCCAAGAGGGTTTTGTGGTGTAACTGGCTAGCAGCTAAAGCACAGCAAGCTGTCTGTATGCTAATTAAAGCAATGCAGCTAAAATTATATCAACACACACACACTAATTCAGTGTTGGTGCTTTTGATAATTATAATTACACTGCTGTTCAAAAGTTTGTAGTCATTAAGGTTTTTTTTGTTTTTTTATTTAATTTCTTTAAAAGAGGATGCATTAAATTGATTGAGGTTCCAGTAAAGACAGAAATCTTTTATAACATCATAAAATCCAAAGAAATGGGTAAAAAAAAATGCTTCACTGTTTCCAAAAAATATTAAGCAGCAACTGTTTAATAAATACCATTGACGTCAAAATTATACATATACCTTGCAGAATCTGCAAAATGTTAATTATTTTACCAAAATAAGAGGAATCATGCAAAATGCATGTTATTTTTTATTTAGTACTGAACTGAAGAAGATATTTCTCACAAAATAGTCCACAGGAGAAAATACTAATTGAATTAAAAAAAAAAAAAAAAATGATTTTTAATACTATGTTGTAACCTGAATGATCCACAGCTGTTTTTTTTTGTTTAGTGATAGTTGTTCATGAGTCGCTTGTTTGTCCTGAACAGTTAAACTGCCTGCTGTTCTTCAGAAAAATTCTTTGGTTTTTCAGCATTTTTGTGTATTTGAACCCTTTCCAACAATGACTGTATGATTTTGAGATCCATCTTTTCACACTGAGGACAACTGAGGGACTCATATGCAACTAGTACAGAAGGTTCAAATGCTCACTGATGCTCCAGAAGAAAAAAAACGATGCATTGAAAGCCAGGGGTGTAAACTTTTGAAAAGAATGAAGATGTGTAAATTTTTCTTATTTTGCCTAAATATTTTTTTTTTTCTTTTTTTTTTTTTTTTCGTTTAGTACTGCCCTTCAGAAGCTTCATAATATACTTGCATGTTTCCCAGAAGACAAAATAAGTTACATTTACCCTGGTCTTCAAATTTCAAAAAGTTTTCACCCCCAGCTCTTTGTGTTTCCTTCTGAAGCATCGGTGAGCGTTTGAACCTTCTGTAATAGTTGCATATGAGTCCCTTAGTTGTCCTCAGTGTGAAAAGATGGATCTCAAAATCATACAGCCATTGAAAAAAAAAATCACAAAAATTCTATCACTAATCAAAAAAAAAAAAAAAAAAAAAAACGCAGTTTTTTTTTTTTTTTTTTTTTTTTTTTTTATAAATTCAACTATTATTTTCTCTACATGTAAATGTCTTTTATGGGGTCAACATGCATTTTGTATGATACCTTTTATTTTGGTAAAATAATTAACATTTTACAGATTCTGAAAGGTGCATGTACGCTTTTAACCTCAACTGTATTTCTTTCTTAAATGGGCAAATCAGCATGTTAGAATGATTTCTGAAAGATCATGTGACACTGGAGACAGGATAATTCAGAATTCAAAATTGTAATAATATTTTACATTATTACTATTTTTGCTGTTTTTATTAAATACATGCAGCTTTGGTGCAGCCTTGCTTCCTTTTAAAAACATTAAAGTCTTAAGTCTTAAGTCACTGGGTTATATTTGTAGCAATAGCCAAAAATACACTGTCTGGGACAAAATGATAGATTTTTCTTTTATGCCAAAAATCATTAGGGAATTGAGTAAAGATCATGTTCCATGAAGATATTTTGTACAATTGCTGTACTACTGTAAATATATCAAAACTTAATTTTTGATTAGTAATGTGCGTTATTAAGAACTTCATTTGGACAACTTTAAAGGCAATTTTCTCAATATTTTGAATTGTTTGCACCCTCAGATTCCATATATTCAAATAGCTGTATCTCAGCCAAATATTGTCCAATCCTAATTAACCATACATCAATGGTTTCAGATGTTGTATAATTCTCAATTTCGAAAAATGGACCCTTATGACTGTTGTTTTTGGTCCAGAGTCACACATTTCTCAAAGGTAGTGTATTTTATTTAGTTGTATTGTTTAAAATTGCTCCCCCATGCACCACTTGAAATTCTTCCCGGACCACCAGTTTGAGAACCGCTGATCTTTTGTTCTGAGGATGCTACAGGGGTTTTGTCGCTCACCCCTGTTTTATCTCACTCTCCTTCTTGCATTCTTTCTCTTCCTGCCACCTGCTTCTTCACCCTGATCCATATTTCATCAGATGCATTATTGTATTGTGATCAGGGATTCATGAGAGTGTAAATCCAATAAAGCCGCGTGAACCGGTCCTCTTAGCATTTTACTGTCGCTGTATAAATTCGCACTGTTAACAGGGAGTGAAATTCAGACAGCGTGTGTTTTGATTTGTCTTTGGCCCCACTCTGTGTGTGTGTGTTTGTTGTGAAAAGAAGAAAAACAGGGTTGGGAGGATTTAGGCCATCTTTGTTTGATCCTGAGTTTTTCTTTCTTTGTAGATGCAGAATTGTATTCAGTTCATGGTCCAGGTGGGGTGTTGATGCTTTGGTTTTGTGTGTTTTTTTTTTTTTTTTTTTTTAATGGTGAGGAGAGAAAACAGCCAGTCTGAAAGGGCAGGAGTTAGATTGTAGCTGATGAAGATGCCAGTTAAATCTTTCTAGCCAAAGTGAGATTTACCATCCAAAAGAAACAAAGAAACAACTACAAGGTTCAAACTAAGCACTGGATCAACTTTGAAACCATAAGACTGAGATTTAAAGACCCCATTAAAAAGTTTTGTGGCTTTCAGTCTGCGTGCTTAACTTTAAGGTCATATATATGTGGTAAAATAAGAGGTATATCCCATCAAAATTTGTTGCCATAGCACAAGAAAGTCAAGCCGTTTCATGGGTTTTAAAAATAGTTGGCTAGTTAGCAGTCAGCATCGAGCTTCTCAGGTTAAAGAGTGAATGCGTGCCATGCTTGTTTAAATACTGTGATGTTTAATATGATTTGTATTAGCTGTAAGCCATCAGCTTTTCAAATTTCCTCAGCAATGTTTCAGAGCCGTGGAGTTCTTCATCAGGGACAAGTACGAGAGGAAGAAGTACTACGATAAAAACGCTGTCAATGGAGCAATTGTGAGTATCAGCATGCATTCTTCCACTGTTGCTATCAAGCATTCTTTTGTGTGTGGCACTGCAATATTTCCCTGGTTTGTGATCACAGTATCAATAAATCCTCAGTGAAGTTACACCGCCTCTAAACTATGAAGTCTGTGCCAACAGAGTCGTATATCTAAAAAAATATAGTGTCGTTCTTTTTCTGACAAAATTACATTGATGTATACATCCTTCTATTATATATATATATATATGTATTTATATATATATATATTTTTTTAAATAAAATATTTTTATTTTAATATTTTTTTTTTTATGTTTCTTATGCTCATCAAGGCTGTATGTATTTGATTCAAAATACAGAAAAAACTAATATTGTGACATATTATTGCAATTTCCATTATTGGTTTCCTATATTAATATACTTTAAAATATAATTTATTTCTGTGACACAGCGCTGAATTTTCATTAGCAATTACTCCAGTCTTCAGTGTCACACGATCCTTCAGCAATCATTATAATATGCTGATTTGTTATCAGTGTTAAAATTGTTGTGCTGCTTAATATTGTTTTGGAACCTGTGATGTGGGTTTTCTGATTTTTTGATAATTAAAAGGTTAAAAAGAACAGCATTTATTCAAAATAGGAATCTTTTCTAACAATGTAAGTCTTTACTATCACTTTTTATCTATTTAACAAATCATTGCTGAATAAGTGTTAATTTCTTAAAAAAAAAAATACACTTTTGAATAGAAGTGTATATTGTAACACTAAATTTCTATTTTGGAAAAAAAAAAAAAAAAAAAAAAAACACTGTTCTTTTTAACTTTTTATTTATCAAAGAATTCTGTAAAAAGTATCACAGGTCCCAAAAATATTAAGCAATACAACTGTTTCCAACATTGATAAGAAATCAGCATATCAGAATGATTTCTGAAGGATCGTGTGGCACTGAAGACTGGAGTAATGATGCTGAATATTCAGCTTTTCTTCACAGGAATAAATTATATTTTAAAGTATATTAAAGGAGTCATTGGATGCAATGTTCACTTTCACATGTTGTTTGAAGATTAATGTGGGTTGGCAGTGTATGTACACATCTACCCTATAATATTAATTCACACCGACAGAGGCCACTTCCATGATAGTTGGTTGACATGAGCATCTTACCTCAGACCTGCTTTAAAATCAGCTGTAACAGTCCGACCTCCATTGTTTCGATGCTGGCGCAAGGATGTAAGTTAGACAAGAATATATCCGATTGAGCGATTGAGGTGTTGTGTTGCTGGAGGTAATAATGAACATAGTGGTCGTCATTTACTCCCGACATCTGAGCCGCTGAAGATGCAGTAGATTACGTTTGTTTGTGAAGGCAATGCACCTCCCGATCTACATATATCCATCTATGTTCGCGCGAATCATTCATGATCCAGCTTCACTTACAGCAGAAGTGAGTATAAGGGTTTTTTTTTTTTTTTTATGAATGTTTGCGATCACCTTTCCTAATAACGTGCTAATTAGCAAGTTTAGCAGCTAAATGCGGCTAAAGTAAACAAGCCCGTCACTCCACAGAGAGAAGAGAGGGGTGGGGCGAGCAGAGCTCATTAACATTTAAAGCAACCTCGACCAGAACAGGATGATTTTTGCAGAGCTGATTTTGGCAAGGTAAAAAGGGTGTTGTTTTACACTATCATTGAGAATTTTTAACCAAAGTATATAATAGACTTTTCATTAAGACCCTAAAGAATCATATGAACTTAAATTGCAATAATATTTCACAAAATTACATTTTTTTTCTGTATTTTTGATCAAATAGATACAGATGAGGATAAGAAAATCATCAAAAATCTTACTGATCTTGAAAAATCAACAAAAATCTTACTGATACCAAGCTTTTGAAAGGCAGTGTATTTATTTTGTTTATTTATTTGTAGCTCTTTCATTATTTTATCTATTTAGTTATTCATGTGTGTATTCATATCACTTCCTACAGTTTAAGGAATGAAGAAGCAGGTAATCTAAACAAACCCACTCTCTAAAAGTGGCATTTCTCTGAGGCATTGTACTAGACTGAAGTGAAGCAATCTGTGCAAAAAAGATTGAAACTGATCTTGCAGATTTGGCTGCAGATCATGCGTTTAGCAAACTTGCAGTTTTGATTTTGTGATGCAGTGCAGCATATTGAATCATAACGTTGTATCGTGAGCCAGTTGAAAATACCCAGCTCTAGTGTTTACTCTAGTTTACTGTCTATTTTATATGTGGAAGGCCTGATTTGGTGGCCAGTTGTTCTGATCATTGATGCCTCAAATTCACATTACACAGCTTGGTGGGTTGCAGCTGTGCTTTACAGGTTGGAAATTGATTGACAGGAGCAGCAGCCAATTATAGCACACTTACTTATGTTAAATGACTTACTCTCTGTTCTTTAATGTTTGTGTTGACCAAATCCATAGGAGCGCCAGAAGGAATAGTAATTGACCATCCTTAGCGTGTCTTGCAGGTCTTAGCTTCATGATAATGCTTGAGGAGCTTAAGCAATCTAAACAAACAGCCTCCTTTTGGCCTTTTCTGATTGCTTTGGATCAGGAGAGACTGAAACATGGTTGCAGTGTGAAAGGTTTTCGATCAAACTCTGCGAGGCTGCCCTGTCCAATTACATTTCTCTCGCTACTTAAGCCTACCCAAGCAGAGCTCTGCCTTTCTCTGACAGGCCTGCCTGAGCTGGCCAATTAAAGCCTCTGCCTGCAGAAACAGACAGCCAATCAGATTTCAGCAGAGGTCAATGCGATGGTGCTCTGAGGAGTCACAAACCAGACAAATTTACAAGCAGCATTGCTCTGTGTCAGAGAAAGGGTAAGGGGGGTAAAAAAAAAAGAAAAGAAAACAGTTCATTGAATTAAATGCAATACTAAAATGCAAAATAGTGGTGTGTTGTGTTCCACACTGTAACGTTGAGACACTGCCTGAAGAAAGGCTATGATTCCAGGTCGTCTTTATCCACAGACTCTGCCAACAGCTTTTATATGCAAATAAATTATTAAAAACAACTCGTTATCAGTTTAAGGCATTTTGCTCAGTGTGTGGAGGGGGGTCTGGATGAGAGGGAGAGATAGTGTATAAAGAAAAGAAAGGAGTGAGAGGTTAGTACAAACAGTGTGAAGTGAGGGACTGTTACTTGTGATGAATACAGAAGCAGATAATAATTTACAACAGATGACTTTTGTCTCTGTTTGAAATGTATTCATGTTTTAAAAGGTAATTCTCCGATGGTTTCACAGCTAAAACTGTTAAAAAATTGTTTTCATTAATTGAAATTAGGCTGAAATCAAATCAAATATATACATTAAATGCAAACTGTATACAAAAAAGGATATCCAAAATATGACAAGTACTATAATACTTAATAAATAATTTATATAGTTGTTTTTTTTTTCCTTCATCTGTGACGGATAACAGACCTGTGACGTTTTTAGGTCCCGACCCACCAGTTGGTAGCCACTTTTTAAACTAAATACATATATGTTTGCAGATTATATATGTCAACTTTATTTAAATAACATCCTGAGACTGGTGTCTGTGTTTGTCCTTGTTTATTTAGAGAAATAGTTTTCGTGTAGGAATGCAGTTATCCCAGTCCTGTTGTAGAGAACAACTTGCGTTAACAGTGCACCTATATAAATTTACCTCATCAGCATCCTGCTTTAAAAGAACAAGTTCCTGCTTTGACAAGAGGGTGTAACTGAAGCCATTATAAGTTGTGCGTATTATTCACCAGAGATGGCAAAAGTACACACATCCTTCACTTGAGTAGAAGTACAGATACTTATGTTTAAAAATACACTGGTAAAAGTGGAAGTACTGACTACACTTTTTTTTTTTTTTTTTTTTTTTTTTTTTTTTTAAAGTAAAGAAGTATGAGCTCTGATATGTACTTAAGTAAAAAGTACCCATTACTACTGCCCATTTTAGTGTCATGCTGATAACTGGTCCTCACGTCGTATTTACACATTAATACAAAATAACGTATATATATTTAACGTATTTTGTTAGCTAATGAATGTATCAAGGCTGAAAAACCACTATCAAGAACAGGGCAGGACTGGGACAAAATATCAGGCCGGGAAATCTCAAGGCTAAGATGTAGTTCATGGATCTTTTCTGCAAAGATATTTAACAAGTAATTTGTTTAACATTTACATCATGTTGACAACTTCATGTGTGGTGCACTTGAAGTAGAATTTTCTTTAACTAGAGGGTTAATAAAGAAAAAGTTACTTCAGAATCGTGTTGTACTTGCATTGTCAAGTTGACTAGTTAAAAACCGTAAAAAAAAAGGTGTCAATCGGTCAAATCGAGATTTTAATTTTTTGTCATATCGGCCCACCCTAGATATAATAATATATTTAAATTAGGGTTGGGTAAAAATATTGATTCCTTGATTTTTAATAGGTTCTCATTTTTATGAAATGGTGTCATTTCTTAATTCCCAAGAATCGTTTAGTTTAGCCTGTTTCAACACACATCCCATCCAATAAATCACAATAAGCGTTATGCTTTGTTACTTTTAATATGAAACAGTCTCAGATTTCAAATTCTGTCCATTTTATTACAATATTCAAACAATAAATTCCGTTTTGGCGCTGTTTATTGTGGAGCGACTGGTCGCTCTGAGTTCAAGAGAAGCGGCACGTGAACTGATCTTCTCCTCCGCTTTAATACCCGTTTCAGCATGAAATAAACATGAATGAACATCCAAAGGTATGTTTAAAAAAAAAAAAAAACTTACCAAAATCCATATCCTGTCTCGTTCAATCAGTGTTTCAACTGTGGAAAATAAAAGTCAATATAACAGCTTGTGAACAATGTCACGTAACGTCACATTTACATCAGAAAAAAACATTGGGTGACCATATGCTCATTAGTCAACTTGAAAAATGAACTCTAGAGAGGAGTATTTTGCTAAATATATGCACTCTCATGTGCATTTTACAGCAATAGATGAGTTTTTTTCCCTTGAGGAAATTTTGAATGTACTGTACCTGATATATATCTAAAAGGAAACAACACTGAATCAAATCGGAAGTCAAAACAAATCGCAAGCTTGTGAAATCGTAATCAAATCAAATCATTATAGCAATGAATGATACATTGTTCAGTGTGAAATACATTGTCACTGCTGTCACTATTGATCTAATGCATCCTTAAAAAAGTGACTGACCTCAAACTTTTTCTTTTATATTTTGAGTAATGGTACGTGTCTCAGCTGTCACTTTCTGGTGACACAACTTGCCACAGTGATGTCTTTTAACTCTAATCATGTGACATTGACTCTAAGCCTAGAATAGAGGCATCTGATGGGCAGCTGGGCCAAAAAAAAAGAAAAAAGAAATCAATAGATGCCTGCTTTCAGCCCAGGTGGAGAGAAATGCAATATTGCAGCCTTTCGTTGCTTCAATTACTAAAACAAGCTCAAGAGAGTCTAACAGACCCTCCCTCTCTTTCCTACTCCTTGTCTTCCCGTCTTGTGGCAGTAATGAAAGTTCTGTGTGTTCTTCTGTGGCAGTAGATGGGGAATAAATGTGTCTTATTGAAAGCCTTATCGCCAGTCAGCTTGCTGAAGTCATGTTCCCTCCCTGCTGATTCGCACCATTTAAATGATTGTGTGTGTGAAGCCAACAGCGAAGCGGAACCTCGGAAAATAAATGTCCCAGGATATTAAGCGTCCTGCACTTCCTTGTTTTGTTTTGATGTTTTCAAAACATGCCTTTTCCCATTTCCACTGCTTTTTTTTTTTGCATGCTTTTTTTTTTCATTATTTTGATCAAAGTGTTTCCGAACCATGGAAAATGTGCAAAATGAAGGATCTCAGCGGACCGTTTTTAATATCAAGAACGGAATATATAAAAGACGAAGGGAATGTGAACATCACAGGCTCGGCTCTGCTATGGTAAATGCAACTTGATTATTTTTTTTTTTTTTTTTTTTTTTTAAGGAAACTGTCGGTTTCTCTATGCCACAGAACTGTCTGTATGAGTGTGAATGTGTGAATGAGATATCGGAGCGTAACTAATTATAGCTTCAGCTTTCCACAGCCAGCGATTGGCCAATTCTCATACTTCTCACTTTCTCTTTTCACACTGCAGTCATCTAAGCCTCATTCAGCCCCAAGTGACCTGGCCCGCTTGGCCGTTTGCACTGCATTATGGGGCATTTAGCTGTCCGCTCCCTCCATTACTTCTAGGCTAGAAAGCCGGAGACCTTTGGACCTCACGCTGATGCTGTTACTTCTTTGAGAGGATGGGAGACTTCACGCCTTAGGCTGCATTAAGATGGAGATCGGTTCTCTCTTCACACTCCGGGCTGATTGCTGTCTCTGCTTATTGACCGCCTCTCTTCATCTCCTCCTGCTTGCCGTTCTGGACTTATTTCCCCAGACGGGCATGGTGGTATTAAAGGGATTGGGGGGGAAAGAGGAGGAGTATTGCGTGGTATTATTTAATGGCTCTCTAATGAATATGGGCCCGTGCTGCTGTGGAGCATAGTGCTGATGCTAACCCAATAAAAGCAGATTATGAGGGGGATCCATCAGCAGGTAATGAACCAGTCCGGACAGTTCTGTGCTAACTCGGGCTATAATGGACCTACTTGTTCAGCCTGGGCTCTGTGGAGGCATGCTGCTGACAGCACTACTTCCATACTGGGACAGAAGGAAAGTCATCTGTCTTCTTGTTCCTTCCTCTTCATGAAAACTCCCTCGCCACCGTCACCTGCTTCAAAGGAACATTCCGGGTTTAATACAAGTTAAGCTCATCCGACAGCGTTTGTGGTTTGTTGAATACCAGAAAAAAAGAAGTTACTTTAATGCACCTATAGGAAATTAATGTGGGCCAATTAGGGCTGGGTGATAAAATGATAAAGATAATTATCATGATATAATTTTCCTCACTAAAACAGTAAGAGTTCGATAAACGTTCAATATAATGTTTATGCAGTGAAAGCAGAATGAAACAGCACTACTCATCTGAACTGTGCCACATAGAGCGCTGTGAGATCCAGTGTGAAGCACTTGAATTCTGTGAAGAACACAAATGACTCTGTGATTTAGACTAGTTTAAAACAGTGCAGACACACAAGAGAAACATTGTGCGCCCAACCCTAGGGCCGATTTTTAAACTGTCTTACAACAGAAATGTGAAGCTTATAGTTTTATTAAAACATTGGCATGAATTTTTCTGTTAAGCATGTATTATTTGATCTGTAAAGCTGTATAAATCATTATTTTTGCAGACGGTCTAAGGCTTATGGCATGATATTGTCATGACACGTTGTGAAATTTGATAAAGCGATTCATATACCGTGACGTCATATTGTTTACATCATGTGGCTATACCTTAAAAGCTGTTAATGTTACCTGTTGATGTTTGGCCTCATTCCCTTTTAATGTCAGTGCCTCAACGTAACCCAGAATAGAATTATTAGAATGAATGATATTACGTTTGTATTATTTCTGATATGTTTTTAAAAACAGACAGATAGAGTGAAAAATAAAACCATAAAACCTAAAAGTGAAGTAATAACAAATTTTAAAGACCTCATTAAATCAGAATTGGAGTTTTGTGGCCTGTAGTCCCTGTCTGTTAACTCAGATTAGGTGATTGGTTAAAGTAACAATAAATAATCAACATTATGCCACACGTGCTGTGGTAACACTTTAGTATAGGGAACAATTCTCACTATTAACTAGTTACTTATTAGCATGCCTGTTATTAACATATTGGCTGTTTTTTTTTAGTACTTATAAAGCACCTATGCTGCATGACCATATTCTGCATCCTTACTATTAATAAGCAGCAAATTAGGAGTTTACTGAGGCAAAAGTCGTAGTTAATGGTTTGTTAATGGTGAGAACTGAACCTTAAAGGAACACTCCACTTTTTTTGTAAATAGGCTCATTTTCCAACTCCCCTAGAGTTAAACAGTTGAGTTTTACCGTTTTCAAATCCATTCAGCCGATCTCCGGGTCTGGCGGTAGCACTTTTAGCATAGCTTAGCATAGATTATTGAATCCGATTAGACCGTTAGCATCTCGCTCAAAAATGACCAAAGAGTTTCAATATTTTTCCTATTTAAAACTTGACTCTTCTGTTGTGTACAAAGATGGACGAAAAATGAAATGTTGCGATTTTCTAGGTCGATATGGCTAGGAACTATACTCTCATTTTGACGTGATAATCAAGGAACTTTGCTGCCATACCATGAGTGCAGCAGGCGCAATGATATTACGCAGCTGTCAACTCTGCCGGCTGCAACTCTGCATCTACACAGCTTAGTGCCAGTCACTTTCAGGCGCTGCGTAATATCATTGCGCCTGCTGCAATGATATTGTGTGGCAGCAAAGTTCCTTGATTATTACGCCGGAATGTATAGTTCCTAGTCATATCAGCCTAGAAAATCACAACTTTTTATTTTCCGTCAGTCTTAGTACACGATGTAACTACAGAAGAATCAAGTTTTAAGAAAAATAGGAAAAATATCGTCATTATATATGGTCGTTTTTGAACGAGATGCTATCGGTCTAATCAGATTCAATGATCTATGCTAAAAATTGGATCTATGCTATCGCCAGACCCGGAGCTCGGCTGAATGGATTCGAAAACGGTAAAACTCAACTGTTTAACTCTAGGGGAGTTGGACAATGAGCCTATTTTCAAAAAAAGTGTAGTGTTACTTTTAAAATAAAGTGCAACCAATGCTGTTAGTTAAGCTTAAAGGGATAGTTTACCTAAAAATGAAAATTCTGTCATTAATTACTCACCCTCATGTCGTTCCAGATGTTTTTGATCAAATTCGAGAGCTTCTGGTCCTTGAATGTCGATGCAGGGTCAGAAAGCTCTCGGATTTAATCAAAATATCTTAATTTTTTGGGTGAACTACACTCTTCCACATAAAGGTTCCAAAAGGGGGGTTTCACAGTGTTGCCATAGAGGAACCAGTATTGGTTTCTCAAAGAAGCTTTCAAACGGTTCTTAAAAGAACCATTTTTTTTTTAGTGTGAAGAAGATTTTAATAATCTAAAGAACCTTTTTCCACTGTAAAGAACCTTTCGTGGAATGTAAAGGTTCCATGGATGGTATAGTTTCTTTGTCAAACTATTGATGCCAGTAAAGAACCTTTAAGAGTGTATCCCTTTAATGTGCATTAAACCGTGTATATTCCTTTTTCTCCCTCACCAATGCTGTTTTTTCTCTTTTCCTCCATATCTTCCACTTCTGTCTGTTTTCCCCCCCTTTCTGTCTGGTAGGGATTGTGTTGTCACTTAGGTGATGATGCAGAAATGAAGTAAGAACCTTGGCCCTGATACATCCATGCCCTCCCTTCCTCTCTTTCCTGCCCTAAGAGAAAGAAGCTTTGTGGGACTCTCTGAAGGGGCAGATCCATTTATCTGCCCCAGAGCCAATAAAATCAGCCTAAACAAACTGCCCCCAGCTAATGAAAGGGGCACAGTGAAGGGAAAACGAATAGGGAGAAGACAACAAAAAGAAAGTGATGGTCAAGGCTGTGACTTAATCTGTGGCATCCAATACATGGTAGATATAACAGGTGCTCTTAACTTTTGTTTTTTTTTTTTTCCTAAGTGTACGTCTGTGTCTGCAGTGTATATTTGTTTATACACGTACACTGCAAGTTCATAAGATGGAAAAATATTCATGCTGAGAGCACATATGGAGTTTTTTTTTCCCTCAAACAATACAGTGTTTTGGTATTTCACACAACATTAATCATAGGAAGTTTGTGCATAATTAGACAGGAACTGTGTTTTCATTCTTTGTCTTCAGCATTCTGTCTTCAGGATTGCACACTGAAGCTGCTGTTGCAATCGATAAAACGCTAAAGTGGACTCAAAACATGACTTAATTATGAGTCAAAAGGCATCACTTGTTAGCTTGCAGTTCTCACACACACCTTGTTGAACATCAGCTGCTCTGCCTTTGTTCTTTCTGCTTTGATAACTGAAAAGCAGCAATATGGGATTTTCAATTTGTTTCATTTCCATGTTCAAATCACAATAGCTTTTCAAAATAAAAAAAGTTGTTTTTCCTACACAGTTGTGCAGTCCTTTATGCAAGCAGTAATTGAACCACTTCAGGTGTTTTGTCATATCACAAGCAATGTCCTTTTACCCCACCCCACCCCTCTCCGACAATATGATTGTTAATGAAACAGAAAATAGAAATCCATAATATTGAGCTTGGCTGAGCTTTTATATACGTATATGTAGACATATGAACAAGCTTTTCAACCCTCACCATCTGATTGATGCACTCATTTGCTGTGTCTACACTTGTGAGCTAATTCTATTGATTTGAGGCAGTCTTAGCCATGCAGATTGACAAACTCTGACTGCATATTCGGCAGATGGTCTCACTTCTTACGTCTTCTGGAACATCTGGAGAAGTCTAGGCTATTTTTACCCACCAAATGTGTCCTTGATGAAAGATGTGACTGCTGATAGTGCAACTAAACCAAGATACATACCTGATTTGTATATTTTGGCAACCAATTATTGTCTTGTTTTCCTGTTAAAATATCTAAGCATAAAACAGGGTATATTCACTGAAGTAAAAGAGATATTGAAATAAGGTCTTTAACCCTCTGGCAAAGAAATGTTTTGCTTTTTATGCATAAATCTTACAGAAGTTTACATGAGAAAATAATGCCAGTGGGCTGACAAAAATAAACTTAATTCTCAGGATATAGTCTCTGAAAACAAGTCTTAATATCTTAAGCAGTTTTGCTTCACAAGTGAATTTGTTTTAACATTTAAATATTTTTTACTGAAAAACCAGCAGAAAAGCTGATTACTCAAGTTGTGTTTTTGCAGTGTTCAGATGTGTGTGAATGTATCAGTTTATAAATTTTGCTTTTCCCAGTTTCCCACAGGCTGAATAATTATTCACTGTATAGTGTTCGCTGCAGCCTATTAATTCTGATTTCTCTTCCTCCGCTCTTTTTCCTTCATGTCCCCTCTTTGTCTCTCTCTCATTCTATTTCAATTGCTCTCTTTTACTCTTTTCGTCCTCTCTCTCTCCTATGCCCCTGCAGAAGTCTTCTGATGCTACTTTGCCCTCAGTATCATCTCCTTCTTCGCAAGCAGCTGAGAAAAGCAAACTGGAGGTACTGTAGCATTGTGCTTCTCTGTGCTGTGCTCATCTGTGTGGTTCACTGATCTTGGTGCTGTGCTTGTGCTGTGCATTCTCTAATCTGCATCCCAATTTGCATACTTTTCATCATAAATAGTATGCTAGTTTAGAATGATTGCATTTCAAATAATATTATGTTAAAAATATGCCAAACATGCCAGAATTGTGTACTATTGCTTCTACATTTTTGAAGTACGCATGTGAAATAATAACACTTTAAAGGGAAAGTTCACCCAAAGAATTACTCACCCTCATGTCGTTCCAAACCCACAAGACCTTTGTTTATCCTTAGAACACAAATTTGGATATTTTTGATGAAATCCAAGAGCTTTCTGACTCTGAGTAATGAGAACCAGTTCAGTTTTGGAATCAGTTTCAAATTTCAAAGAACCGAGTATTCGGGGTATTCATGCATTTTGATTCCGCTTAACGATTCATGCGTTCATATTTTAATGTGATTTTAAATGATTTAAGCGCATAAAAGGAAAGAAGTCGTGCACTGTTTGCTTGCTGCGCACACATCTGAAGCGCGAACACAGAGAATAGCAGTTCGGTCCATTTCGTGCATTTCCACTGCAGAAAAGGTTGTTTCAAGCCAGAACTGGTTTCAGTTTCACATTTACCGACCAGTAGGCACAAAAAAATGCAGGTTATTTTATTATTATTTTTTTTTTTTTTGAGTATAAACCGTTTTGAAAGAAAACGCATGTGTAACAGTATTTTTAGATCCATGTGCATTCAGTGTTAAAGAGGCAACAGCCTAATAAACATTCTGCCTGTCATTAAAGTTAATCAAAGTACCAATAAAAACCATTCAGTCATCCTGACTCTGAATATCTAACTTTAAGAAGGATTAATCTATTTTGTTTATGAAAAGAAAACTAGTGTTTTAAAACTTTTTCAATTTCTGTACCTGAAATTTGTTCAGTTGTATCAATAAGCGGAATCAGAATTGACAAAATTCAAACAATACCCAACCCTACACAGAAGAGAAGAAAATGTTGAATAAATTTGTTGTTTTTGTTTTCTTTGCATACAAAAAGTATTCTTGTAGCTTTATAACATTACAGTTGAACCACTTATGTTACTGTTTTATTCATGTAGTTGCATTACTGCAAGGTCAGAAAGCTCTCGGATTTCTTCAGAATTATCTTAATTTGTGTTCAGAGGATGAACGAAGGTCTTGCGGGATTGGAACGGCAAGGGTGATTAATTAATGACAGAATTTTCATTTTTGGGTGAACTATCCCTTTAAGACTTAAAGGAGAAGTTCACTTCTAAAATAAATTTACAGATAAGTTACTCACCCCCTAGTCATCCAAGATGTTCATGTCTTTCTGTTTTCAGTTATAAAGAAATTGTTTTTTTTTGAGAAAAAAAATTTCAGGAATGTTCTTCATATAGTGGACTTCTATGGTGCCTGCGAGTTTGAACTTCCAAAATGCAGTTTAAATGCAGCTTCACAGTGCTCTAAATGATCCCAGCCGAGGAAGAAGGGTCTTATCTAGCAAAACGATCGGTTATTTTCTAAAAAAATTGAGTTTATATACTTTTTAACCTCAAATGCTCATCTTGTCTAGCTCTGTGTGAACTCTGTGCATTTCTGTTCAATACAGTTAGGGTATGTCGAAAAACTCCCATCTCATTTTTTCCTCCAACTCCAAAATCTCTGTTTTACCTTGCTTACATCGCTCTTTTACCTTTTTTTGTAAAGTGTGTTTGACCCTCCTTGTACGATCACTTTGTAAACACTGGGTCGGTACTTCTGCAGCAATATAGGACGATTTTGAAGTTGAAGGAGAAAATGAGACGGGAGTTTTTTGACATACCCTAACTGTGTTGAACTAGAAGGCAGAGCTAGACAAGATGAGTACTTGAGGTTAAAAAGTATATAAATTGTTTTATTTTTTTTATTTATTTTTTTTTTAAGAAAAATCTGTGTACTTTTTACTAGCTTTAAGCAGGAAGAAAACAAACCAAAAATATTGATATTGTACTAAATCTCCTTAGCGATTTAAAAAAACAAAACAAAAGGGTTAACCCCTTTAATACTGTATGCACTATATAAATGCAATCTTATGAGGTGGTAGTTTATCACAGTACAATTATACTCAGTACATACACCAAATGCACTTTTTACATCACTAACAAAGTAGAATGCAAATTGGAACAGACCCTTTGTGTGCTGTTAATCAATAACTGAATCAATGTTCTATGATGTAACGTGTTATGCAACCCCTGCGCTGGCACAAATGTCCATGTGGCTGAAGCTTGGTTCTTGCTGGTTAGTGCTAGACAAGCACATTTTAGCTGGTCAAGTGGATCAACCAGCACATTTCTTGGTCAAGTCTGGTGGGGGCAACAATTAACAAATAATTAGTAGTACAATTAGTAGTAGTAGCAGCTGTGGTTAAAAAAAAAAAATAGTCATATATACTTTTGAACATAATCTATTTGTAAAATGAAGCGTGTAAAGCGGATATAATTGCAACGGTCAGAACTGTCTGACTATTGACAGATTTGGCGACAGATTATTAAACAACCTTTAAGAACGTTAATTTAAAGCATACAAAGAGCGACAAGAAGAACCTATAGAAGTCAACACTGACTGGTTCACATTCATTGTTAAGTGATGTGGTTGTGTTTGAGAGTACGTGTGGAGTCTGTTGCTTCTGTGCTGTGCTGTGGAAAGGAATCGATAGCACAGCTCTGTCAGCATGCAGAGGGGAAATAGAATAATCAATGTGCCCATAAAGAGCTCCAAACGGCCAATCCGCACCTCTCCTCCAGGCCTGTTCTCCATTTGTTCCGTCTGCTGGTAATCATAGTGCCAGTCAGACACACCACCACCACTGCTGAAAACCCACTCTGATCCCTCGCTCCCACACCTGAACCCGCCTCTTGCTCAGTGGTTTTGCAGTAGCAATTGATTCGCGCTGAGAGAAAAGGAGAGCTGATGGCTCGATATCGAGGCCAAACCTTTATGATGCATTTGTTTGGCTTTGCCATAATGGGAGTTTAAATGGTGCTTTTTTTTAAAAGCCTTTGTAAAAATGTATATGGGTGTCTTTTCAACCACAGGCAGATGGAACCCTGGACCACAAAACCATAATGGTCAATTTTTTGAAATTGAGATTTATTCAGCTTTCAGATGATGTATAAATGAGTTTTCCACTTTTTTCTATTTTGTTAGGATAGGAGAATATTTGGTCGAGATACAACTATTTGAAAATCTGGAATCAGAGGGTGCAAAAAAAAAAAAAATGCAAAAAAAAGAAAATTGCCTTTAAATTTGTCTAAATTAAGTTCTTAGCAATGCAAAAATTAAATTTTGATATATTTACATTAAGAAATGTACAAAATATCTTCATGGAATATGATCTTATGTTGATATCCTAATGATTTTTGGCATAATCGATCATTTTGACCCATGCAATGTATTTTTGACTATTGCTACAAATGTACCTGTGCTACTTCAGGCTGGTTTTATTTTAATTTATTGCTTTACCCTTGTCCCAGACCTTTACTCTTAAGCTAAAAAAACAAATACTGGGAATTTTATTAAAAACAATACATGTTTTGAGATGTTGAAATTTACACTAAGGTAATCATAATGCCAGAATGATGTATTTCTTCCACAATGTTCCTGTAGTTGAAGAAACCTATATTTAGTGTGTGTGTTTTAAGCTGTGGTAGCCATATTTAAGTTGTCAAAGTACAGGCCTCAAGGCAAAACTGTAAGCCTTGTGCCCTAAAGACACCTCAGACTTCTAGCTGACTCTACTTTTCCCCCCTTCTACAATTTCTACTGTGTATGTATGTATGTATGTGTTTGTGTGTCTGTGTGCAAACTCTTAAAAATGGCTTTTTACAACTTTCTTTTCCTCATTTTGACACAGAAGGAGAGAGAGAAGAAAAAGGAGGAGAAGAAGAGGGAAAAGGACACAGATAAAGGGAACAAGCCAGCAATTTTCGAGAAGGTAATCGACCTCATTATTGACCAACTAGACTGGAACCGTTACCCTTTTTAATGAGAGCTGTGTTTATGAATCAATTGAAGACGTTTTGTTTGGAAAGCGGGTGCTTGATGCTGGACCATGATGGAAATTCTTTACAAATATTTTTGCTGTTTTTCTTGATTTCGTGTTGTTTTAACCTATCTGAGATTTTGAGATTTTGAGCACAAGCCAGGCGATGTTCAGTGACCATGAGGAAGATAGACCTGTCTCTCTTGTAAAATCAAACACCCTGAGCACTGGAGTTTAATTTGTCTTGCATATTCATACGTCTCTTTGCAGGAAGTTAGAAGCTCTAAGTTCATTGTAAAAATCTCATAGGAGATTTTGTATTGATGGTGGTGAGAATGTTAGATAGTGGAGAAATTTTATGCAAATAAGGTTATACAGACATGTTTTTGGTAGATTCTGTGCTTAAATCACATTGATACATTACTATTAATAGTACTGTATAATTCATATTTCAAATTCATTCTGTGCATTTTCATTGTGGCTAGAATGTGGTTGAGTTGGAAAAATCTGTCAATTTGATAGACACTGTAGGGCAGGTGTTTTCATTTTTTTCTTTTTTTTTTTTTTTTTTTTTTTTTTACCGCTTCATTCTGCTTTCATGAGGTTAACCATGAATTTATTCAGATTTTAACAGTAAGAAATTGTTAAATAAATAAAAATAAGAATTTTTTTCTGACTTTAGGGTAGTTCCGTTTTATTTAATTTCATTTGTTTTCTTTTTTTTTTCTTTTTTTTATTTTATTCATTTAGAGTTTAGGCTTGACCAGGTTAGTTGCATGTTATGTTATTTATTTTATTTTATTTTATTTTATTTTATTTTATTTTATTTTATTTTATTTTTTATTTTAAGTTTGGTGTCCACCAGGTTAGTTGCTGTTTATTTTATTTTATTTTATTTTATTTTATTTTTATTTTATTTTATTTTATTTTATTTTATTTTATTTTTATTTTTTCAGATTTTTTTTCAAAGTTTAGGCTTGACCAGGTTAGCTGCATGTTATTTTATTTTATTTTATTTTATTATTTTAATCACATTTTAGGGTTGACTAGGTTAGTTGCTTTTTCTTTTATTTTATTCAAAGTTTAGGGTCGACCAGGGTAGTTGCATTTTATTTTATTTTATTTTATTTTATTTTATTTTATTTTATTTTATTTTATTTTATTTCTTATCCAAAGTTTAGGGTCGGCCAGTTTAGTTTCATGTTTTTAGTTGGATTTTTTTTTTTTTTTTTTTAAAATATTTATTTTATTTTATTTTATTTTTATTTTATATTTATTTTTTATTCAAAGTTTAGGGTCAACCAGGTTAGTTTAATGTTTTTCTCCTATGCTTACCATGGCTGTATTTATTTGATCCAAATGCAGTAAAATAGCAATATTTTTGAAAAATAATTGTTGAAATAATTGTTGAAAGCTGTTAATATTAATATATAATTTTATTATTATATTTTTATTTATTTATTTATTTATTTTTATATAATATATTAATATTAATATTTTTGTGAAAACTGTGGTTACATTATTACATGTAAAATTCAAAAGAACAGCATTTGTTTGAAATAGATTCAAATCACCAAATCCACATGCAGTTTTGTGAAAGAAAGATTTTTTTGTGGATGTGGATTTGGTGATTTGACTTTCTTCTGACTTTCTTACTGAATAGCAATTTTTTTCAGAATAACAATCAAAACGTGTATTAGATTAACACCATACAGTAATGAATTTTGTATTATTCCAACTGTAATCTATTCTAGTGCATACACAATGACTTTATTGAACATGTATTGAATCAAAGTCTGCACGGAAACAGCCACAGTGCTGTTCATTTTACCGACAAACCCCTCGAGCATCAGATCTCTAGCGCTTTGAGCGTTATCGAGCGGGTTTCTTCCGTGCCAGTGGACACGTAGGGTAACAGATATTGCAGGCTTGACTTCATCTCTCTGTACTGCAGAGATGTTGAGCAAACAGGGAAACACTTAGATGTGCTGAAATAGCCACAGCAGCAATAATTTAAATTTTGCGTCTAGTCGACATTGCACATTCACAACTTTGCAGCACAAGAAAAAAAAAAAAAACCCTGAACAGGCATCTTACATTTGTACTTGTGTAACGATCCGCTCACTTCAGGCACCTTGCTTTCCTTCGGGCTACACTTCATAACCACACACAGTCACATGCACCTTCCCCTCCCCTGAAGCACAGTTTGGGGTCATCTGGGATCGCAGCGCAGAAAACAATCGCAGAGAAAAAAGGCATTCAAAATTGCTGTGAATTGTGTATGAGAGAAAAGAGAGTGTGTGAGGCATTTGGGAATGTGTATTATTGTCATCTAGCTGTCAGAGAACACAATGGAGGTTTTTGATTGACAGGAGAGAGGACGAGGATGGGTGGCCCTGAGTGAGAGTGGAGAAAGAGTCACGGAGAGAGCAGAGTGCTACGCTTTTACTTCAGTGGTGTCTCAAGTTTTCTGTCATTCTCTTACTCTCTGCATGGCTTCTTATTCTTCTTGCTCTGTTATCCTGCAGTGGTTTTCAACTTGCTTTGCTTCAGAATTTTACACTGGCAACCCACTAGTATATAAAACAGGAAAATGCAAAACTAGTTGATTTGTTGGTTGTCTTAATATGCTGATTGCAGGTTCAACTTGTTTTAGGAGGCTAGACGTAGCACAACAATGTGGAAGATAATTTGTGGGATCTTGAGATTTAGGCCATTTTTAATTTAACATGCCACCTTAAAAATGCAACGCTCATGGTAGGATGCTCAAATTAAAATGATCAAGTGATCAGAGGTCATTTAAAGGGATAGTTCACCCAAAAATGAAAGTTCTGTCATTAATTACTCTCATGTTGTTCCAAACCCGCAAGACCTTCGTTCATCTTCAGAACACAAATTTTAGATATTTTTTTATGAAATCTAAGAGCTTTCTGACCCTGCACAGATAGCAATGCAACTAACACATTCAAGGCCCAGAAAGGTAGTAAGGACATCTATTAAATAGTCAATGTGACGTCAGGGGTTCGACCGCACAACGCAGACGGAATTGCGGAATCCAGTAATAAAAACGGAATTTACAGTTTAACGCCTAATGTCACAGAAAGTTTGTATGGATTAATCAAATGAAAGTCATTACGCTTTAGTCAAACTGCAATATGGGGTAGTATTTGTAAATATTAAGCTGCAAAAAGACTATTTAAATTTTAATCTTGTTTGTTGTACGTATCTCTGTGTTAAAGAATGGCGCAGATGCGCGGTTTTGTTTGCTACTCGCGCTGAAGCGTGCGTGACGCTTGTGTCGATTTCAGCGTCTGTCGTCTTGCTAAATGAGGACATAAAAATATGATCAGCATCTCAGAATTGCCGTGAGAATACTTCATGAGCGTTCTATCGTTTTAAATAAAACTAGTATCTTTATATATACACAGAAATTTAAAGGTATTCATGGCAGCACATCCAAATAAACATTTGGTTTATCTCGTAGACATTGTGGCAGAAAAACATTAGTATTTTTAAGCAGAATATACGTATTACTACTACTACTAAAATTATTAAAACCTTATTTTTTAAGGAATAATCACACAATATTTTTTTCTATGTTTTAATTGTAATAGTAAATCCCCTTTTTTTGACACAAAATAAAATTGGTTTAATTTCCATTAATAAAAAGATAACTTTAAATAATGTTTTATGCCTTCATTTGATAAGCAGAAGAAAAAACATTTCATAAGGCTGTTGTAAGAATAAATGAAGCTTGTTTTTATGCATTTAAATAATTAGACATGCTAAAACACAGAATTTGCTAACAATAACACATAAGGTAGGAAAATTAATACATTTAAGTGAGCCCTAAACATGTAATTTTTGTTTAACTTTTAATAAATTAATGTTAAATTGTTTAAGTTTCATGATTTTAATTAATTACATACTTTTTGATTTAATACAATTTAATTTAACCATTAAAAATGGGAGTCCAGAAAAATTAAAACGGAAAAAAACAGAATTTGGGAAAAAATAAAATGGATTTCATAGGGCCCTACTTTTTGTGCGCAAAGAAAACAAAAATGACTGTTTTCAACAATTTCTTGTTGTTGCGTCTTAGATGCGTGTTTACGTCAGTGACCATTGCATTATGTATGCGTCATACTTTCCTGAACGGAACACGGACACGGAAGAGAAAAAATTGTTGAATAAAGTTGTTTTTTTTTTTTTGTTTTTTTTTTTCTGCACAAAAAACATTTTTATAGCTTCATAACATTACGGTTCAACCACTGATGTCACATAGACTATTTTAATCATATCCTTACTACCTTACTACTAAGTTTGTACCTGGTTTTTTTAATCTCTTTAATGAAGAAAATCGAATTATTAAATTAAATATCCTCTGTGAAAAATGAGGAACTAAAGCCACTAAAAAGGTGGGCAGCACTGTTACACTCTGTTCATTTTATAAAATGGCAGCAAATACTGCTGGTATTACATATTCAAGAGCCTATTTAATATATTATTAATAATAATCAGAATAAACAGTTCTTCCAGGTAGCATAGTTTATTACATTAACTTCAGGCTGTTTTATTGTTTGCCAAGAAACTTATTGCAGCTCCGCACAGCAAAACCAAATGTGCTCCTAGGTGTGTTTATCACCTATTTCCAATCTTTTTGAATGTGGCATATCCAATCAGTTGTAGAAACAGAAATATGAGTTTCATAAAAGTTTCATCATTTATAAATGCAATAAGCTTAAGTGTGTTTTTCCCCCACCAGTATAGCACGCAGAACAAAAATTGGGCAGTGTATTGTATTATTATTAGCCATATTACAAGGACAGATAATTTGTACCAAGATACTGCAGAGTTTGGTTGGATGCACAGCTATGGATATGGCAAGCAATTTCTCTTCCTTGCAGTAGTTGCATTTTGTTATTTACCTTTAACACCTTCACTGCTTTCAGAACAAGCCACAACTCGTTTTTGCCTCAGAACCCAATAGTCCACTGTCCTATGCTCTTGCCATTTCTATCTCAACGATGTGTGGTTATACAATCTGTAGTTTGAAGTGTAGGTCACAGTGGAGAAGATTGAAAAATGCAGTGGCCTTTGGAAGTCCAACTGCAATCTCTCCGTTTTCCACTTCAGTGAGTCAAGAATATTCACGGTCTTTGTAACTCCTGGAAGATGGCTAAGCGTTAAGGGAGACTGAGTTAGCACTGCACGGGCACCTTCTGTTCTACAACAGTCTCGCACCGTTCCCGGAGAGACCGGTATGAGATAAAGTGTGAAAGAGTGAAAAATGAAGGAATGGAGGGACAGATCCTGACAGGACAGTTCAGCACCTTTATGCCTTTGGGGCTGGTGCCTGTGGCCATATGTGTACCAGTGCACTGATGTAGAACAAACTGCATTCAGTTGGCTGTAGTAGATGGTCCATCTGTCTGCTGTAGCAAACCAATATGAACATTTTTGTTTTGAAACCAAGGTACCAGAGGCTCATGCTGCATCAATACTAAATCGATACCTTATGCCTGAGGTTTTTTCCCTTAATGCCCCAGCATCTGTTATTTATTTTATTTGTCATTGTTCTAAAGCCAAAATAAGTTACTAACAAGCTATAAGTTATTAACACTTAAGTAATATATGAATATTGTTATATATTGTATGTGTACACTGCTGTTCAAAGGTTTGGGATCATTTTTAATGTGTTTTTTTTTTTTTTTTTTTTTTTTTTCATGTCTCTTATGTTCATCAAGTTTATTTGATCAAAAGTAAAATCAAATTGTAAAATATTATTGCAATTTCTAATATTGCTGTCCTATGTTAATAAACTTTAAAATATAATTTATTTCTGTGCACAGCACTGAATTTTCATCAGCCTTTACTCCAGTCTTCAGTGTTACATGATCCTTCAGAAATCATTCTAATATGCTGATTTATTGTGTTAACACTGTTTTGCTGCTTAGTATTTCTTTGAATAAAAAATTAAAAAGAACAGCATTTATTCAAAATAGAAAGATTTTCTAACAATACAAGTTTTTACTATCACTTGTTATCTATTTAACACACTTTTTGCCAAATAAAAGTATTCATTTCTTTAAAAAAAAAAAAAATTGTAATACAATATTTTTTATTTTGAATAAACACATTTCTTTTTAATTTTTTATTTCTTAAAGAGTCCTGAAAAAAATGATCACAGGTCCCAAAAAATATTAAGCAGCACAACTGTTTTCAACGTTGATTTATAAAATAGCATTTCAGAATGATTTCTGAAGGATCATGTGACACTGGAGACTAATGAGTAATGATGCTGAAAAATCAGCTTTGCTTCACAGGAATAAATTGTATTTTAAAGTGTGTTCAAATAGAAAACTGTTATTTTAAATTGCAATAATATTTAACAATAACAGATATTTTTGTTCAAATAATTGCAGCCTTAATGAGCATAAGAAACGTCTTTAAAAAAAATATTGAAAATCCTACTGATCCCAAACATTTGAAGTGTAAATAAAATGAATATTTTTCTCACATAGTTTCATTCTGTTGTACAGACCAGTGAGAAACCATGAGATTTAATCCATTTGATTTTGACAGCAATAGTTTTTAACAATCAAAAATATTTGTACAAATGTATGTCTTTTTTAATGAAAAAATGTCATACTAAAGCCAAAATAATAATAATAATAATTTCTTAATAAAATACAAAAAAAAAAAAATTACAGCTTTTTTGACATTAACTTCTAGCTGTACCATTTGCCTGTCTGTGGGAAACCTGTTTGAAAACAGTTGAAATTCTCTAAATTTGATACCACTAGTGGGACAGAAATGACACACTGCACCTTTAAGAGTAAGCCAGGTCTGCCTGCCCTGATTTTTCTCTTTTCCTATGTTGAGTGCAAACATCATTCCACAGCTAGCTATCTATCAATCCTTAATTTGGTCACCCCTGAATGGCTGAATGAGATGCCATGCGTGTCTCTTAAAGCGCTCCTGCAGGGAACGGAGGGGGGGGTGCCTGCCTTGTGGCATCTGATGCATATTTTCCCCCTCGACAACCTTCATTTGTCTGTCGTTGTGAGTTAATCTCCATACATATTTCCTTTGCCATCAAAGGCGCTTGCTGGCTTATGTTAAAATCAGCCAAGCGAGGACCTTACAATGATATTCATAGCCTTTCCTGAACCTCCACGACTGTGTGTGTGCGTGTGTGTGTGATTGAGACTGTGTAGCTTTCTGTCATGCTTTAGCATGACCTCTGCTGATCCATCGTCTGTGAGACGCATGTTTAGGTCACCAGAGCTGCGTGTGTGTGTGTGTGTGTTTTAGGGAGTGTAAAAAAGGAAAACCAGAGAGAGAGACCAACGCTGACCCCAGGTCAATGTGTAGGCTGATTAAAATGGCATGTGTGACACATCGGTGGGATTTATAGTGATTCTGCCACATACGACGGCCTTCAGACAACATCCTGCTCGTGCGTAGAAAGGTGAACATCTTTTGCTATGTATGATGGTTTGTTGAGCAGCATAAAAACATTCAGAGAGGTTTGTGTATTTGCCAGGCTGAGATGATGTAGAACGAAGTAAATTCAGTTGGCTGTAGTGGAAGCTCCATCTGTCTGCTGTAGGATTGGATTAATACCAATACTTTGGCCTTGGTATAATAGCAGCCTTTGGTACCTCAGTATCGATGGCAACAGATAAACAGCCTCGTCTGAATGATTAAATGATTTCAATGGAATGAATAATTTAGTGTTAAATGGGACATCGGATACAAAATTCACTTTTACATGGTGTTTGGATATAAATGTGTCTTAGCAGTGTGTGGACACTAGGGCTGCACGATTAATCGAATGCGATTTCCATGCGCGTTTTGTCAATAAAGCCAGTTCTGTAATCAGCAGTAAATCTCCATCACTTGCTTTCAGATGGAGCAGCAATTACTAAACAGAGCCGTAGTTCACTGATGGGTTACGCCAAAAAATCGTAGACGATACTATTGCGCAATTATAGCAATGGAAAGAAATCGTTTTCGATAATGACAGCTGTTTGCGTAGCTTTTCAGTGAACTACGGCTCTTTGTAGGTCATACATCTGAAAGCATGTGAAAATATCACATTTAATAACATGTTTTTACTCAACTCACTTCATAATGTCAGTGGAGTGTTTGAAATAAATCCTTCTGTGAGATGTGGCTTCTTGCACAGAATAAGGCACACAACATATTTCATAGTATTCTAAGCAGTGATAAAGGCATTGTATTATAAATGTACTTTATTATAATGAAAATTATAATAATAGGAATTCAGATAAACCACTGAAAGATACACATGACAATCGCAGATTCTGTCTAATCGTGATTACGATTTCATTTTGATTTATTGTGTAGCCCTAGTGGACAAAACCACCCTACAATGATAAAAATCCATTCACACCTTTTTTTTAATCCCCAAAAACCTAAACAGTCTCAATCATCAAGCCGTTTTGATTTTCTGAGCAGTATGATGTCATACTTTTCAAGCCCCGCCCGCAACTGCTACTGACTGTCTCGTATTAGCATATTTTCGCCCTCAGCCAGTTGTACAGTGTCCTCCATTTTCTCTGCGACAACGTCTCGTTAGCATTTCAGGTGTTTTGTATTTGGATGTAAAAGTGAACATGAGTCTTTATTTTCTCTCAACATCAGAGCCATTCAGGATGCAGTGGAATCGTTTTGTTTTTTTGATGGTAACACGCCACCAAATACACAAAAAAAAAAAAAAAGGGAACAGAGGGGTGGAGTGAGCTGTAGCTCATTATCATGTAAAGAGGCATGCACCAAAACAGGTTGCTGTGAAGATAAAAAGATTGTTTTACACAACCATTGAGGAATTTTAGCCATAGTGTTTTGCAGACATTTAATGAAGACCCTAAAGAATCATACCAATTTGTGGAAAATGGGCATCCAATTTCCCCTTTAATAATTTGCTATTAATCTCATATATTATAGTCTTAATTTTGACAGCTATTTTCAATTTTAGTCTTAGTCTTAATCTCGTGTTAAATTAAATTTTTGAAATTTAGCCTATTTAGTTTTGTCAAATTTTAGTTGACAAAAATCTCAACATTTTAGTCAAGTTTTAGTCAAAGAAAATCAAAAGTATTTTAGTTTCAGTCGAAGAAAACGTGAAGTATTTTAGTTTAGTTTACGTCCGTTAAAACTTGACATTTTAGCAATAAGATTATTATTAATTAACCATTAATTAAATAATTTTGGCAGCCATTTTTTAATTTAGTCTTAGTCTTACTCAAATGTACATTTGTTATCATATTTAGTCAACCTGGTCTTGTTTTTGTTTAGTCAAGTTTAAGTCAACAAAATCTGAGCATTTTAGTCAGGTTTAAGTCACATTTTTGTCATCCTGTATGAGTAAACTGAAAAAATTGTGTTTGCTCAAAATTATAATCATAATGATTGTTGTCATTTGAGAAATTTATGAAATTGCACTTTCAGTAAGTACAAATCAATAGAATGTGGACTCACACATATGTTTATTTTAGCTCATCTAGGCTACAGATTTATTATATGCTTTTTATTTTACAAATTAATACCAAAGACTTAACCCTTTAACTGTCACTGTCCACTCTGTGGGATGCCTAAGATTACTTCTCCATTTTACAAATAAATCCTAATCTAATCATGACAAACTATATGTCGTTGGGAAGGTCTAAGACTCCTAAATAGATATTTTAGCACTCTTTTGTGTTACAAATTATGTAGGAAAAAGTAATAGATTAATTTATGACAAGAGTGCACCTCAAAAATCTACATCATAACAGGAGTTCCGACCTTTGTCACAAAAAGACTTTCTTTGTTGCCTTTTTATCTATCATGCAATAGAAATCTTAAGAAATTATATATGAGAATAATTTCTGAAGGGTCATGTGACACTAAAGCCTGGAGTAATGGCTTTAAATTGTAATATTTAACAATATTGTTTTTCTATATTTCTGATCAGGTGCAGTCATGGTGAGCATAAGAGACTTCTTTCAAAAACATTATAAACAGGTTTTGAACAGTAGTGCAAATTACAATAGTTTAAATAGTTATAATGTCATTCACTGAATCCTTTAAAAATATTAAATGATTCTTATGCTTCAGTGCCTTTCTTTTTAGATTGTCTGAACTGTCAGACTGTGTAATAGTAGCACATTATATTCTTGGTCACGTACCAAAATTGACAAAATGATATCAGATCTAGTATCACCTTACTGATGTGGTACCGCAGTATTTTTAGTATCCTGTACTGTCCAACCCTAGTCTTCGTAGTGCTTGCTGTTTTCAGTTCCACAGCAAATAAAATCTGTCTTTTTGTTTTTCCTCAATAACACAGATATACTTCACAAACTCGATCTCCACAGGCCTTACTGGAAGTCTTTATGTATTATTAGTGTTGTCTGCTAAGACAAGCATCACTGTTGTTCACACTTTGGGATTTGAACAAACTCCTAACTCAGAAGTATTAAACTGTAGCTCAACTCGCTCTGTACTGTTTGTGCTAAAGTTGTGAGTGATACCTTACATCATGGGGCTTGTTGAGGTGAGGTGTGAAATATTGTGTTCTTAGCTATCAGACTTCACCTGATGGGGGTAAAATCCAGTGTACCAGAGCCAAATCTAAAGACCAAAATATTGAGACTCAACACCACTCGTATGCATTTTCCTCAGAAAATATAAAAGAAAATCTAGTCATTATGTATTCAAGCTAACTAGGTTTTGAAGCTGTAATCAGCTGTGTACTATTCTGCCTTTTAGACATAATGGTCCGTTGTATGGACTGCAGTCTACAGCAGATGGTCTATAACACTCTCTGGAATAGAGCTAATGTAGGATCAATGTTTGATTGAGGCTTGTTATTATAGCATGCTGCTCATGAATGAATGGATGTGAGTCTGTCTGGCTGTGAGACAGAGGGGTCATGCATGCATATGATCATGTCTGCTGTCTGTCATTGCTGTAGGAAAGGTACCAATCAAAATGTACTGGCTTGGGGTGGGTATTTGTGTTTAATCTGTAAGCTCTAAGAGCTGTATGTGCACACAGTGAACATGCATTTTAAATGTTTTCTACAGCAGTAGAAGAAATGGAAAGCTTGCTAATCTTGGGGAAAATATGAAATGTGCTGACAGTTGGTGTTGGAAGGAATGAAGGACAGAGACGAAAACGCTCAATCCTGTTAGACAGTTCACCTGAGCGCAACTCAGCTTTTACTAAAATTACCTTCACTATCACAAACAGACAAATCCCAGGAAGGAAAGACAAAATATAAAAGTAAGTAGAGGGGAGTGTAAGGAATTAAGAATATGGGAATTGACAAATTACACTTGATACTATTAAAGGTGCTGTACCTAATATAGGGAATAAGTAATAAATATTTGAATATAGATGACCCTGGACCACAAAACCAGTCATAAGTGTAAATTTCTCAAAATTGAGATTTATACATCATCAGAAAATTGAATAAATAAGATTTCTCTTGATTTATGGTTTGTTAGGAAAGGACAATAATTGGCCGAGATACAACTATTTGAAAATCTGGAATCTGATGGTGCAAAAAAATACTGAGAAAATCGGCTTTAAAGTTGTCTAAGTTCATAGCAATGCATATTACTAATCAAAAATTAAGTTTTAATATATTTACGGTGGGAAATTTACAAAATATCTTCATGGAACATGATCTTTACTTAATATCCTAATGATTTTTGGCATAAAAGAAAAATCGATAAATTTGACCCGTCCAATGTATTTTTGGCTATTGCTACAAATATACCTGTGCAACATAAGACTGGTTTTGTGGTCCTGGGTCACATATTTGTTAGTTACACTTTATTTTAGGGTGCCTATCACAAACACCACACTTGTAAATTAAATATTTTATATATACAAATTTATTCATTCATGTGTAATATATTTGTTTCAAATGGATTATAAAAACTTACAGGGAGCTCTAAATGATTTTTAGCATTTGTAGAGCTCGTCTTCTTTCGCTTTATTTGCAAATGTTAAATCTGTGAATAAAATGTCAAGGTTACAATTGCATCTACAGTGATTTTCAAAGCTTTGAGTGTCTCTCATAAAAAGAACATTATTATTATTAATATTTAATTATAACAAGGTTTTGCTCAAAACCAAAATTAAACTACAGTCAAAAGCTTTTGAAAAAGGTTTTTGATGTTTTTTTTTTTAAAAAACTCACCAGGCCTGCATTTATTTGATCCAAAGTACAGAAAAAACAGTACAATTTTGAAATAATTTTACAATTTAAAATAACTGTTTTCTATTTGAATATATTTTAAAATGTAATTTATTCCTGTGATCAAATCTACATTTTCAGCATCATTATTCTAGTTAGTGTGACATGATCCTTCAGAAATCATATTAATATGCTGATTTGCTGTTCAAGAAATTGTCATGATAAAAACATTTATAATGTTACGAAAGATTTCTATTTCAGATAAATGAAGTTCTTCTAAACTTTCTAACAAACCTGAAAAAATTCTACTCAGCTATTTTCAATGTAAAAAAAATAATGTTTTTTGAGCAGCAAATCTGAATATTAGAATGATTTCTGAAGAGTCATGTGACTGGAGTAATAATGCTAAAAATTAATCTTTGAAATCACAGAAATAAATTACATTCTTAAATGTATTCAAATAGAAGGCAGCTATTTTAAATAAATATTTCAGAAATGTACTGTTTTTGCTGTATTTTGAATCAAGTAAATGCAGGCTTGGTGAGCAGAAGAAACTTCTTTAAAAGCGTTTAAAATCTTACTGTTCAAAAACTTTTGACTGATAGTGTAAATATAATATATGATCTATGCACAGAAGAAACTTGGCATTGTTTCCAAACTAAAGGAAATATATTGGTGTCTGCATCGTCTATCGGCCAAAATGATTTGAAAAATATCAGCTCATCAGATATCTGCAAAAATCCAGTATCATGCATCCCTATTTTTGGATATTTCATATATGGAGAACACGAAGTTGAGATCATGTTAGCTGAAGCGGATCATTCAAGTCAAGCACCATATTGAGCTTTATAAGCAGTTATTAGTTTGTCACGGGAGAACAGCATTTTACTACCATTGCTTGTCATAGGGATGACATGCTGCTGCTCTCCGTCTCTATTAGAGTGCTCTCAGTTGTATAACAGTATCTTTGTAAGGCAAGGTTTTGGAAAGATAGGCTGTGTCTAATCTGTTGAAAGTTTCAGAATGGCTAACATTGTTTACAGCACATTTTTAACAACTAAAAAAAATCCCCGTTCCTTATCTCTTCTAATATTTTTGAAAAGAATAAGCATTTCTAAAATAACCCTGATTTTATTTACTCCTCTTCCATAGCAGTTTCCAAAATTTTTGGCACCCTGGAGGGTCTGGACAAAATAGCTAGTTATCTTGTCCTTTTTGATACTTGTCTTTTTAATACTCCAAAGCAGCTTGGAGTTTACTAGATTGGAAACGTTTTCCCAGTGACCCCAGTAGACCGTTTCCGGAGGGCAGCGACGGCCTGTGTAACTCTTCCTGCCCGCTCGTCTCTCATTAAAACTCAGTGAGATGCTCATTAGGGTTTAAGTGGAATTAGTATGAAAAGCTCTCTCCCTGCGCTAATGAAGGCAGCCGCGCCACAATTGTTTTCATTTGCTGCGACTCTCCCTGAATGCAATCAGAAACCCTGACCGAGCCCCCTGCTAGCGCTCTCTCTCTCTCTCTCACTCGAGCGCATTTTATCCCGTGTGCTTTTCAAGGCCAGTAGGCAAGGTAACTGCACAAATTATCTCTGCATTTACACACCTCCCTCTTCTTTTTTTTTTTTTTTCCCGGCATGTCTAGAATTTGTAAATGTTTCATAGATATAATAACCATCCTGCTATGCTCAACATCGTCTCCTTTTCCTCTCATTGGCGCATTAGGCTAGGCTAGCATCTGCTTTCTCTCTGGGGTTAGCGCCCACACAACATCATACGGCGCGTGTGAATCCACATGTGGTGCCGCAGCATGTTCCTCTGTGTGTTTTTTTCTTTTTTTTGTTGCTCATCAAGAGTTGAAAAGACAGTCTCACTTTTTTCAAACACCTGTCTTGCTTTCTCGCTCGCTCATCCTCCGTTCTTTTCCCTTTGGAAATGAAGCGTACGTTTCTGGCTTTTTTTCCCCATTTGAGCAATGAATAAATTATCAAAGAAACAACAAGCAGTGTTTGCTGCACTGAAAATGCTGGTGTTTTTGTTTAGTACACATGCATGTATGGTTGTCTGTGTTTGTTAGGATTCTGTGGTATTGTATGAATTGGAAAGCCATCTGTTCACCTGAGAACCACGTTGTGCATTTGTGAGACGGTGGAGTATGTATATGTGTGTTTGTGGAAAGCTCCACATATTAATCACACTGTATGTTTGTCCTTTCGAGTGTATGTGCGCACACATTTCTTGCTTAGATCTTTGCATCCCCCTGCTGTTCTTGTGACAGTCTGCTGTCAAGGGACTTTGAGCCGTAGGAGAGGAGGAATTTCCATATTACTCGAACATACACACAGATTTACTTTATTTCCGTGTAGAAAACAGCACATCCAGATGTGCAGTCTGCTTCTGGGGAGACTGAGGTCCTTTCCAGCCCGGAGATGAATACAGTTTTTAAAGCACCTGCTCCATAATAAGCCTCAAACAGTTAATAGTGAATAGGTTCGTAGAAGTTCATTGTAGAGTTAGAAAATAAGCCTGCAAAGAAGGGTAACAGGATATTCAGGGTTTCTCTTTTGGAAAAAGTAATAAATTATGAATGATGATAAATTCAGAATATTAAAATGTACCATCTAGCTCGGTTTCCCAAAACATTGAAAACTTTTTAATTAAAGTTTTTAATCATTTAAACTTGTGTGTAATGATGTACCGAAATTAAAATTCTTAGGGAAGACAAGTATGCGTGTGCAGTCTGTTTGAAAATAGGACACACTTTGTATAAATCAACCTTAGCAAATGCAAACAGAAATATGCATAAAATATTTACATTACCATTCAGAAGTTTTGGATCAATAACACTATTTTTTTTTTTAATCTTTTGGAAAGAAGTCTCTTGTTCCTACAGTAAGGTTGAGTTTCTATTTAAAAAAAAATAAAAAATAAATGCAGTTAATTTTTGTAATGTTCATGTAATTAATTTTTAGCAGCCATTACTCATAGTCACATGATCCTTCAGAAGTCATTCTAATATGTGACCCTGGACCACAAAACCAGTCTTAAGTTGCACGGGTGTATTTGTAGCAATAGCCAAAAATACAATGCATGGGTCAAAGTTATTGATTTTTCTTTTATGCCAAAAATCAGTAGGATATTAAGTAAAAATCATGTTCCATTAAGCTACTTTGTAAATTTCCTTCCATAAATGTATCAAAACTTAATTTTTGATTAATATGCATTGCTAAAATCTTCATTTAGACAACTTTAAAGATGATTTTTCTCTGTTTTTATTTTTATTTTTATTTTTTTGCACCCTCAGGTTCCTGATTTTCAAATAGTTACATCTCAGCCAAATATTATCTTATCCTAACAAACCATACATCAATGGAAAGCTTATTTATTCAATTTTATCTACATTTTTTATTTAGTTTTATCTCAAATGACTCTTATGGCTGGTTTTGTAGTCCAGGGTCACATATGCTAATTTGATGCCTAATAAACTAGTGTATCTGTTTGAAATATGTAAGAAAGAAGACACACTGAATTACACTGGTTTAGCTGTAATATAAATAAAATTACTGTAGTCTTCAGTGATATTCATGTGCAGTAACATGCGTCTCTTTAACTGTAATTAATAATTTGGTAACACTTTAGAACAGGGAACAATTCTCACTATTAACTAGTTACTTATTACCATGCCTATTATTAACATATTGGCTGTTTATTAGTTCTTATAAAACACTATTTTGCATGACAATATTCTACATCCCTAATCCTATCCAATATGTGAACTTAGCTACTGTACTAGCTATTAATAAGCAGCAAATTAGTAGTTAATTGAGGTAAAAGCCATAGTTAATGGTTTGTTAATAGCAAGAACTGGACCTTAAAATAAAGTGTGACCAATAATTCTTTATAGCCAACATATCATTAAAGTTTTGGGAAACTCACTATGTTTACATGCATGCAAGGTCAAAAAAATGTTTTTGTTTTCTCAAAAATATGCATTTAATATCACCTCATTTTCCAGCGATTCTCAAACGATTCGTTTGAAGCAGTTCAAAGATTCAGTCTCTCTAAACCCCTCCTTTTTATGAGCCTACTCTGCTGGTCTAGTCTGTTGTGATTACGGCGCGTCAGAAATGATATGCCCTTTGCCATAGTTCCGTATTTTGAATGCTTGATAGAAAATATAAACATCTATTATTTAGCATACTTACAGGTTGTGATTTAATGGAGCCAGCTGGTCCAAAGAAACCAGGTACTGAGCCATGTTTTAAGAGCAAGCATTTTGTGAATCTCACGCTGAAATCTGCGACATTAGTAAAGCAGTTGTCAGTAAAGTGGCATGTTTGTAAGTGGAGTCAATTTGTTCACAGCCATCCAAAGTAGAACATAGGAATTATGCAAATGTGTTACACGGTGACATGTAGCCGTCACTGAAGTGAGATTTGAGTTACTTACTAACGACTTGTTTATGGTGTACAGAGTTGATTCTTTTTTTGGGAGAAAGTACCTTTATTTATCATGCACTTTCCGCTTTACAACTTTGCAGATTGTTTACATTTATATACAGCTACATTACACACGGCATGATAGGCAGTATTAGAAATTGCCTAATAGTGGCACTTTAAAAATCAGCTAGAATTAAATGTGGTTAAACTTTAATATTTTTTGTGCGCTCACTGATTTTTCTCCATGTGAAATTTTCTGTTAACCACTCATATAAAATTGCAGTTTCTGATGATGTTTTTGACCTTGACATCCTGTTTGTTTTCTCTTAAGACTCGAAGCTAAATTTTCAGCAGCCAAAATATTGGTGCATCCCTGCTTGTCAACTGGCAAAATGAGTTTTCTTGTCATGATCTATGATTGTTAAGCCAAGAGTGCAGTTCTTTTTGTCTGAATTGGTTAATGATTTAACATAATATCAAAATATAACTTCGTTTAAGTATCTAAAAGCTGTACTTGAATTGGAAATGGTTGCTGGGGACTTTTCTGTGATGGCCACCAGGTGACTTACCTTGAAAAAGGTGTTACTCCACAGAGAATATGCAACACTCGTCACCTCCTACCAGGAGCCTCTTGCTGAGATGTCAAAGGGTGATACCATATTGGTAGGGGTTAGGGATTCATTAGGATGGCAGATTAGGCACCAGTTTCTGAGATAAACAGGTGAGACCCCATAGTTCAATGAGTTCAGGGGCTTCAACATTCACATATAATTTACATGCTAATAAAGCAGGACCTGCTGTTCGCATTATGCGTGTCTTTAATTGAATAGTTGCTATTGTGTAAGAGGTATGACCCTTACCGCTGCACTTAATGTAGACACACACGTGCATCTCACTAATACAAGGCTACATGAGTGTTTCGTTGTTTACATTTGTGTGTGTGAGTGTGTAGTCTGTGCTCTTGATAAGCGTATGTGTAGTGCCGGCAGGTGATATTTTCCCTTTGTAGTCTTTGTGAGGTAAAATGCATAATTAATGCAGATGAGATATTTAAAGCTCAAGGCCTGGCACTAACCAGTGTCATGCATATCTTCTTTCTCGCACTCATTTTCTCTCTTTGTCATGTATTCTACTGTTTGAAAGTTTGGGGTGAGATTTATTTATTTATTTATTTTTTTCTCTCTAATGCTCACTAATTTACCAACCTAGGAAATGTGAAAAAATGTGTTTTGGTAAGCCTTTCTCTGCAAGCTTGTGAAAAAATGAGCTGCTCAGATTTTGCTCCTCCATGACATAGAAAGGGGATCTTATTAAAATATTACCAGCTTACATCTGTGTTTCCACCCACGGTGCCACCATTTAGTTTTCCGAAGTGACAACGATGTACCAGTTCTAACGCCATGGCAAAAGTTCAAGCAAAGCTTGTTAACTGTTCAATCATTGGCTGCACAGATGAGCACAGAACACTATTTAGAGTCCCAGCCTCAGAGGAGACAAGCAAGCAGTAAATTTATTGATTTATTTGCTATATATTATGCTTCTGCCACACAGTTCTACAGTTTCCCAGCTGTTTACCTTCACAGACATAACCGATTTGTGTTTTTAACATAAACTTGTGTGTATTTGACAGTTTAAGCGCAATAAGACATGAAAGAGTCTTAGTTTTGTACTCGCATGCTGTGTGACAGCCGCTTTCTGTGCGTGCGCCTCGGATACGTGTGCTCAGAAAACCCTATATCAGAAGTTTAAACTAATAAAACTTTAAAACACATAATTTAAGCACAATAGACATGATAATCAAAACCAAACAGATATTTTTTAGCAGAACATCTGAGGTATGTACGAGCTATAAAGGCACAGCTCTATTCTGGAAAAGGGGGCGGGGAGCAGCAGCTCATTTGCATTTAAAGAGACATGCACACAAACACAGAAACACAGTGTGTTTCTGCTTCCACTCCAAATAGGCATTTTTAAAATTATATAATAAATAATCTATGAGGTATTTTGAGCTGAAACTTCAGACACATTCTGGGGACATCTGGGACTTATATTACATATTGTAAAATGGGACATAATAGGTCTCCTTTAAAGGAAAAGTCCACTTCCAAAACAAAGATTCATATATAATGTACTCACCCCCTTGTCATCCAAGATGTTCATGTTTTTCTTTCTTCAGTCGTAAAGAAATTGTTTTTTGAGGGAAAACATTTCAGGATTTTTCTCCATATAATGGACTGATATGGTGCCTCAGTTTTGAACTTCCTAATGCAGTTTAAATGCAGCTTCAAACGATCCCAAATGCGGTTGTAAACGATCCCAGCTGAGAAAGAAGGGTCTTATCTAGCGAAACGATCGGTTATTTTCATAAAAATAATACAATTTATATACTTTTTAACGCCAAATGTTCATCTCGTCTTACTCTGCCTGAACTGTTTTTTTCTGGTGCGTGACGGTCATGTTGAAAAACTCCATCTCATGTTCTCCCTCAACTTCAATATTGTCCTATATCGCTGTTTTACCTTTTTTTTCCTCAGAGTTCAGCGAGAGCGAGATAAGATGAGCGTTTGTTCGCATTGTTTCGCTAGATAAGACCCTTCTTCCTCAGCTGGGATCATTTACAACCGCATTTGGGATCATCTCAAGCCGCATTTAAACTGCATTTTGGAAGTTCAAAATCGGGGCACCATAGCAGTCCATTATATCGAGAAAAAACCTGAAATGTTTTCCTCAAAAAACATAATTACTTTACGACAGAAGAAAGAAAGACATGAACATCTTGGATGACAAGGGGGTGAGTACATTATACGTGAATCTTTGTTTTAGAAGTGGACTTCTCCTTTAATCTAAAATACAGTAAAAATAGTAATATTGTGAAATATTATTGCAATTTGAAAACTGTTTTCTGTGTTAATATTTTTTTTAAATGTCGTTCATTTCTATTATGACATCTGAATTTTCCGTAGCCATTACTCCAGTCTTCAGTGTCACATGGTTATACATGAAAATGTTTTGATCCCTGCCTGAACAGAATTTTATCTATTCACACAGGATGCATTTTTGCATCGATAAAAGCTAGATGGAGCGCAATGAAATCTAACAAAACAGATGTCACAAGATGTGCTTTTTAAAAGCTGAATTTTATTTAACTTGCTTCTCAAACTGTGGTGCTCAGCATGAAACACTGAAAACTATAAACAATGTCACAGCTCTGACAGAACCTGCAAAATTAAATGGTCTTTTTCAGGATGTTCTTTTAGGAATGGACATTTCCCAGGTTGAAATAAAGTGAGATGGACTGTCACTTTTCAATCTGTCTTCTGTCATAAATCATACAAGTTTCTTTTCAAACAGTTTTAAGCAGAAACTTACCAACCAAATTAGTATAAACTGAAAGTTACTTGATATTAATCACAGTTTATTGAACTGTTGCATAAAAGCAATATCGCAGTCACAGTCGTGCTGTTGTAATGACCGCCTACAGACAAATCGCAGCCGAACTGGAGTAAATGATCTCTTCATGAGTTTGGTCTCGCCTGTGTTGTCTCATCAAAACGTTGAGTCATTCTATATAAAACCGCCTTAGCGCATCCTCGCTTGTCTCTCTCCTCTCTCTTCATTTCCCACTCATAGTCTGCGTCGGAACCGTAGATGCTGATTCACTCTCCAGCCTGAGGACACCAAATAATAAGAAAGTCGGTCACATGATAATGGCCGTTCCTCCCTGCACTTCCTGCCTAATCTAGGCTAACAATGACCTTGGGCCTGTGCTTACACCACACATGCAAGCACACACACACATACAGAGATGGGTTTCTGGTTTGGGGATACAGAAAAGATTGAGAAGAAAGTGGTGACGAGGGAGCTGGAGAGAGAAATGAGGTTTGGGAAAGATGGAGATGCAGAGAGAGGAAGACAGAACAAAAGGAGAGGAAATGAGTGAGAGAGAGGGGGAAGTATCGAGGGAGACAGGAGAGAGGTGTGGATGAAAGGAAGGGGAGATGGAGGAGAGGAAGAGGAGATAAAAGACGAAAAAAGGTGTGCTGGTGCAGGGAGGGAGACTGATGGGTAGTGTGAGACGGAGCGTGTGTGTGTGTGTGTGTGTGTGTGTGTGTGTAGGCTGCTGTAGATTCTCGCTGGGCCGCTCATGCAGGGAATGGGATTTCAGGATTCACTGTCCACTCTGCCTAAAGGCCTATGTGTGTGTGTGAGAGAGAGAGAGATAGAGAAAGTGTTTTTGTGTGTTTCTTGTGTATGTGCGGTATAAAATAGCTACAAAAGATACTATGGCTCTGTGACTTCACCAGTGGTTTTATCAAACATGGGCGCTGAGGGATTTCTGCCTCCCAGGCCACATGCACACAGCCTTTGAAAGTCGACATAAAATGTTCTTGGACTTTTTAAATACACATACATTTTTTTTACTACCTGATCTCATGACGAAAACGTACCTGTGGGAACTTTTTTGCAAGATGCGAAATATGTACCAATAAGTACATATCACTGCAGTTTCCAACAGAAATGAACAGGAGGTAAAACATCGAGCACTTGTAATCGTTTTCGTGCACAGTTATTATTTCAGCTCCATATGTTTCGCTTTCCGGACGTAACAAGTTTACTCAGTAGCTCAGCTGACACAGAATTGGACTTAGGATGTGAAATCCTTGGGCATGAATCTTGTGAAAAACTTGACTCATGATGAAATGTTTTTACGTCACATTCGCTTTTGGTCATACTATCGGGTAGGTTTAGGTCTAGTGCAGATGGTACGTTATTTTAAAACATCACAGAGCTTTAGAGTTATAGCGACACTCAATGGACATTTCAAGTTAGAATTGCAGTGACGAGTACAAAACCAGCGTCACATTGTGCCAAATGTACGTTCGTCTGTTCTGGGGAACAAAAAAACAAACTCTCTTTTAGTGCCGCTCATTGGACATTTCACCTCGAGTATTTCGCGTCCTGCGGCTGCAGCGTTTTTAGGGAAAAAAATATAATTGTGATTTTTCTGATTTCTGCAATTTAAAAATATATTTTAAAAGATCAGTGTGCATATGACTATTGTCAGTCAAAATAAATATTTTACTATAAAAATATTTAGAAAATAATTCTAATCATAGTGATAGGGTTATAAAATAATGTTATTTTACAGTACAACTTAATATATATATAATTTTTTATTTTTTTTAAAGTTAAACCATTAAACTTTTAATTTTGGCCCAAAACAGCAAGGAGCCCTTAAAGGAACACTCCACTTTTTTTGAAATAGGCTTATTTTCCAACTCCCCTAGAGTTATGCAGATGTGTTTTACCGTTTTTGAATCCATTCAGCCGATCACCGGGTCTGGCGCTAGCACTTTTAGCATAGCTTAGCATAAATCATTGAATCCGATTAGACCATTAGCATCTCACTATAAAATGATATTTTTCTTATTTAAAACTTGACTCTTCTGTAGTTACATCGTGTACTAAGACTGGTGGAAAATGAAAAGTTGCGATTTTATAGGCCGATATGGCTAGGAACTATACTCTCGTTCCGGCGTAATAATCAAGGAATTTTGCTGCCGTACCATGGGTGCAGCAGGCGCAATGATATTACGCAGCGCCTGAAAGGTACCGGCACTAAATTTGTGTAGATGCAGAGTTGACGGCTGCGTAATATCATTGCGCCATGGTACGCCAGCAAGGTTCCTTGATTGTTACGCCGGAAACACTCCACTTTTTCAAAAAAAGTGGAGTGTTCCTTTAAAGCTTATCTTTTGTTGACTGCTGGTTTATAAATGCTTCTCATTACAAGTTTGGGAAGATGGTTGGTGTGATTGGTGGTTTGCATTCCAAAATGCATCATCTGAGACTGAAATCAGAGAAACCCCAAATCAGAGCAGATATCCACCTTTTTCTTCAATGCGGAAGTAAGCCTATAGGCGAGAGTTTCGGTTCATCATCTGCTATAGGGAAATAACGAGAAGAATAACAATGTGCAGTAAACGGTAAAATTGTTTGCACTACAAACCTGTGTGCTCATAGTTAAGTTAATACGTTAAAATAATATGGTAAGACACCAATTTGCAATAGCAAGTAGCAAAACGAGCCGTACAGCTAAAAATGGCTGGATGTGGATGAGACCGGAAGCCACACCTATAGCATTTACAAATAGCCACACCCACTTACGAGAAGAGAAAGGTGGATAGAGCTGACTTTGTGTAAAGCAGCATTTACTACAAACTGGGCTGCTCTGAGACACTGAAAACACTGGATCATGAGCTCCATGTAAATAAACACAGTGCCGCACTTCACTCTAAAACATGAAACAAATATAATTATTTAATTTATTCACTGCCTTTGCGATTTGATAATCTCATATCGCAGTCATGTCAGATTTTCAGTTTTATTTTGATTAAGTGTGCAGCCCTAATTGAAAATATTTCACATTTTGGAAGTAAAATAGCTTGTGATTCATGTTGACTTTAGACTTTCCCTCTTTAGCTCAGAGTTCTCTGACTCATAAAAATGTTCAGTTGTAAGAACATGCACACACACACACACAGAGCTTCTGTTCCTCCCGGCCTCCTCCACACCTGTGCTGTGCCCACTGCTGCCCGTCTGTCGTCTGTTATTTATAGAGCACGACTGACCTCAGATCAGACTGACTAAGCTCAGATTGAGGTTTGTTCTCCCAAGATGAACCTCAGTTACTCTGTCTCAGTCTCTTCTCCTTCTAATGCAGTGTCTCGCTTTTTCTTTCTTTGTCTCACACTGCAAAAAAAATCTTTTTTGAATTGGTATGAGTGTCTTGTTTTGCAAGAAATTCATTTAAACATCATTCAAACAAGATAAATGAACTTAAGCAGCATTTTTTTTAGAGAATGTATGTTTAATTAATTGAATTTATTTTCTTACTCGATTTTATTCATAGCATTCCAGTTTGTCTACATAAACATCATAGTAGAAATCTAGTAATTTATATCTCAGACTCTGCTTTCAGTTTATTCAAAAAGAGTGCAACAGTGTGATCCTGAAATAAAAATCCCATTCATTTTCCATAGGGGAATTGATTTTTAACAGCAACTTATAAACTGTTAAAGATTGATATTCAATCAGTGGTTTCAATCAGTTTTTTTTTTTTGGAAGATATGAGTCTACATAATTTCAACTCTCTCTCTCTCTCTCTCTCTCTCTTTCTCTCTCTCTCTCTAGTTTTTTTTATATATTTATTCATTTATTTGAAGATATATATATATATATATATATATATATATATATATATATATATATATATATATATATATATATATATATATATATATATATATATATATATATTTATATATATATTTATATTATTTATTTATTTATTTATTTGTGTTTAACTGTTTCTAGTGAAAAATGATTCTGCTAAGAAATCTACAACAATCATACAATAAATAAATAAATATTATTTTAAGTAGTCTGAAATATATAATATTTAAGTTTACATTTTTTTTATATATATATGCACCATATCTTGCAATAAATGTATATGTTGTATATATTTTAGCCTATGTGTATATTGTATATATACAATATAATATATCAAACAGTTCTCCATTGTTTTTAATTTGGTCATTGATATCATTTGCATGTCATTTGCTCTTATCAAAGCCGTCAAGTCCGCAGTCTTGTACTGTTGTTTTTTGCCCGATTTTTCAAGTATTTTTTTTTTTGGCCTCAGATTCAGTGCCTTCTCTGTGAAGGATACATGTGTATTCATGTGGATGCACGAGGTCATCTTATTATGCATAATTATGCTGCCTACCTTATAGAAGGGGCTGATGACTGGGATTCAAAACAGCAGACTCTGTTTATGACAAATTGTGTATGAGCAGTTAATGTTCTTCTCAGTTTGGAGGTTTTGTGTGTTTGATCTAGACAGCTATGAGTTGTTAGATTTCCCCACACAGATGTATCATCTGAAGAATACATCGCAGATTTCCTAAAGATGCGAGCGTGTTTGTGTGCACGAGACCTTCGGCTAATCAGTGTGCGCTGTTGGAGAGGAAGTTTCTGCGGTGATGGAGGCGTGCATCAGATGCCGGACTGTATCGGCAGCTTGCGGTTAATCGAGAGCGGTAGAGTCCCTGATGGGAGGTGGAATAATGTTCCCTGATTTGGATAGCCAATTGTTTAGATGTGAGAGAAAAGTCTTTATTTTAAATATATAAAGTAGATCGAAATGGCATCAGACAATAAACAGATTAGAAAAAAGATTTACAAAGGCACCGGAGATGACGAGATGAATTTTATATGGAGCGAAATAAAGAACTGAGAGATGGAGGAGAGAGGTAGGGGGCCGTTTCAGTCGCCCTGCAGGAGGTGGAAAATGCAGTGATTTGCTGTGGTGCTGGAAGTTGGCACACTCGGGCCTGGCAGAGTAAGTGCTGCTTGTGTTAAGATGGTTTTTCTGCAGTGTCAAAGCACAAAGGAGGTTCATACATATGTGGCATACATGCATTAATGTACCATAACACCTTTAATTAGACCTTCACATACCCTCTTTGCACTTTAAGTGTACATGACATTTGCCATGCTTTTAAATGTGCTATAAGTATTTCATGCAGGATTGCATATAGAAAATGTCCCTAAAACCAGTTTTCTGAGAAAAAGCGATTGGCTTTTAAAAGCCTTTGTGTGATAAGTGTGATTTGCTGACATGTCTTGAGGGATTTTAGTGGCACACATTTGAATGAATTGGGATATTCAACAGAAAATGACATCCATTGGGATTTGATTGGATTGTGGATGATAGTCTGTGGTTTTGTTGTGATGATTACTAAGGCAAGTCTCACTGTCATTATTGTTCATATACTAAGGGTTAGGAATACGAACAGGTACACTACCATCAAAAGTTTGAGGTCAGTGGGATTTTCTTTTCTTAAAGTAAATCAATACTTTTTTTTTCAGCAACGACACATTAAATTGATCAAAAGTGACAGTAAAGACATTTTCAAAAGATTTATGTTTCAAAGAAATGCTGTTCTTTTGAACCTTCGATTCATCAAAGAATTCTGAGGGGGAAAAAAAATCTGTTTCAACAGTTTAACTGTTTTCAACTTTGACAATGATAAGAAGTGTTTCTTGAGCACCAGAACAGCATATCAGAATCATTTTATAAGGACCACAAAGCCAGTCTTAGATAGTATGAGTATATCATAGCAATAGCCAAAAATACATTGTATGGGTAAAAATTATTGATTTTTCTTTTATGCCAAAAATCAATTCCTCCCAAAAAAAAAAAAAACAAAAATCATGTTCCATGAAGATATTTTGTCAATTTTCTGCCTTAATATTTAAAAACGTAATTTTTGCTTAGTATTATGCATTGCTAAGAACTTGGACAACTTTAAATGTAAATTTCTTAATATTTAGATTTTTTTTGTGAACACTCAGATTCCAGATTTTCAAATAGTTGTGTCTTGTCCAACTGTCATCTTATTCTAACAAACCATAACTTATTTATTTAGCTTTCATGTGATGTATAAATCTCAATTAAAAAAAAAAAAAAAAACCTTATGACTGGTTTTGTGGCCAGACATGTATATTGTAGTTTTTGCTCAGTGAAATGCAGCTTTTGCTAAGCACAACAGATTTCTTTCAAAAACAGAAAAAAACATTTGTGAAAACTGTTTTAGTTCATGAAAACTGTTGAACTCATTGTTTTGTAGACCCACAGAGAAGTTCTCTCACATACATGCTCAGTTTCATAACTGTACAGTGATTTCTGTGGCTTTGTGGTTTAGTAACATATTCATACAGTGGCCACAACAGGTATCACTTGCAGATGAAACCCTTGAACACAGGAGAACACCTTTAGGATTTAACTTATTCACATATTTTACATTAACGAGAGAAACAGAGCCAGAGAGCGAATCATTTCTGTGTTGTATAAAAAAGAGAAAATACATCTTTTTTTTTTTTTTTTTTAACACTAGTCTTAGCTGACATTATTTAATTTCATTTATTGTATTTAATTGTATTTAAATGCTTAACATTTGAAAGCAAATGTTTTCCAGACTGATGAAATCATTAAAGTCATATGGGTGCACAAACTTTGAGAAACCCATTTAAATCTCAGTTTTCTCAGTGTCCTTTAAAAGGCTCTAGGTTGTACCAGATGTTAAGCTGAAACCAATATTGAGTCAAAATTATTTTCTGTGCTTATCAGCTGCAGACCACAGATGCTGTTGGCAGAGCTTTAAGGAATAGTTCACCAAAATTCTGTCGTTATTTACTCACCCTTGTGTCGTTCTAAACTTGAATGACTTTTATGAAACACAAAAGAGGATATTTTGAAAAATATCTTTTGTCTTTTGTCTTTTTTTTTTTTTTGGTCCCAAATGTAAAACTCTGGGGGATCTGAGTAATTTGATTCCAATTACTTTAATCTTATAGACAAAAGCTAGGGATGCACGATATTGGATTTTGGAGTTTCGATAATTTTCCTATTTATTATCGACTCTTCTGTAGTTACATTGTGTACTAAGGTTGACGGAAAATGAAAATTTTCAGTTTTCTAGGCCAATATGGCTAGGAACTATACTCTCATTCCAGTGTAATAATAAAGAAACTTTGCTGCCGTACCATGGGTGCTACAATATTACACAGATATCAGGCCGATTCCGATAGAGGTCCGATAATATCGTACATCCCTAACAAGAACAGTCCAAACTAGGGATGCACAATATTATCGTACCAATATAGGAATCATCCGATAATGGCTTTAAAAGTAAATATCGGCATCGGTCCAATATGAAAAATAATTATGCCGATATGTCTTGCCGAGGAGGACTTGGAAAGGAGAGACTTGGTGTTGTTTCCAAACAAAAGGAATATATCGGTATCAGCGATCGGCCAAAATTATGTGAAAAATATCGGATATTGGCAAAAATCCAATATTGTGCATCCCTCGTCCAAACATTTTTTTAAAATATCATCTTTCGTGTTTCACTAAAACAGTAATTAGTTATAAATTAAAATATTCCATTTAAATGGGTAATCTCTCCAAAATATACCATGGTTACTCTAGTGCTTTACACCCCTGGTGTGTGTGTTTGTGTTATCCGTGAGGCTGCGGCAAGTGTGTGACTTGGAAAGGAGTGTAGCGTATTAGTCAACAAAGTATGTGCGAGCCAGTAAACGTATAGATCAGAACTTGTCAGTGCATGCCGTGCACTGCCTATTGCAGGAGCATAAATCAGAGGAAGACATGATAACACTGAACTCAAGATAACGCCGTACACAGCCATACCGCAGCCGAGATTTGAGGCGCTGAAAGGCCTGTCTTCATTTTCTTGATTCGCTTTAGACCATGTAGGCTGCTGTTGTTGTTTAAACCTTGCACTGGATTTGAAATTCGTGAACAATCACTTTTTTATATTGAATATTTTGTTTCTGTTTCAGAACTCATTTTGAGCACCCACTCTTTGAGAATCCATGAGTTTGTCTGAGTCTTTCGTGCTCCATATTGCAGCTTATTGTGGCCAAGAACCACCCACTTATACAGGAAGACACCGTCTGACCAATATCTAAAGCAACCAGCTTTTTTGGATTTTGCTTAGGCTTTTAGGGGCGGTTTAGTCTAAAATATCACCTCTAGCTTCAATACAAGATTCATTGTGGTAATAATTAGTGTAAAAACTAGTATTTTGGTCAATTTGGTCATTGCAAGGGAATTAATAGATTAGTTTAATATGCTAGTGTATCTGTGCATGAATTGACATGTTGTTTTAAAAGGATAGTTCACCCAAAAATGAAAATTCTGTCATTAATTGCTCACCTTCATGTCGTTCCAAACCCGTAAGACCTTCATTCATCTTCAGAACACAAATTAAGATATTTTTGATTAAATCTGAGAGCTTTCTGACCCTGCATAGACAGCAACGCAATTACCACATTCAAGGCTCAGAAGGGTGGTAAGGACGTTGTTAAAATAGTACATTTGTCATCAGTGGTTCATTTTATGAAGCTAAGAGAATATTTTTTTATTTTCAAAGAAAAAACTTTATTTTAACAATTTATTTCCTTCCGTGTCAGTCTGCAACGTGCGTTCACAACAGTACCACATTGGCGTACCTGATGAACAATGCCGTTTGTGATGCCCATGAACCACTAGCTGCTCACCATGGCCTGTATTATAGGGTTAAATCAGCTCTTCTTCCCTCCAGCACCAGCTTCATCTCTGTCTCCACCTTTCAACAACACATCTGCCTCCAGCCCCCACCGCTGGCAACCCTAATGCGACAAGAGCCACGTGTATGAGAGCGAGAAAGTGAAGGGCGCCCTAAATGAGCAGTGTCCTCTGACAAACAACACCCCTCACCTTAACTAGATATCTCCCTCCCCCACCATCCGCTCAGTCACCCTGCAGGCACCCAGTTTAGTTTCACACCGCACGCACTTGCATGCACACGCACACCTGCAAACAGCCGATCGATAGCAGTGCCGCAGGGAGCCTGATCAATATTGGCTGAATTTGGAGCAGCGGGAGAGCGACAAACTAGCCCGAGACCGTTTCCCGCTGTATATTGGCGTCAAGGGAGCCCCCACAGCTTAGCCAGTCTGAAATGTGTTTTTGTATGACGCGTTTATGTTACATTCATTTGCATCTTTAAACATACAAGAGCTCTCATGAAATCCACTAGCGTCCACTTACACAGTCACCCTGTTCATTAAAGGTGTTGTGAAGCACAAAGACGTTGTAAAGAACATTTTGTCCTGGTGGGTTTGATGCCTCGTTTTTTAACCTGCCGCTGGAGGCGGGATATTAGCGAGGTTTCGGAGTAACGAAAGCACGGAGGCACTATGTGGGAATCATAATTAGATCTGCGGCAGTTTTTAGGCGTTCGGTTGAGGAAATGAGGGCTAAGATTTCTCAAGCTCTGTGGAGTTCTTTATGATAAAGATAAGCATTTATGAAAAGTCCTAATTAAAAGTTTATTGCCGACGGTCGGGTGACGCGGGTGTTGCCTTTATGCGTCTGTTTGTATGAGGTGGGGGGGAAGAAGATAAGATCACAGAAATCTGACTAGGATGTTGCGCGGCCATATTTGAATACTTCTGAGCACACACACAAAAAGGCATGTAGTTACGATTCCCGATTTGGTCGAAAAGACCCCCCTCTGAGTGGCAGGAACCGAGGTCTGTGAAAACGGCAAATCCAATTACTTTATGCAAAGTGAGATTGGTTGTATTTTTTTTCTAAGAACAAAATAAAACTTGCGTTCAAATCTATTAACGGCACCTCGTACGCAAATAGCAGATTGCTTTGATGTGGCAAGAGCAAATGAGTTTTAGAGAACGAATCAGAGGCGACTCGACAGAAAGTGCATCAAAAAAATGCATCTGAAAGTGCCTCCTCTGAAAGCCGGCGAAGAACAACTTCTAAGAGGCTTTTTTCTTTTAATTGTATCACCGTCTCTCTCACCCCCTCCTACTGCTATCTGCCATCATTTCTTTCTTTTAATAAGCCATCATTTACCGAGTCTGACTGCGTCCTCAAACGTGTTTTGCATTGATCTCTGGGACTGTGGCCTGCCTGTTTGCGTCACAGCAGACCCTAGAATAGGGTCATCTCCCATAACACCGGCTATGCCTAATGAAATCTCTTCCCCTCCTGACCCACGGCCTGATGAGAAATTTGTGCCAGAAACCTTCAGTGCTTTGCATAAATTAAATGTGAAGTTTGTTTTTTTTTTTTTTTTTTTTTTATAAATAAAAAGCTTTCTACTGTCACTGGTCAGTGTGGAGAGGCTGATAGAAGTCATTTGTTTGTTGACTTCCCAAAGAACGTGAAATGTGCTGTATGTAATTCCTTCACAGTATTAAAGAAGAAAAAAAAATAATAAACATTCACCTAATTTTTCAAAAAAATCCTACTTTGAAAATGTGCATTCCGACTCGGAAATAATACAATATGTAAGATTTTTTTATTAAAATATCCAAAAACCACTAGAACGGTGTTATTTAGTAGATATATATTTAGTAGAGTTTTGAACTTATATTATCCCAAATGTTTCCAAAAATGTTTAAATACAGAGAAATAAGCAATTTTAACTAGTGTAACTAGAGTAGCGTTGCCTGCCAATGACATCTCTTGATTTTCCGGTTTTATTTTGTAGAAAACATGGAAACCCCAAAGACACTTTATGTTATGCATTTTATTAGACGGGTGACGAACGCACAGAGTAGCATTTATAACAGAACTTTCAACACACTCAAATGTATCTAGTATGATAAAACAGCGCTGTTTTACTTCACATACACATGATCGGAAGAAGCGCTCGACTGTGGCATAATAAATGCTCAGCTGCTTTCGTGTATTGCCGTGTGTTGCGCTTGTCCTTCGTTGGCAATTGCTTCAACATCCTCGTTTCGCTTCCACAATATTCAGCCCTACTCTGCTTCATACTACAGGTTCCCTAAAAAAACCTTTAATACATTACCTCATCCATGGACATGATTTCTGCCCAAGTCCTGACGGATTGCATCGGCTGTAGGGATGAAGACTACAACTCCCATAATTCCACACACAATCACAGCGTCATCAAACTACGCCTTTGGTTCTTTGTTTGTTTTGAATATGTGCCCTCTAACAGTGAAAACTTACATATTTCCCCTTTAACCAATAATATTTTGATGGTCTGGGTTGCCAGTTTGCAGAAAACCCAGCATACTACAGCCATGAAAGCGTGCAAACAAACTGGGTCAAAGATCGCTGCTTTCAAGCTAGACGTTGCGTTCGTCCTTCATTAGCAATCGCTCCGGCGTCCTCGTTTTGCTTCCACAACTTTCAGCCCAACTCTGCTTCATACTACAGTGTCCTTAATAAATCTTTAATACATTACCCCATCCATGAACATGATTTCTGCCCGAGTCCCGACGGATTGCATCGGCTGTGGGGATGAAGACTACAACTCCCATAATTCCACACACAATCACAGCATCATCAATCTACGCCTTTGGTTCTTTGTTTGTTTTGAATTTGTGCCCTCTAACAGCCAAAACTTACATATTTCCCCTTTAACCAATAATATAACCAATAATATTTTGACAGTCTGGGTTGCCAGTTCGCAGAAAACACAGCATACTACAGCCATGAAAGCGTGCAAACAAACTGGGTCAAAGATCGCTGCTTTCAAGCTAGATATTGCATTTTTTGAGACATCTGACGTGTCAACTGCTGGATATCGTTTAGTCTCAGTCTCAGATGTCACATCCTCGGACCATTGGCAGAACCTCTGATGCATATGATACACAAAATTGGAAACGCTTCAGGAGTTTCAGAGTCGTCAACAATGGGTGCTTATCAGCTTATTGGCATTTCCACGCCCCTTAACGTGAGATGGCACAAAATGAAATGTGATTGGTTGTTTTACCTGTCAGTCATGTGGCCAATTGGGCGGTCCTTGGCCATTCAAAGCGGCCAAGTCTTCCCAGACCTTCTGCCGTCAGTCTGAAGGTCTGGCTGTGCGAGACTAACTTCTGGCAGAGGGTATCGATTCACATTTTCCTATTTGTTTTTGATTTAGATTCTGATTCCCAAGCTCTTTATTTGATTTAGATTCCATTTTATTTTATTTAGATTCACCAGTGGAAGCCAAGATAACTTAATTTTGATTTAACAACCACTCAAATTTGAGTTTATTTAGTGAAGGATTCATTGGACAGATTCAAATGGTAAACAAATGGTAGACTTTTTAAAGGTTTTTTTTTTTTTTTCCACTAAAAAGAAAAACTTCATGAGAGTCATTTGTTGAGAATCAGACCCTTGGGCTGATGATTCATCGGTGGTGCCATAAGTGTGTACACATTTGCATACCATCTGAGTAGGTACTACGTTTGAAACAACCTTTGTGAATGTTAAAATTGAATTTTTTTATAGTGTGACTGTGTGTAGTATTAATGAAGTCTGGACATACTACATTTGTAATCATGGCTTTTTCATGTGAATCACGCCATCAGTTGCCATGGTTAACTGCATTTCCTGTGGCTTCAAGTGTCCATCGATTGCACACTTCGAAATCTCATGTTGTAGGTCATCCATGCACTTTTCACCTACTGTTTTATGAATACTACAAGTTTGATCATACTACTCATTTCGCATAATGTTTTTGAGAAATAGCATTTTCGGACACAGGAGTGGTATAAAAGATCATTCTTGCATTTTTAAGAATCAATATCATGGTTGTTCAAATTTAATACTTAAATGTGCTTCTTTTTTTACTCATCTATCCATCAGAAAATCAATATTTTTACCTAGCCCTAGTGGTCATAGAGTTGGAAATGGACACAGTTTCTATAGTGTAACAGAAATCACACACAATTCACCTTCAGAATTGCTGTAAAACTCAGTTTATGCATTTCTCCCTGTTTATTTGGTCACCTCTACGAGTTTGAGACTTCTCTGTGTGGCTGTGCGTGACGTGGCTATAGATCCAGGTTGTATACGAGACTGTAAAAGTGTAATTTGCAGCCTGGTGATTCACATTTCTTTTATTATTAATGAACTTGCTGAAAAGTTATGGATGCTTTGATTCTATGTGGCATTGTTTCATTGTGTGGGAGGGGAAAAAAACAGAAAGGAGAAAGAAAAACTGTTTTCAGAGCACCACTTCAGCTTTCTTCTCTCATCTGTGGCCAAAGGGTTGTTCTCCCCCTCTTCGCTCCCCCCTCCTCGTCTTCCCCATTTACACCGTCAGACCCTGCGAGCTGAACATTGCATTTGACCTTTGCAAAAACAATTTGGAAAGCGTGAGGATCCAGTAGGCGTGAAAATGACTATGTGGTTAGAAGCCTGAAGTGGAGAGACTGTAACTCCCACCCTGTGTGTGTGTGTGTCCGTCCGTGTCGAGATTGAGGCCTAACCACCGTATTGACTTGAGGCTTGAGGTGCGAGTGAAGTGGCTCTGGGGGTTCAGACAGCCCTCACTGAGCTTCATATATACTGCAGTGAGGGCATCATCATTAACCTCAACATCTCAGCCCATCCACTCAGAATTCACATTAGCTGATATACAGGCCAGAGTGATGTCAAGATAAAAGGTGAGGGAGAGAGCGAGGACGGGAGGGTTTTCTGGGAAGATGAGGGTGCGGGCAACCTTTAGAGAATGAGATCACACAGCAGGAGGGCCGTGATAACGCACACACACCTGCAATTCAGAGGATGCGCCGCAAATAATCATCATCCGTCACTTTGACGGACTGGGTTGTAAATTTTCCGTCATGCTCCATTGTTATTTTCATTTTCCCGAAAATGATATAGATGTGTGGCATTCCGTTTATATGTGCACATTTGTTCTTGACATACCCAATGCGAACATTTTCAATAATTAAAAATGGCAAGCCATAGCCTATGCATGCACAACCCATATTTTTATCTGTGGGTAGTTAACTTATTGTTAACCTAGCTCTCATGTACTTTACTGTTTTAAAGTTTGAGGTCAGATTTTTTTTTGAAAGAAAATAGTTTTATTCAGCAAGGATTAATACATTAAATGCATTAATGCATTAAATAGATCAAAACTGACAGTAAACAGTTTTAGATTGTTTAAAAAGATTTCAGCATAAATGCTGTGCTTTTGAACTTTCTATTTATCAAAGATTCCAGAAAAAAATGGTAGCATGATTCTCATGAAAATATTAAGCAGCACAACCATTTCTGACATTGTTAATTATAGGAAAATGTTTCTTCAGCAGCACATCAGAATGATTTCTGAAGGATCGCGTGACGCTGAAAACTCTTGAAAATAAAGCTTTGCCATCACAGGAATAAATTACGTTTCAGAATGTATTAAAATAGAAAACACGGTGTGTAAATGCATTGAAATTTGTGGATAGCAGTTAAAATTTAAGACTTTATCATTTCGTTTAGGTCTATAACCACAAAATGAGGCTACTGTGGAAGTTCATAAGCATTTATAGAGTTAAAATCAAGCATTTCTGTAAATCTGTCTTTGAGTGTAAAAGCAGTTGATTGAAAAAGCTAAAAATGTCAATCATGGATCCTCCTGATTTTCAAATTACATGTTATTATTGTTCAGTAAAAGAGTTTCTTGGTATTATGCAGTATTTGCATTTTTGCAATATGGCGTTTACTGCAAAAAATGTATTAAATAACAAGTAGCTTTGTAATATGTTTCAGTTTAAATATTTAAAAATTACTAAAACAAGAATTTGCTTATGAAGCAACACTGCATAAGAAATTTAGACTTGCTTTCAGTGAGTGTATCTGTAGTGAGTGTATGATGCCTTACTGCGCTGTCAGATTTTTTTTTTTCACTTGTTTGAAGTATAAGCAAGTTAAAACAAGTGAAAAGACAAAATATACCTTTATTAAAGATGCATTCACTGAAATCTTAATATCACGCAGTGTTGCTTCTCAAGTAAAATCATCTCATTACAAGAATTCTTCCTGGAAAACAAGACAAAACAGACTTGTCTAAACTCATAAAGAAGTCAGTTTTTGAGGTGTTAATTTTACAAGAACAAAATACTTGTAACAAGATATTTCAGCTTTACCAAATGCTGTGTTGCAAGTCCTGTGTTTTTCCTTTTGTTTATGTGTTTGGATAGGGACCATGTAAAATAAATGCATAAATGTTTCCGATTTCACCAAAAATTAAAATTCTGTCTTTAATTACTCAACCTCATGTCGTTCCAAACCTGTAAGAATTTTATTCATCTTCGGAGCACAGATTAAGGGTGTGTTCAAACTTTTCATGTTTGGTTCGTTTAAAACAAACTCTGGTACGATTGCTCTGTTAGTGCAGTTCACTTAAGTGTGAGCGCTGCCATCCGAACCCTGGTGTGCACCAAACAGGCGGATCAAGAAATATGAATGCAACAAAGCACCAAATGCTTGTAAACAAACCAAAAACAGGAAGTAATGACAAGATGCGACACTATGCAATATGATTTCATGAAAGGAACAAGAGGTGTATCCAAAACAAAATGATCAGAGGGCAAACGTTGAGCAACGAATAAGTAAAGTCTTAAAAAGTCTTAAATCGCTTTTAAGGCCTTGAAAAGGTCTTAAATCAGAGCATCATGTCTTAAATTCATATGATCATGGCATTAATGGCATTAATTTTCATGGCATAATTTCTGTGCTACATGGCTTAGGTCGCTCAAACAACACGCGGTAGACGGTAGATTTTTTACATGAAGAGTTGAGCTGACTGACAAAAAGAGAGGTGAGAAAGACAAGACTATGGCGGAATGAAAAAACGCCTGTATTAAAATATTTTGGATTTTGAAAAGCCTTTTGCCTTCTGTCATTTATCTAGGGTGATAGTGAAAGTTCCATATTTATTAGGGTTCCACAGTGTTTGCTGGTTTTTATTTATTTTTTCTTTTATTTTATATTACATCAAGGTGTATGCCATGCTTCCAAGCTTTCTTATTCGTCTTTCTAATAAACGTTCTACGTTTCTTATTTATGTTGTTACGCGTTTACTGATTTTCAGTTTTGTATATTTAAACTTTGTGTAAGTTATTATTTTATATTAGGCATATAACATGGTGTATTATTATTCATTTTGTTAATAAAAGTTTGTTATGATAATACCACTAATTTGAAAGTGAAAGTAAAATGCGCACAACGCTTTTACAAGCTACTTAAACCGAAGAAAAGTGAAGAAATGAGGGAAAACTCAAACAAACTAAAAACAAACAATTGCTTGATGCCAAATTGATGCTAATTTGAATGTGAAAGTAAAAGGTTTTTTGTTTAAAGATTTATTTTTGCCATTTTCACTTTTTTTTTTTGATAGGACAGCATAGCAATGACAGGAAACGAAATGGGAGAGAGAGAGAGGGGGTGGGATCGGGAAAGGCTCATGAGCCAGGACTCGAACTTGGGATGCCCAGAATGCAACGGCGCAACGTGGCGGTGCACTGCCTGCAAGGCTATCGGTGTTGATGAAAGTAAAATGTGCACGCCGTTTTTACTGAAGGAAAGCGAGGAAAAGAGGGAAGACTCAAACAAACTAAAAACAAACAATTCTTAGATGCTGAATTGCTGCTAATTTGAAAGTGAAAGTAAAATGAGAACATATTGCTGTATTGTTTTCCCTTCAAATTTTTTTTTTATTTATTTTTTTCCCTTAAATTTTCTTTAGTTGGTCTTAAAAAGGTCTTTAAAAAAATCATACATTTACCTTCATAAAACCTGCAGATACCCAGCTTTAGGTTCGCTGTCAAAAATGCCAGTGTGAACACTAAGTGGACCAGGACCAAATGTGTCATTTTCCTTTTTGGCCCGGACCAAATGAACCAAACAAACCGAACAACAAGTGTGAACACACCCTAAGATATTTTTGATGAAATCCAATAGCTTTCAGATTCTGCATAGACAGCAACACAACTACCATGTTTAAGGCCCAAAAAGGTAGTAAGGACATTGTTAAAATAGTCCATGTGACATCAGTGGTTCAACCATAATTTTATGAAGCTACAAGAATACTTTTTGAGCACAAAGAAAACAAAAGTAATGTGTTCATTCAACAGTTTCTTCTCTTCTGTTTCAGTCTTTAACTTTCCGTTACCGTTAAGATTACCACACCTTCTCTCAGTAATTTTCGTTTTGCTCGCAATGTGAAAGAGACAGAAGTTGCTCCAAATTTGCAATGTGGTCACCTAATTCATTGAACGATATCTCATGAATTACACTAATAATCTCTTATTTCTCTCCTCAAAACCTCACTAACATCTGTTTCTGTTGGGGCACAATTTTTTGACCTGTTTTCTTCAGTTCTTGCCCCTATTAGTGGTATTTTCTTACTAAAATAGGAAAATGCAATAGACTAGATATCTTATTTTCTTTATATACATGTCAAAATAGCTGATGCAATTATCTGTCAATGTTTTTAAACTTCAGTAAATTGCAGAAAACTTATGGTTAATGCAACATCTGCTGCAATTTCACACTTTTTAATACAGGGACAAATATATCTCGTTCCCCTGCTTTCCTCTGTCATAGCACTGAATGTTTGTGCACCGTTACTTTTTTGCCACCACCTCCTTCTTCCTGTTATGCTTTTGCCCAACTGTCAAATAAATTAAGTGCAGCCGCCATAAAAAAAAATGTTTCTGTCTGGCAACTGAGGATTTTGACCCCTCGAAGTTGGCTTCTGTAGCTTTCACAAAAGCACAGTGTCTAGGGAGGAACACAGTGTATGTGTGTGTACGTAGACAGGCAAGCGTGGAAGTATCAGCGCGGCGGATTCTCTTCAGTGTGATGTGCGTTGACAGTTTGTGACGGGCCAGAAGCTCGGCCCAGACCCCCCTACCGTGCATCATTCACAGAAGTGAGCCCTCGCACCAGCGTTCCCTCTCCCTAGCCACACATCTATTGTTGATCTGTTGAATTTTTATGCCTGTCCAACCCATCTAATGCTAACAAAGGCTTACAAGTGGAAAATGCCCACTCCCCAACACATACATAATACAGATTACAGTGGCCGTGTTTACTGTGAAATGTTTGAAAACGCACGCTCGCATATCCATACATATGCAATACATTGCATGGGCTTGCAGCACATAAACAAGCTCTGTTTTCTTCATCTTTTTCCCTTCATCTCTTATCCATCGCTTCAGGCCATCAGCAGGCCCACAGATTTACGCTGAATTGAAATGCTAGTCATTCACAAAATTCTACACATTTTCAGCCTCTTAGAGATTCATTTATTCAATATTTTGGCCTGTCTCATTACGATTTATGACCCAGAGTTAATTTAGTTAACAAAACAGTCCTTTTTGTTTTTGACTTCATTATATTTTGAATTAAAATCTGATAATTATTGCTATGATATGCCTTTTTCATCGTGTCTTTGTCTTTGTTGACAAACAAGCACCTTTGACAAGACAAAAAAAAAAGCATGCATTGTGTCAGTAATTAAACAGCTTTAGTTCAAACATTTTGTGACAGAAATAGGCTACTGTAGAAAAAGGTTTGGGGAAGGGAAGATTTTTACAAAAAATGTTTTTGAGAAGTCTTTTATGCTCACCAAGGTTGTGTTTGTTTGATCAGAAATATAGTAGAAACTGAAATATTGTGAAATATTATTGCAATTTAAAATAACTGAAAAAAGCTTTCTTTTTAATATACTATATTGTAATTTATTCCTGCTGAATTTTCAGCAGTTATTACTCCAGTCTTCAGTGTCACATGATCCTTCAGAATTCATTCTAATATGCTGATTTGGTGCTCAAGAAATCTTCTTATTATTTATATTATTTATAGACATAATACTTAACCTTATTAAACCTTATTATTACCAATGGTCATTTTTGTTACCTTTTTTAAATGTATTTCTTTATTTCTTTATTTTACTTATTTATTATTTGTTATTATTTATTTATTTATTTTCTTAAATATTTTTTTATATACATTTTTTATATTTATATGTTTTTTAGAAATGTTATTTTATATTAATCACAATGAATGAAGATGTGAAAAAAACACTATTTATTTACTTTTACTTTTATTTACTTATTTTTTTAACTGAGAAATGGAAAAGTGCAAAAATTAACATTTTTCTCAGCTCCCAGTAAGATTATTTTTACTATTTTTTTTTATTTAAAAAAAAAAAATTATTTTAAAAAAAATAGAAAAATTGAAAAGTGTAAAAATTTATATTTCCCTCAGCTCCCAATTAATATTTTGACAATTTATTTTTTAAAAAATTGAAAGTAAAAAGCGTAAAAATTGACATTTCTCTTAGCTCCCTGTAAGATTTTGTTTTTTTACTATTTGTTTATTTTTTTTAAAAATTGAAAAAGTGAAAAGTGTAAAAATTGACATTTCTCTCAGCTCCCAATAAGAATATACAGCTCAAATGTTTAAAACATGCAGCCATGTTCTGAGAAACCACATTCTGCAAAATCTATGCAGAAAAAGCCAAAAAAAAAAGTCCCCAGGTACAGTCTGGGCCTGACCATCAGCCTGTCATTCGTCCTCAGAGTTTCCGAGCTTCGGCTACATCGAGCTGCAGCGCTGCCCTTGTGCCGCAGGAAGTCCGGACTCAGCGAGAGAGTGTGGATTAAAGCTGATTAAAGTGGAATTTGAATAAAGTAATCAGTGATGTAAGTGCCTGTGCTGATTACGAGCTGAAGACTCCTCAGGCCACCCCAGTTTAGATCCCTGATAAGCACAATGATGAACTATAATTAATGATAAGCATATTAAATGATAACTGAGTCTTGTTTTCTCCCCCCATGGCACAGGCCTGAGTCTCTTCATTCTACGCATCCGCTGGCAGATGTTGCCATGCTTCCATTAACCGCTGGCTGGGGCTTGTGCTGCTTTAATTACTGGAAACTGAATGAGTTTGACTGCTTATCATGTTCAGTAACAGGGGTTTAATTTATTACATCCACTTTTCGTTTTTGGCGACTAAAGCCCATAACGCCGCCCGGCCAGTCAGATTAGAAGTTCGGCACTTGTTGTAAAATATGAAATAGCTTTGCAGTAAATCAGTAGGTAGCCTCATTACTTGTTATTGTGTGTGCCAATGGCAACTGGTCTAACCAGAGCACTTCCGGTAGTTTTTTTTTATTCTTCACGCTGTGGTTTCACTAATAATTAATGCCGCTGTGGAGTGAGGGCTTTGTCCTGGTCTATGAGTGTGTAAAGAAACTGTGCTGCAGGAAGTGGCATGTACCCACTCATAAGCTCAAGAACACACTGTACTTTCAGCAGAGAGCTTCCTTTCACTATCATTATTTCTGTGCTGCAGAAGGAGAGCAGAACATTTCTTCCATTCCTCCTCAAGATACCAGATACCTTTCCCTACACATTTCTTTTTTTATTTTATCTTCTAATCATTTGTAATTTGGAGTGTGTTACTTAATATTTTTTCTTTTTTTAGAGACGAGAAAACGCTATGTAGGTATTTTGTTTGTTTACAGTGTTGTGCTGTATTGTATTTTGTCTTGTCCTTTTCGTTGGGTCCCTTTTCTATTATTCGTTATTGATAATAGCTATAGTTAATAATGAAAATGAGTGTCAAAATAGCTAAAATTGATACAAATTAATAAGGATTTCATTCTTTTTAATGTGGTTTCAGTAGTGGTTAAATAAAGTTTCCAGTTTTAATGTACAGAAGAAACAGTAGCTGGTTTTATGGCCAAAGTTAATTTCGTATGTTTTAGCCATAGTCTTTTGACTAAAATGCCATTGAGTTTAGTCATATTTTAGTCATCTGGAATTGCTTTAGTTTGTGTAGTTTTAGTTGACTAAATCTACAGTAAATTTAGTCGTCTAAAATCTAATAGGTTTAGTTACAGTGTAATGCATTTATTAACCATTTCTCTAAAATTACCAAACTCACTGAATAGGTTTGATATTAAGGTTTTATCATGACAGACACAGATTTAACTGCTGTGACACTCAACATGCCTTTATATTAAAATTAAATAACCAGATCTCATAAAGAAACCAAAACATGGTGTTCTTTTTAATGAAATACCAATGGTTATATAGGCTAATTTTGCATTTTTTGTTTACTATATTCTTTCTTTCAAGGAGACATAATTATTTATATAAATAAATGTAGATAATGTGTGTTTACATGAATACCCATCAACACTGACAATTCGTCTTCATTTTATGTGTATTTCTCAGTTCATGCGATGCGAAAGAGTACTCGTGTTTTTTGTGTGAAGCTCTGCTTCGGTGTGTGCGCTCAAAAAAACAGAAGGAATTGAATTCTCTTTTGCATCATCAAATTTATCCATATGTCTGCTCTTCTCTTACTCTCAGATATTGACATTTTTGAATGTTTTATGAGATGTGCAGCAATGTATGCTAGCTTATATCCTGCCGGACAGATCAATAGGCTATGTTACAGTTCAAATGTATGCATCTAACCTCCACATAGCAGATTCGCTCTCAATGAATCTCTTTCCAGATCATCCCTCCCTAACATTTTCGTCTCGTTTTTATTCGGGGATGAAAATGTCAGTAGATTTTCGTCATAGTTTTTGTCATTTAAAATAAGTTTTTGTTTCGTTATTGTCTCGTTTTAGTCTGTAAAAAAAAAAAAAAAATTTGACGAAAATTGACAAATTATTGTCAATGAAATTAACACTGCCTATGGCAGAAATTCATTTTTTTAAATTCAGGCCGTTCTAAATCCATGCAGTTATTAGTTGCACTCCGTCTTGCGCTCTGTTTGAATGGTCTCTAATGCAGCACTGGGCTCAAATAATACACCAGACAGTATTTTTATCATTCTCTAGATAAGTCCAAATATACTCAGTAGCGCATGGGAGGATATTTATTATAAAATTTATGTGGAAAATGATGTGTAACCACGTGTATTTTGAGCCTTCGGAGTGTTGCTAAACTAACACTCACATGCATCAGGGATCTAAACTTTACACCACACTTCTACTCTTCTTAATCAACACCAGTTTAGATCCCTGATTTTATTATTTGTTATTGTACTCTCAGATATTGACTTTTTTTTTAATGTTTTATGAGACGTGCAGCAATGTGTGCCAGCTTATATCCCGCTGGACAGATCAAGAGGCTATGTTACATTTCAAATGTACACATCTAGACTGTCAAACATGCACAACTATTAGCCGATCATAGCAGTGGGTGTTTGCTTCCAAATCTACAATCCGCTACACCTATTCAAACAGAGCGTTCTGGTAAGGGAGGTCAAAACAGGACAGAAATTAGCCTGTTGTTTATTTTAATTACTTATAAATGATGTTTTTTTGACGTAAAAAATCTTTGACATTATAAGTGGAACCTTAGGGAACAGTACAAAATAATAAAAGGTAGTTCATGACCCTTTAAAAAACTATATTGAACTTTTAGCTTCTTCAAAAAAACATGACAGTCTATTAATGAGTACAAGATAGGTGACAGACTCACATCTCTCTCTCCAGTATTCATAGCTGGAATGCATGAAGCTGTGAGTGCCCAGCTGAGTACGTTTAGCTTTGCATCAGTCCAGAATGAAGTGTAGAACGAGTGTCCCTGTTCATAGCGCCTGAGCGCACAAGAGCATCTCCCTCTGATCCTGTTTGCATGGCGCGGGCGCGTTGAGTGTGAGGGAATGTGACCCAAATGGAATTATTCTTCCATCAAAGGGAAGTATTCATGAATTAGAAATGACCTTGATTGGAGAGGCCCCAGAGACAGAACGCCACAGTTCAAGCAATTTCACACCCGTTCACTGAACGGCTTTCGAGAGTGATGGAGGCAGCGAGGATGAAATGGACTGAAGGAGGATAGAACTAAAGATTAGATATGTATACATAAAAGCATAGCATGAAGAAAAAGCAGAAAACTGTAGCCTACATCAATGTTATGTTAGTATTTTTTTATATGTTGTTATGGATATAGACCACAAAAACAGTCATAAGGGTAAATTTTTTTATATTTATACTGACAGTTAAATAAATAAGCTTTCCATTGATGTACGTTTTGTTAGGATAGGACAATATTTGGCCAGGATACAACTAGGCCTGGGTGATTTATTTATTTTTATCGATTAATTCGAATTTAAAGGAGTCATTGGATGAAAAGTTCACTTTTATATGTTGTTTGAACATTGTGTGTTGGCAGTGTATGTACAAATCTACCCTATAATGATAAAAATCCATGCAGTGGTTTTTAATTAATCTGTAAAAATAATATCCCCTTTTTCAAATCGAGCCATTCTCAGATGGCTGCCGATGTGGCATCACACCCGACAGAGGCCGCTCCCATGATAGTTGATTTACATGAGCATCTTACCTCAGACCTGCCTTAAATCAGCTGTAACAGTCCGACCTCCATTTTTTCGATGTTGCAGCAGGGATGTAAGTTAGACAAGAATATCTCCGACTGAGCGATTGAGATGTTGTGTTGCTGGATGTAATAACATAGTGGTCGTCATTTACTCCCGACATCTGAGCCGCTGAAGATGCAGTGGATTACGTTTGTTTGTGAAGGGAATGCTCCTCCCGATCTACATATATCCGTCTATGTTCGTGCAAATCATTCGTGCTCCAGGTTCACTTACAGGAGAAGTGAGTATAGGCTTTTTTTGTGGCTAAAGTAAACATGCGCATCACTCCACAGAGAGAAGAGGGGGCGGGGCGAGCAGAGCTCATTAACATTTAAGGCAACCTCGACCAGAACAGGATGATTTTTACAGAGCTGATTTTGGCAAGGTAAAAAGGGTGTTGTTTTACAAAAACCATTGAAAATTTTTAACCAAATGAAGTTTTTAGCAATGCATATTACAGATCAAAAATTAAGTTTTGATATATTTACGGTAGAAAATTTACAAAATATCTTAATGGAACATGATCTTTACTTAATATCCTAATGATTTTTGGCATAAAAGAAAATCGATCATTTCGTCCCATACAATGTATTGTTGGCTATTGCTACAAATATACCTGTGCTACTTACAGCTGGTTTTTGTGGTCTATGGTCATTTAATAATGATATTCATTTATATTATCTTCCATTTCAGTTCAGTTTAGTACTTTTTTATTATTTTGGGGTTACATAATTAAACTCATTTTGTCCTGCTCACCTCATTAATATAAAAGACTTTAGAAATTATATTCGTCCCTTAAGGCTAAAGGGACCCTTGCTGTGTGGCCCCAGATCTTCCCAAAATTGACTATTCCTGAGTGGTTGTGCGCCATATACCTTTGTATTTCAGTTTATTTGTCTTGTGAATGTTTTGTTTGTTTGTCTCAGCCTGTCGTGTTTCCATCATTTGAAGCACAAATACGTTCTTGAAGGATTTCGTCTTCGAAGTCGTCTTCAAAGTGTGCGTGTGTCAAAGTCAACAAATAGTAGAGCACCTAAGCTCCCAATTCATACATAATTCAACCAAAGCCAACCATTTTAAGATTACGGATTTCAATCATAGAGGCGAATAACATCTTTTTTTATATATATATAGTTTTTGCGAAGGGCAGCTGCACATCACATTTCTGCCTATGTGTGTCTCTGCTCTTGTGTACAACAATAAAAAAGGTCACAAGTGAAAGACTTGGCCTTGTACACAAAAGCTGACATGCAAGGCTGGAGAAGCTTTTCACTGCTAAAAGATTAAGATTCAATTCACTTTAATTCAATTTCCAACCTTTTCTCAAGAGCTTAGAGCCTAGTGATGTATAAAACACTCCTTTGATAGCTTTCATAATTCGGGAGCTTGTAAAATTATAAACGATCGATGTAATTTCTCATCAGAAACTGCCGTTGACGGCTTTGGAATCAAAACGTTTTTTCATTAGGCAACTGTTTATTTTTTCCCCCCACAGTTGAATGGACCCGAGTCTCAAGCTCACCGGAGAGCAACGAATTTCTTTTTCCCATTTAATCCTCTTCCCACGATGCACCTGGCTTGACACTTCACCACAAACCCTGCCTGCAGATGCTCATTAGAGTGCTTGTGTCAGTTCTGTCCCGTTTTTCAATCGCTCAAATCCAATCTTTTGCCAAGAACAATTGCGCAATGATGACGTTAAGTGACACATCTAGACAAATTCGCATTTATCATTCTCTTTTATTGTGCTAATAAGGCAGATGTCAGACATTGGTGGTTTTATTCAGATTTGACAGTACAGTCTGGCTGGGTTTGCGTTTGTTTCCGACTTGTTTTGCCCCTTTTGTTTTCCCAGTTTCCTGAGAAAAACACAACCCAGTGCTGTCCTGTTAAGTTTGCTTATGTGTGTTTGTGTATATATGTGAGTGTGTTTTTCTGTAGAATGAGGTTTTAAAAGGCCTCCGTCTGGCTTTGATCCAGGCTTTAACCCAGAGCCCATCGATCGGCCGTTCAGCCCGGATTACGGTTCGTCTTCTCAGCCCGAGATGCTTCTTTCTGGCCGTCACAAATCACAGTCCTCAAGAGCGCCTTTGAACTGCCTCTCCAAAGTGGCGTGGTCAGTCAACACCTGTGAGGTGCAGTCGGGCGTCAGTCAGGCAACGAACAAACAGAGCGAGCTATTTCGGCACCGCATTGTATTATCTATTCATACAATTTGCAGCACAGGATGTTCAGAGCCGTCAAAGTGCCCGACTAGAAAAGATAAAACCCAGAAAATGTGTATACATAGCATCTGAAGGCTGAACAACATTCGAATCAGAACAACAATTGGGTGGCATATTAAGCTGATGCTCGCATCCCAAAAAAGCTTCTCGCTAACACTCTCTCCTTTCTCTCATTTTTGTCTCCCTCATCTCAGAAAAGAGAGGACAACCAGACAGATTCCAGAATCAGTCCTAAGAAGAGTGCAGAGCCCGCCATCGACCTGTTAGGCCTTGGTAAGACATGAATAATTGATTACTCATCTCATTGCCGATCAGGGAATCTGATATGTCTAAGATAGACTGGAACCTAAAGACTTCAATGCCATTTTACTCCAAATTTTTTTTAATTGGGGGAGGTAGTGGAATGGAAGCACAATTTTTGAGCTTAATGTGTGTCTTTGACCAATCAGATGGGATTTTATACATTAATCAGTCATACAGTGTTTACTTTATATGTAGTGATGTGTGATATTCATCCGTTTTGGGCATGTGACCTTTCTGCTCATACGCAATTGAACAGCAACATACTCTCATAGTTTTTCGATTCAACACACATAAATGTATATCATTGTTTCATTTGGTAGAGTCTAGGGTTGTGATGACGGACAGTGATGTTGTATATCAATGATTGACAGTAGCTGATGCTACCTAATAATAATTATTAGGGTGTGGGAAGTGCTGCAGCAAAAATAGTAAAAGCGTACAGTAAAAACCATAATACTGTGAAATATTATTAAAATTTTAAAATGTTGGATTAAATGTTTTTGAATGAAGTCTGTTATGCTTATCAAGGTTGTATTTATTTAATAAAAAAAATAGTAAAACAGTAATTTATAGCATTTTCTATCTGAATATATTTTAAATTAAATGTGTTTGTAAAGCTGGATTTTCAGTGGCAGTTACTTGTTTTCAGTGTCACATGATCCACAAAACTTAAACTCAAATCAGTTTTACTGTACGCTATAGTGCTGTGATGCCTAAAGTAACTTTTAGTAGTTTTTTTAGTCTATTATGCTTATCAAGGTTGCATTTATTTTATCAAAAATATAGTAAAAAATATTGTGAAATATTATTTTGATCTAAAATAACCAATTTTCTATGTTAATATATTTTAAAACGTAATTTAATTAAATGTGATGGAAAAGCTGAATTTTCATTGTTCGTTACTTTAGTTTTCAGTGTCACATGATGTCACATTTTCTATTTTAATATATTTTAAAATGTAATTTTAAAATTGAAATTACATTTATACTAAATGTGATGGGAACGCTGAATTTTTAGTGGTCATCACTCCATTTTTCAGTGTCACATGATCCACCAAACTCAAAATGAATATCAATTTTATCGAACTTTTTTTTTAACTAGTAGTGCTGTGGTGCCTAAATTCACTTGTAGCATTTAAAATAATTGGTCCTAGGTTTTTTTTTGTTGTTGTTGTTTTTGTTTTTTAGTCTATAATGCTTATCAAAGTTGCATTTATTTGATCAAAAATAGTAATATTGGGAAATTTCCCATTTTCTATTTTATTGCCAGTTACTCTTGTTAAATTTCAGTGTCACATAATGCAGCGTTTTCTATTTTAATGTATTTCAAAATGAATATCAATTTTACTGTACATTATAGAGCTGTGATGCCTAAATTTACTTTTTTATTTATTTATTTATTTATTTATTTATTTATTTTGTCTATTATCCTTATCAAGGTTGCATTTATTTGATCCAAAATGTAGTAAAAAAAAAAGTAATATTTCAATGCATTATTTATTATATAAATATAAATGTATTATATTCAGTAATATATCAATTTCAAATTTTCCATTTTAATATATTTTATATATTTTAAAACATTTAAAATTACATTTAAATTAAATCTGATGTAAAAAGCTGAATTTTCAGTGGTCATTAATCCTATTTTCAGTGTCACATGATGTCTCATTTTCTATTTTAATATATTTTCAAATGTAATTTAAAATTTTTAATTAAATGCAATGGAAAAGCTGAATTTTCAGTGTCACACGATCCACCAGCTCAAAAGGAATATCAGTTTTACTATGCATTGTAGTACAGTGATGGCTAAATTAACTTTTAAAATGATTGGACTTAGTTTTTAATGTTTAATTTTTTTTATTTATCTAGAGAAAATAGTATCTTGTTTCTTTTTCTCTTCTAGTCCAGCATGTACTCAAAGAACAGTTCCAAGACAATGTGTTGCTGTACACCAAAGCGACATGTTGTAAAGTCTGTGTTAAGGCTCGGATAGTGGGGCACACTGAGTGTTATTACTGTCTAGATGAAGGTTCAAGGAAGCACACTGCTAGTTCAGTCCTGGCGGTATTGATCAGGCCAGCAACTCGAGCCCTTGAGATGACCAAACACAATTGATGTTATATTACTTTCTGGGAAATGAAAGTTTCTATTTGTTGCCCTGGAGCTCTCCTTTGTCTCTCTGTCTTGTTTTTATCACCCTCTCTCTCGCTTTTTTCACTCTTTCTCATTCGATATTTCTCACTCTATCTCAATCTCGATCTGCTACCAAGTTGTCTGTTATGATGAGTGAGAGAGACAGAGAGTGGGTGAAAATATATAAATTTCCGCAAATGTGTGTGTCCTAGGCGAGGAGGTTAGAGCGTTTAGATGGACGTCTTCGGCTGGGGGGCAGTAGGGGTCAGTGCTGATGAAGAGAGGCTGGAGATGATGGTGCTGAGATTGAGACATGCATCTTATTGATGTGTTTTTGCTCAAGGCCCCAGCATCTCTCCTCACCCATACCAGCAACAGTCTCTAGCTCTGTGTTCAGACAAACAATCTTTCTCTTTTTCAGTCAGTGTAGCTGTTGATTAAAAATTGATCAGATTACTTGCATTATATGCTTGATTAATCAAATGAATCACAAGTAATCAATGATATATCAGAACATTCTATGTATTTGGTTCTGTTTACACCTCATGTTAATATCCATCTCAGGAGATACGTTTTAAATCTGGGATTAACACCAGGATTATTACGAGGGAACTCGCAAGCATATAAAAAAAATATTTTATTATTTATTCTACTTAAACCTCATCCGTTTCTTATAGTCGACTGCAAGCTCATTTTCAAATTTGCCTCCATTCAGTTGACAATGGATTTTTTTTTTTTCATCCCCAAATGTGGTTTAGAAGTGATACAAAATGTGTTGGACCCCATTTACACCTGTGTTTGCCATGAACACTTAAAATCTGGTAATACCAGGTGTAAATGGGGCCTACGGTGCATTTAATCTCATTTAATTTGCATATTTAATCAAATATAATTTAATAGAGTTTTTGTTCATCTGCAGTATGTATTAAGGGTTCCTTCAGATGTTTTAAAAAATGAGAAACATTGAACAGATGTGTTTGAATGTCTGGAATGAATCAGATCAGTGGTTCTCAGCTGGTTTCATTTAGGCACCCAGATTTTACATCGGACATAAAGTGGCAACCTAATGCAGAATTTTTTTCTTTCTTTCATAAGCAAAAAAATTCATTTAAATGTGTTTGAAGGCAGCTATCTAGGTTCTAAATGCATATTATTGATCTTATTGTGAATGATTCATCAATGTAAATGTTGCACTTTTATTTATATATATATATATATATATATATATATATATATATATATATATAAGTTATTTATTTTTGGATCTTCAAAATTTTAATCAACGTCATTTTGATCTTTAAGTAGAACAAAACACTTCTTTCTGGTGAGAAATGTTATGCTTTTCCAGTCATTTTATAAAAAATATATATTGCAAGCTTACATTCAAATCTACCTTGATCCAATCAACAGCAATCGATAGATACAGTTGATAGATAGAACCAAGTAGAGGTATGCACGGGCCTTAAACTGAAGCCCTAACCCAAGATCGTCTGACCCGATCCGACCCGAGCAGCACTGTTAAATTTAGAGCCTGAACCCAAATGAATAGCCAAACTTTTTCAATATGCTGTATTTCACAATTGCATGCAATGATCAGTAAACAATTACAAAGTAAGTTTCGTCAAGGCTCACGGCCAGTTCAACACACCAGGCAAAAATGTTTTACAAACAACAGGAGCAATTGTTTGTTCTTGCTACAAACACTGAAGCTGAGTTTAATTACAGCGATTTTACCCACTTGTTGCTGAGAAATGTAGTGTAGCGAGTTAGTATTGATGCTGTTTTATTAATAAAAGCGCCACAGTGTTTCTTTGTTTGCTCTGTGTGTTCTCCGATCTCTGTGTGCAAGTAACGTGTGTGTGATACATGTAGCCTGCTGCGTATCGTTTTACTTTAGCTACAAACTTGAGCCCGACCCTAACCCAAAGCTACTCATTAAACATTAACCCAAACGCGACCCGAAACCTGAGAGTATTTTGATACCTGTCGGGTTCAGGTCGAGTAGTAGACCTCTAGAACCAAGTCTCTGCCTTGCTTTTTTGCAATCGGTTTCATTCTGATGATTGTAACAGTATGGAAGAAAAGATCTGTCACTACATTTTTAATACCCTGCAAAATATTTATAAAATATTACTTTTTTTACATTTATAAAACATTACAAATGTCTTTGTGAATATAGGCATGTCATTCAACTGGGGCTGTCACTAATGATTAATTTGGTAATCAAGTAATCGGTCGGTTATTCTGATGATCATTCGAGTAATTGGATTATTACTCTGACAACTAATCGAGTAATCGGTCGATTATTCCGATGATCAGTCGAGTAATTGTTAGATTATTCTGGTGATCAGTCGAGTAATTGGATTATTACTCTGACAACAAACAGAGTAATCATTCGATTATTCTGACAACTAATCGAGTAATCGGTTGATTATTGCGATGATTAATCGAGTAATTGTTCGATTATTCTGGTGATCAGTCGAGTAATTGGATTATTACATTGGCAACTAATCGAGTAATCTGTTGATTATTCTGACAATTAATCGAGTAATCAGTCAATTATTCTGATGATTAATCTGGTAATTGTTCGATTATTCTAGTGATCAATCGAGTAATTGGATTATTACTCTGACAACTAATCGAGTAATCTGTCGGTTATTTTGACAACTAATCGAGTAATCGGTCGATTATTCTGATGATTAATCAAGTAATTGGTCGATTATTCTGGCAATCGATTGAGTAATTGGACGATTACTGACAACTAATCAAGTAATCGGTCGATTAATGTGATGATTAATCACATAATCAGATAAGTATAATTAATTTTTCTGTGGTAATAATTAAATAATTTAATTCATGTCCACTGAAATGTCCACTTATTCTTTAATATTTGGCCATTTCTTTACGACAGAAATGCTACAGCCACTGTAATTTTTTGAATGTGTGGACATCAAAACATGTAATCTCGGAGTGAGGGTTTGAGCTTTTATTTTGAAATCGTGATGAACAGTTAGCATATTGAGAATGATATTGATGTATTCTCCTGTATTTGCGTACGTTTATAAATGGTTTATATTACAAATGTGATGAAATGGCACGTTGCGTTCCCAGATGAACGTTACAATCAACCCAATCTCATAGCGATATGCAGAGATAGAGTTTGAGATGCTCCACAAAAGTAATTGATAACAGTTTATGTGGAGCAAAATTTATTGTGAACGACACACACGTATGTAACCGACACACATGGAAATAATTAAAGCGCATATATTAAACCTGCATCGTATATATTTATTTAATTGAATCGTAGTGTTTGTGAATTCACAATGGCAAAAAAAAATTGCTCAAAAAAAATACTGTAGTTCAATTAGACGCTCAGCCCATTTATCCTTTTCATATCTTTGCATTCTATTTTTATTCTTGCATTTACCCTCATTTTTCCTTACTATTCGTCACCCTATCAGAATAGACCCAAAACCCGCTGCCAGATGAAAACCACTGATTTATACAGCATGTAAAGGCGCTTTTAAAGCATATCAGATGTTTGTGCACACATAAAGGCCTTTGAAATAGAGTGCAGTGCTTTCCAGATGCTCCGCTCTTTTGCACATCACACTGTATGGGGCTTCTCTAATTTCCTCTTCCCCAGCTCATCAAGTGTTGCATCTCTCCTCTCCCCCATTCCCGTTGCTATTCGCTCCAGTTATATTACTTTGAGCTCTTTTATTTTCATGGATTTTATCAGTCATAAAGAGATGGCAGCGGCTCCTGACTCTGTGCACTGTAACGTGTGAACACAGGCAGGGCTCTGATGGAGTCTTTGACTTTAATGGAATGAGAGAGTGTGCGTCTGAGCGGCAGGCCGGCGTCGGAGGCGAGCGGGTGCTTTTTCTCCAGCGTTGGCGGAGGCGTGTGCGGAGTGTGATTAGATTTCCTGCTCTCTTGGATGGAGTCGATAGGTAGCGGGAACGGGAAAAGCAAGCTGAGCAGGCGGTGTGGGCTGCTGCCAGTTGAACGCTCCTTTATTTCCCTCTACAGAGACAAAGACTCATGCGAGCAGGTTTAGCCTGGCATTGGTCATCACTGCTGAGTCAATGAGTCACAGATGCGTCCGAATTGTTATGTAAAGAATCTGTACAGCTGCTGTCTCTGATATCTGACTTCAGTGGCGAAGAATAGATAAATACAGTGGCCCTGAAAAGTATTTGGACATCGCAAATAAATAAAACTTTTATTTCTTAGCTATTTTTGACTTAAAACTCACTGGTGTGTGAAATCACATAAACTATAGACATTACGTTTGACAACGAGATACTTTATCTTCATTTTGACATATGTGGTATTTCATTTAAAGGGTTAGTTTACACAAAAATGAAAATTCTGTCATTAATTATTCGTCCTCATGTCGTTCCAAACCCGCAAGACCTTCGTTCATCTTCGGAACACAAATTAAGATATTTTTGATGAAATCCGACAGCCTTCTGACCCTGCATAGACAGCAACGCAACTGACACGTTCAGAAAGGTTGTAAGGTCATTGTTAAAATAGTCTGTGTGACATCAGTTTTTCAAGTGTAATTTTATGAAGCTTTTTGTGCACAAAGAAAACAAAAATAATGACTATTCAGAAATGTATTCTCTTCTTTGTCAGTCTTCACCGCACATTCACGAGAGTACTCACATGGTATTCGTACTTTTTGGGAAAACAGGCATTAAATATATTTATCATAATTGCAATCTGCATACGCAAATAGATGCAATAAAATAAATATGAATAAAATTAAATGTGGATAGAAAACAAAACATCTACAATATACAGGTCTAATATGTTAAAAAAAACAGTGGTTCTGCTTGTGGTATCTTGCTTAAAAATACATTTTTAAGGTTTTTTTTTTACTAAATGTTTTGCTTAAAGTGTGCTTTTGCAGTGGCCTTGACACTGTTAGCACCATTTTTTACAGTTGAGGTCAAAAGTTTACATCCCCCTTTCAGAATTATTAAAAATGTAAATTGTTTTACCAAAATAAGAGGGATCATACAAAATATTTCACATAAAAAATATATACATATAGTCCACAAGAGAAAATCATAGTTGAATTTATAAAAATGACCCTGTTCAAATGTTCACATCCCCTTAATTCCTAATACTGTGTTGTTACCAAAATGATCCACAGCTGTGGTTTTTTGTTTATTAAAAGTTGTTCATGAGTCTGTTGTTTGTCCTGAACTCTTTCCAACGATGACTGTATGATTTTGAGATCCATCTTTTCACACTGAGGACAACAGAGGGACTCATATGCAACTGTTATAGAAGGTTCAAACGCTCACTGATGCTCCAGAAGGAAACACAATGCGTTAAGAGCCGGGGGGTGAAAACTTTCTGAATTTGAAGATCAGGGCACATTTAACTTATTTTGTCTTCTGGGAAACATGTAACTATCTTCTGTAGCCTCTGAAGGGCAGTACTAAATGAAAAAAATATGATATTTAGGAAAAATAAGCAAAATGTACATATCTTCATTTTGTTCAAAAGTTTTCACCCCCGAATCTTAATGCATGGTTTTTCCTTCTAAACTGGGTGATTTTTATAAATTCAGCTGTTATTTTCTCTTATGGACTTTATGTAAACATCTTTTATGTGAAATATCTTATTCAGGTCAGTACTAAGTAAACAATAACATGCATTTTGTATGATCCCTCTTAGTTTGGTAAAATAATTAACATTTTTATTAATTCTGAGAGGGGGGGTGTGTAAACTTTTGACCTCAACTGTATGTAATGTAAGGCAATGACATATTTGAGTGTGACTTTCTCATCACTGTATTTCTATAACTTTGGTGTGAAACCAATAAAAATACACAGTGACAGTTACTCTATATAATGAAGTTGACACTTTGTCCACATATGTAATGACATTTGGTTCTCTCTTACTCAGATGCACCCACAGCCAGCTCTGGCAGCAGTGGGGCGGGAACAAGCAGTGCAGCTCCAATCAGTGACGACTTAGACATCTTTGGACCAATGGTATCCAACCCTCTGCCCTCAAACACCAACACAAACCAGGTACATGAGTCCACTAATCCAAACATCAATAGCCAATTGCATGTGTGTGCAAGTGTGTTTGTCTGCGTTCCTAACTCAAAACACCTGCTCTGTCCTATTGTCATGTCAGTCACGCCATTTTTTTTTTCAGCACTGGGTAGATGACAACCATTGACAGCAGTGTCCTGCTGTGTGACATCCTATATGTATTTTTTCTGTTATATTAGAGATATTACACTATTGTTTAAACATTGAAGGAAGAATTTTTAAGGAACTTAATTCCTTTATTTAACAAGAATGCATGAAATTGAGCAAAAGTGACACTTTTATTGTTTTTGCTTCAAATAATTGCAGTTATTGTGTATTTCTGTTCATCGATAATTCCTGGAAAAAAAAAGTATTACAATTTTAAAAGTTCTTTTGCCAAAGTGTGGAACTGTTTATGTAGCTGCAAATTAACTGGAAATGTTTATTTGAAATGGTTAAAAAAGAACCAGCACCTAAAATATACATTTAAGGAAAGGAAAGGAAAGGAAAGGACATGACGTGTGGCCAAGTATGGTGACCCATACTCAGAATTTGTGCTCTGCATTTAACCCATCCAAGTGCACACACACAGTAGTGAGTAGTGAACAAACACGCACACACACACACCGTGAACACACACCCGGAGCAGTGGGCAGCCATATTGCTATCGCTGCGGCGCCTGGGGAGCAGTTGGGGGAACGGTGCCTTGCTCAAGGGACTCACCTCAGTCATGGTATTGAGGGTGGAGAGAGTGCTGGTTATTCACTCCCAACCCGCAACCTTTCGATTACAAGCCAGACTCCCTAACCATTAGGCCACGGCTTCCCCACTTTATTTTATTTTTTTTATTTGTGTTATATTCATATTTATTTTAACCTGATTATCATAATATTAAATTAAAGAAAAAAGTTAGTGCTATGTCAGCTACCCACAAACCAGCTGAACTCTTTTGGTACATGTGGTAATTTATCATGGCTGACACTAAGCAGACCTTCATAGACCAACGTGCCTCATTTGTAAGGCAATGGAGGTACGAGTTAAACAAGAAGCATTATTTTTCTTAGGTCACAAAACATGTGTCTGTTCCTGCCCGCCCTCATTCATTCTAAAATCAACTGACTAAGAGAGACAAAGAAAAGGTCAAACCCAATTGTTTTAATTTCCTCCACAAACAACATGATTACATTTTGCCTGTCTAGTTGCGGCTGACAGAATTGATTTGCAGGGTCTCCCTGGCCAAAGGATGCAGCATGAATAATGAGGGATATTAGCATTTATTACGGCCCTTCACTGAGGAGAGTGAAGAGGAGAGATGTTTAATAATGTCAAGAGAAGAAAGGGATAAAAACAGAATCATGTTAAGAGGAGACGGAGAAGTTAGAGATCCACAATATATCTGTATCTTAGTGGTTCAAGATTTGTTTTTGTTGGCTGATGTTGTGCATTTATTTGTACATCCGCATTTTCCTTTTTACATTAGAATGACCTTTCCCATTATCTAATGCTCACTTAAAGTAGGGCCCTTTGATTTCTGCAATACGGAAAACGTGGATGGAATCACAGAATCCAAATTGAAAAATTTGAATTTACTGTATAATGTCATGGAATTTGCCAAATTTAGGACAAATAAATCACAAGTACAACTGTATACTTCAATCAAAATGTGATATGGACTAGTGTTTGTGAATATTAAGCCGCAAAAATACTATATAAATATGAATCCTGCATGTTCTGTGTGTCTGTGTAAATAAATGGAGCAGACGCTTGGTTTTTGTTTACTTACATACTGAAGCTTTTGTGACGTTCGCTGTGTTTTCAGCCTCTGCCGCCTCAATTTATGAGTATTTTAGCATTTAATTTGAGAAAAACTACCGCCATATCATATACAAACAGAAACTTATTTTTTTTTTAACCAGATTTACCAAAAAATTTTAATACAGTAAAATGGAATCCAGAAAAATTTTACAACACAGTAAAATGGAATCCAGAAAATTTATTGAAAACATAGAATTTGAGAAGGAAAAAAAGGCCTTAAAAAAATGTAATAATAAAAAAAAACTTTTAAGAAATTGCTGTTAAATTGTGCAAATTTCATCATTTCAGTTAATTAGGCAAGCTTTTTGATTAACCAAATTTAATATAACCATTGAAACAGATTGTAGTAAAATTAAAATGGAAAAAACAGAATCCAAAAACGGAGGAAAAAAAAAAATTAAACAGAATTTGGGAAAAAATAAAACCGATTTCATAGGGCTCTATTAAATGTAATATTTATACACACTAATAATTTAATAACACTGTTAAATGTAGTCTTCAGCAGATCTTAAAATGAATATACATTTTTCATTTACATAAATCAACAATTGATTTTAGTTTTAATTTTCCATATATTTAAATTAACAATTAAACTCCGCACACCTGCCGGCAAATTGGTAGGTGCGTAAGGATCAAGATCAAAAAGGTCAAAACTGAACAACAAAAAACAAATCCCACACACTGCCAAAATGCAACAAGTATCAAAGTTTATTGACAATGTTTCGATCACATGACCTTCATCAGGTATCTCAATTTTTTTGAAAATAAAAAAATGCAACCAAAATGTCGTTAATAAACTTTTTGATACTCTTTGTATTTTGGCAGTGTGCGGGATTTGTTTTTCGTTGTCCATATATTTAAATAAAATAATATTGCACTGTTGTATTAGACATTTATCCGTTCCCAGGGATGTATTTTCATATTGTAGTAATTATCAATATAAATATTAACAGCACAGATAACAGTCAACATTAAAGGAACTTTTTTTGAAAATAGGCTCATTGTCCAACTCCCCTAGAGTTAAACAGTTGAGTTTTACAGTTTTTGAATCCATTAAGCCAATCTCCGGGTCTGGCGGTAGCACTTTTAGCATAGGTTAGCATAGATCATTGAATCTGATTAGACCGATAGCATCTCGCTCAAAAAAGACCATATATAATGACGATATTTTTCCTGTTTAAAACTTGACTCTTCTGTAGTTACATCATGTACTAAGACTGACGGAAAACAAGTTGCGATTTTCTAGGCTGATATGTCTAGGAACTATACCATTCTGGCGTAATAATCAATGAACTTTGCTGCCGTATCAATATCATTGTAATATCATTGCGCCTGCTGCACCCATGGTATGGCAGCAAAGTTCCTTGATTATTATACCGGAATGAGAGTATAGTTCCTAGCCATATCGACCTAGAAAATCACAACTTTTCATTTTTCGTCCGTCTTTGTACACAATGTAACTACAGAAGAGCCAATTTTTAAATAGCAAAAGTATCGAAACTCTTTGGTCATTTTTGAGTGAGATGCTAACGGTCTAATCGGATTCAATGATCTATGATAAGGTATGCTAAAAGTGCTACTGCCAGACCCGGAGATCAGCTGAATGGATTCGAAAACAGTAAGACTCAACTGTTTAACTCTAGGGGAGTTGGAAAATGAGCCTATTTTCAAAAAAAAAATGGAGTGTTCCTTTAATATTCACATTTTATTTGATGAAAGGTGATAAGTAACGTAGATACTTTATAGGTGTGCACTGGGCTAAAAACGTTGATAACCACTGATTTACACGCTTGTAGCCAACCAGGACACTGGAGGATCCCCAGCATGCATAGCAATTTGTCTTTGTGGAAGCTTGTCTTCACCTCTGGGATCCACTCTCACTAACCCCACACTGTCTCCACTTTCACCTTTTCTACCTCGATAGACCTTAGCCAGGGTAGCGCCATATTTAATTTTTGACAGGAATGAACACGAGGCTGTGAGGGACAGAACTACAGTGTGTTCAATAAATCTTACTTGTTTAACAACATACCGATTGTTCAACTCATGAAACCTCTTTCTGATGAAATTTTCAGTAGTTCACAAAAACTCAGCTTTGAAAGTTGTGAGTTTTGAAAAACAAATGTTATATATCCGTGTTATGTTCAATATGGCATCTACCCTGACTAAGGGCCATTCCCATCCTCTCTTCACACCTGTTTTGGCCATTGTTCTCAGAATGGCTTGAGGACAATTCTCTCTTTTGATCTGGGAAGCCTGAAGCTGTTTTGAAGCCAGAAAAGTTGCTTGACAAAAAGCTTTTTTCCCCACTTGAATCAATGTATTATTGAGAGGTGTGTAGAGCCGCTGGACTGACTTGGACTTCTCGAATAATTGATGCCTTGCTACTCTGCTCTGGCCAATTGGAAATCAGCCCTTCCTACACAATGCACATTTGTATATGCATTCTGTATGCCAATAAAGGATAAAGAGGAGCTAAAGATAGATCACTTAAGAATAGTAAGCGAATGCTCAGGGCTTCACAAAGCATTCAGTCTCAACAGCATGCTGTCAATCTCTGCTCTTATTCTTCAGATGAATCGAGCGGCGGTGGGTGTCTGATGAGGGAGGATGGCAGCATTATGCCTTGATTCTTGTTTGTTGTGTTTTTTAGAGTCTTTGTGTACAAGATGTGTCTGAAAGAGCCACACACTGGCTTTTTACAGGATTTGGAGGCTTTTCGCATATCTAGAGATGTGTCACTTAGTGGAATTGGATTGCTTATGTGTGTGAATGAGGATTTGTTTTTCCCCAAACAGTGTTTTTTTGGAAGCAAGAGCACCTGCAGGAAGTGTACAGAGAAGCCTGACCTTGCTTCTATATCAGCGTTGTTGTTATTAATGGATTAGTTCACTTCCAGAATAACAATTTCCTGATAATTTACTCACCCCCATGCCATCCAAGATGTTCATGTCTTTCTTTCTTCAGTCAAAAAGAAATAAGGTTTTAAAGGAAAACATTCCAGGATTTTTCTCCATATAGTGGACTTCATTGGGAGCCAATGGGTTGAAGGTCCAAAAATGGTTAAAAAATGTAGGGTAGGGCGAAAAACATCTAATTTTCTCTTCTTTGATACACGCTTATTTGGAAAAACAAAAATGGAGAAGATGGGAAATTAATGTGAGATAATAAGGACATTTTTTTTTCTGCATGTGGAAACAAGCTGGAGATCTCTGATTGGTTGGGATGAGGGCCTGAATCAAGCTGCTCAAAGTTATCCCTAAGCCTAAAAGGAGAGGAAGATGAGAGCACTAGAGACAGTTGGAGCCTTTGATGAGAAACCGCCGGGCTTCCGTATTCTTCATTCCTTCAGTGTGACTCCAGCCGGTGCATGTTAATCTGTCCTCACACTTCCTCTTTTCACATCTCATCTACTGCCAGCTTTTATATCACCCCCTGAGACATAAACACGCAGTCTCCTCCGCAGGACTTCCCCCTCCCTGCAGCTTCTATATGACGGCACAACTGCTAGCCAGTTCTGGTATCCCATGATGCTCGGTTAGCAGCCAATCCCTCCCCATTATTGACATCCTGACCAGCCTGTTTCTCTTCAGCTCTCTAATCAAGCTGTCTGCGCACATAAGGGCTGTGAGAATATCAACATCAACATTTCATGAGCATTGTGGAGGCAGAATGTCTCTGCTCATTTGCATCATGATCATTTGCTATTCGCATATTAGACACATGATGTTTATCACTGTTGTGGGTTTTTATGTCAATTGAGAAGCACATTATAATAAGGTCCCATTAGTTACCGTTAGTTAATGCATGAACTGACATTAACAATGAGCGATACATTTGTTACACTGTTTAGTAATCTTTTTTTAATGTTAGTTTAAAAAAAAAAAAAGACAGTTCATTGTTAGTTCACATTAAATTTGATTATAATGTTTTGTTTTATGTTATTATATGTGAATATGATTATTGATAATGGTGTATTCCAAGAGTGTTTTTCTTTTTAATTAATTATATTATCTTTTTTTATTAATTATTTTAATATATTAATATTAATTAAATATTAGATGGAAAAAAGTAAACAAAAAGTATAATTGCAACTAACTGAAACAAGTTGAAACTGAAATAAATGTATTCCAAATTCTTAAGATTAATATAGGTTTTTAGGTGTATTTTTCTTTATAATTATTTATATTATCTTTTTTAATGAATTATTATATTAATATATTAATATATATTAATATTAATTAAATATTAGATGGAAAAATTATGTAATTTTGGTAGTTATGGTCAATACCTAATACTGGAAAAAAAGACTTTAAATACTAGAAGTGAATTTAGGAATCACAACAATATAAAGAATAAATAATTTAATATAATAATAATAATTATTTATTTTATTGCTTTTAAAAATTAATTTTAAACGTGTTTTAAAATTAATTAACTTTAAAATGTGTTTAAATATAAAAAATAGGGTTAATAAAAAAAAAACAATTAAATAACTGATGTCAGCTTGTACCAATAAAAGGAAAAAAAAAAAAAAACACATCACGTTGGATTTATTTCAAAACTATTTTCCCTCATAAATTTCTAGTCACAATAATTACAAAGAGGTGGCAAGTAACTCTTAAACCTGAGTAAAAAGTGTTGAATTACTTCATGGTTTACTCGCCCTAAAGCCATCCTAGGTGTATATGAGTTTCTTCCTTCAGATGAATGCAATCTGAGTTCTTTTTTTTTTTTTTTTTTTTAAAAAAGTCATAGCTCTTCCAAGCTTTAACGGCAGTGAATGGGTGATAATATTCAATAGTCCAATAAAGTGCATCCATCCATCATAAAAATGTATTCCACATGGCTCCGGGGGGTTTAATAAAGGCCTCCTGAAGCAAATCGATGCTATTGGATGAAAAATATCCATATATAAAAGTTCATAAACGGTAATCTGTAGCTGGTCATGAATTAGAAGTACAAATGATGATTTGTAAAGAAAAATGTTGGAGGCTTTCAATATAAGCCAAGAGAAGACTTGTTTTCCTTTGCTAAACAAAGGGAACAATGCTTCCTTTGTTCCTGTAAACAAAACTTGGTTCTCACGAGACTAGCATATTCTCAGAGGAACTTGCACTACGCCTACGTCCTATGTCATCCACTGGAACGCCACTAATTCCACCTTTATTCCATTAATAACACAATTTTCTACTATATTCAAAGAATGTTGTGGTTGATAGTGTCCAGTAGCACTAATAGAGGGATACAACCACAATCAGAAGATAAGAGCAGGTCATTTGTGACTCTTGATGCGAGCATTCTCAGTACTGTGGTATGGTATAAATCCTGACTGGAAATCCTCACAGATACCATTTTTTTCAAGAAAGGAACATAGTTGTGAGGATACTGCCTTTTGATTAAATAAATGCCTGGGATTGTGTTTGTTTTCTTCTAAAAGAGACGAAAAGTAACAGTTTTAAACATTTTCTGTAGGAGGATATACTTTCCCTCCATGCAATACGAAATACCTCCTAATTTGGTTTTCTTCCAGCTGCACTCTATTTTCCGGGCTGCTCTCTTTAGGGTGCAAGTGTGCTTGTTATACCATAGGCTCTGTCCCAAATGGAACACTTTATGTACTTGCGGTCTTACAGACTTACAATGGCCGCTGCGTGCGCTTGTCCGTTAAGTCCATGAAACCGCAGGGTGTCCCATTCATCATTTTAGCGTTCAGAAGGGTGCTCGTGAGCCCTTGATACGCACTTCTGCCAAGCCCTCACTGGTGCGAGCTCCAAGCAGACTTCTACCCGACAGTCAAAGTGGCATTACGTCACGAAAGTGCAGACTCAGAGGAAGACTGCGAGGATTTAGGGTGCCATTTGAGACGGGGCCTTATTGTCTGACTGTTTTCTTTAACCTTCTTTAAGTGTAAATGTATAGCTCCGGTTGTTTTCGTCTGGAAGATGAAAGTCAATACATCTAGGATGGCTTGAGGGTGGGTAATTTCCTTTAATTTCCTATCCCTTTAAGTAGAAAGACTCAAATAGTATTTTATGTAAAACATACTGTTTTACTTATACCTTCAAAAATTTTTTTTTTTTTTAAACAATGTTTAGGATATTAACTAATATGGTACCAATATATCTCATGCCTCTACCATGGCATGCTTTGACCCAAAAATCACACATCTCTCCACTTCCATATCTTGCAGATGATCCTCTTAGCATTTAGCTGCTTATTATCCTCTTAAAATGAGGATTCTGATGTATTACAGGGTTGTTTGAATTCTCTAAACCTCTTCTTGCTCTTACAATGATGCAGTCTACTAGATTAGGTCATGTAATTGCAGAAAGGTTTGCTTTACTTAAGTAATTTTGCTTAGCACCATCTGTCAGCTGTTTTCCTGCGCTAGTCTCACCCCAGAATCTGCAGCACACAGGATGTATAGTGCGCTGACTCACTAATGAATCATTCAGCTGTTTAAGAGGCATATCTCATCAAAACCCACCATCGGCCCTTTAAAAGCGGAGCTATTGATCCGCTGGTGTTCTTTGAGCTCTGTAAGCCCTCACGTTCAACATATGGGCATGCCATGCACCACACATTCGGGCTGTGCATGCAGCACAGTGGAAAACCATGTTGAGCCTCTCAGAGCACATAGGTTTGTACGCTGTATCTACACACACTAGAGAGCTGCAGTGGAGGCAGTCTCAGTGTTTCATGTGTGTGTTTTGAGCACAGATGGTTTCTCAGTAGGACTTATGCCTAATGAAAGCTGAGCTAGTTCAGTATGTACACCTCTACAAAGAGAAAAGGCTCTGCGGTGGCCGGTGTGCTGTGGGGAGACTGTCTTATCCAGGTTTTAAATTCAGGCTTTGCTGCTAAACAATGTTTTCACTTTGCTATATGGTTTTGTAACAGAAAAGTCTTTTTGAGATCGCTGTACGTGTTTATAGAAAATAATAGTATTTAGAATACTAGGCCATGTTCAGACTGCAGAGGATAGTAGCCCAAAGCTTTTTTTTTTATTTTTATTTTTTTTTTTTTGACTTGTTTGGACTTGACTTAGTTTGTTTATAATGGTGTGAACAGCATGACATGAAACCTGAATTTTTTTTTGTACTAAATCAGATACCGGTACAAATATCACATACAGATGTTTTACAATGTAACCTCAGTCTGAACAGTCATACTGAAATTTATTTTTCTTTTGTCACTCTAGATTGACATTTGCCACAATTGCGCTGATAGGAGTCATTCCAAAGATTTTAAATACTAGTTGTAATACGTATGCATGTATAAGTCAGTGGAGGGACAGTCATGTCCAAGTATCTTGTTGACCGGATACTTATTTTTTCATATTTTTCTTTTATGCGGTTTGTTTTGGAAATTCTGCCTTTGTGGATTTATTTATTAAGATTTATTTATTTATATATATATATATATATATATATATATATATATATATATATATATATATATATATATATATATATATATATATATATATATATATATATATATATATATTTTATTTTATTTTATTTTTTTTTTTTTTTTATTATTATTATTATATTTCATGCCATGTGTTTTGGAAATTCTGTTCTTGGGGCTTTATTTATTAATTTATTTTTTGTTTTATTTTACTTCATGCAGTGTATTTTAGAAATTCTGCTCCTTGGGCTTTAATAATTAATTAATTTATTTATTTATTTATTTATTAATTCATTAATTTCATGCAGTGTGTTTAGGAAATTTATTTTATTTTGTTTTATTTTATATTTTATTTTTCAGTGTATTTTGGAAATTCTGCTCTTAGGGCATTTTATTTTTCATTGAATTTTGAAATTTTGCAGTATATTTATTTAATTAATTAATGTATTCAGTTGTTTTATTTTGTTTCATGCAGTGTCTTTTAGAAATTCTGCTAATGGGGCTTTATTAATTAATTAATTAATTTATTGCAGTAATTTTTTAGAAATTCTGCTTCTGGGGCTTTGTTAATCAACTAATTAATTTGTTTTATTTTATTTCATGCAGTGTGTTTTGAAAATTCTGCTCTTTTGAGTTTATTTATTCATTTAAAAAAATATTTCATGCAATTTGTTTTGGAAGTTCTGCTCTTGGGGCTTCATTTATTAATGAATTTAATTTGAATGTATTTCATGCAGCGTATTTCAGGAATTCTGATCTTTGGGCTTTATTAATTCATGTATTTATTTGTTTTATTTCATTTCATGCAGTGTGTTTAGGAAATTTATTTTTTTATTTTTTGTTTCATTTTATATTTTCTTTTTCAGTGCATATTGGAAATTATGCTCTTAGAGCATTTTATTTAAACAAAAAAAAAAGTTAGGGCATTTTTATTTTGTTTTATTTTATTTTATTTTATTTTATCCAGTGTATTTTGGAAATTCTGCTCTTCGGGCTGAGTTGTACATTTTGCATTTCCATTCTCATTGCCAGTTTTGTATTTTAATGTCTGCTGTCTGGGAAGTGACTCACCGGCACATCTATAATCTGGGTTGAGGGCCCTAGTAGCAGAATGTGAGTGTTTTTAAATATGGAGTGTTAAAATTACGGTATTCTGCAATCCAAAGGCCTCTGTTTTCTGTTTCTGTCCTGTATTTGTCTCTGTAGTTAGTCTAACCACCATGTACTTGTATATGCCTCCATTCTCTGCATCTGATTAGAACAACACACCCACATCTGCAAGGGTTAGCATGGAGAAAAATACTTTTTTCAGCCAGATGGTTTAGTTGCGTCATCATCTAGCAGGTACTAATGGGACCATGCTCACCAGCATCCCTTGGTCCCATGCCTGGCCCACTCATGAAACCTTTAGAAAGTGTTATATGATACTACCCCAAGGTCGTAGACAACATTACAGACAAGTGCATGAAAGGTCGGTTCTCACGAAGGACTGCCCCAGGAGCCGCTGCACTGGAGGATTAACTTATTTCACGCTCCAGTCCTGCACAATGCAAATTCACGCATGTTACCTTAAATCCAGAGAGCTTGGAAACACAGCCAATCCACTCAAACATCTCAGGAAAAAGGTGAGGCCGTCGCTTGTGACCACATGCAAATTGTTAGGATATTTAAAGAACACTTATGCATATTTTAGGATTCAGGGACAGTAAAGCGTCAAGTGTATTAATTTTTCTCTTTACCAGATGGGGTAAGCTGGCCTTAATTGGTCTTGCTTTTTTTCACATTCATAGTGTGTGTATGTATGCGTGTTCTTACTTTTCCAGGACAGCTCATTTTCTTAAAAGTATTCTTGAGACAGAACGTCCTTGGGTACGCAAGCACAGCGATGAATGTTACGACTAAGGTCAAAATGCCATCAGGCTTTATTCTCGGGGGGGAAATGTAGCTGAAATATGATTAGATGGACTTAGCTGGAATGAATTTCCTCGTGATGAGTGCTTCTGTTTGTAGCTGTCGTTTATTAACTTATATAAAAGTTATATTAATAAATGTGATTTCATTTAATAGCACATCATGTAAAATTAAATGCATTAAAAGGTTTAATGCACTGGCAGCAATTTTTTACAGATACGCCATCCATTTTTAGTAGAATCGCAGGAAGCCCTTGCCTACTGAAATGTTAAATTAGTGCCATAGTGGCTTTTAACACTTAAGGTATTTTTGGTCATGTTTGGAGAAGAAAGTGGAATCATGCTGATTATACAGTATGTAGGAATATGATCTGCACTTAAAGGCACTGTAAGTGACGTCTAGACCAGCCGAGTATCGATCACAGCTGAAGTGAGGCAGTGGATACATTACAGAAGGCTGAATGGAAGCGTATAGGTCAGAGCGCTAATGCAGGCTCAGATTTCTTCATCTTCTATCTGTAACCACTGCTAACTAACACAGTTAACTGATCCCAGAGCAGCACCGCAGGGATGCGCTTCTTCAGAACGTCTGCTGGACCAGTGAAGGTCATGAACGCAATACAACTAGAGCATCTCTGCCGCTTGGGGCTGATGAGATGGTTGTTTGTATGAAAATTTGTAGTCTATTTTAAGCATTAAAACCACTTTATTGAATTAAAATAGTTCATCACACCAACATGTTGTATTATGAGTGACCTGTCTTTTTTACTTAATCTGATATTTAGTTTTTTTTAATAATTTTGTGATCATTTTTTGTGCTAATAGTTTATTTCCCCCCTTCATATTGTTGATTGTGTAGCTGTGTATTCCCCAGATGGCCTCTTGTCTCATCCGCTCTTTCCTGCTGACTGATCCTCAGACTCTGAGCTGCAGTGGGACCTTGGCAGGGTGGCAGTGCCAGACTCCGCTCTGGCACATTCCCAGCATGCACCCACTGCTGCGAACAACCGTCTTCACCAAATCCAACCTAACACATTTGTGATTTTAGGGCACTTCTGTTCTTTTGTTTCTTCTCTTCTTTTTTTGTGCTTGGGGTTTTTCTGGTTTCCCAGGCAGAAGGGGGCTGTGGGGAAAACTGGATTAGCCCAGCCCACAGCACCACCAGAGTGCTAATTATCTGTGTGGGGCTGCTAATCAGACAAAGCCTACTCTGTTGCACATAAAATCTCTCTCGCTCACTCTCTCTCTTTCTCTCTCTCTCTCTCTGTGGGTATGAGGGAGTGAGTGAATTGTGTTTGGGGGTGGGTAGAGCTAGAATATGCATGGTGCTCTGTGAATGTCACAGTGAAATACAGGCTACACTGTGTGTTTGTATGGCGCGTGTGTGTTTCTGTGCTAATGTGGGGGTGGGAAAGATCAAATATTCATGGGTTTGGTGCCACACTGATTGTGGTGAATGAAAGAAAGGAGAGAGTTTGTTACAAGAGTTTGTCTGAAATTGCATACTTCCAGAATAAATACTGTATTTGATATTAAAAAAATACTTCACAGCTGATACATAGATAGATGAATGGATAGAAGGATGGAGCACTATAGATAGATAGATAGATGGAACACTATAGATGCACACTAGATAGATGAATGGATAGAACACTAGATGGATGGATAGATAGATGGAACGATAGATAGATGGATAGATAGATAGTTAGATGGATAGATAAATGGATAGATGGTTGGAACATTGGATAGATGGATGGATGGATACATGGATGAATGGATAGATGACTGGAACACTGTAGATGGATGGAACACTAGATAGATGGATGGAACACTAGCTAGATGGATTGATGGATGAAAGCATGGATGGAACACTAGATAGATGATAGATGGATGGAACGCTAGCTAGATGGATTGATGGATGAAAGCATGGATGGATAGATGATAGATACATGGATGGAACGCTATATGGAAGCATGGATGAATGGATGGATGGATATGTAGATTATCGATGGATGGATAGATGGCTGGAATAATATAGATGGATAGATGGATGAATGCTAGATAGATGAATGGATGGATGATAGATAGATGGATGATAGATGGAAGATAGATGGATGGATGATAGATAGATGGATGGATGGATGGATGGATGGATAGATAGATGATAGATAGATGGATGATAGATGGAAGATAGATGGATGGATGATAGATAGATAGATAGATGGATGATAGATGGAAGATGGATGGATGATAGATAGATGGATGATAGATGGAAGATAGATGGATGGATGATAGATGGAAGATGGATGGATGATAGATAGATAGATAGATGGAAGATAGATGGAAGATAGATGGATGATAGATAGATAGATAGATAGATAGATAGATAGATGGATGGATGGATGGATGGATGATAGATGGATGGATGGATGGTAGATGGATGGATGATAGATGGATGGATGGATGATAGATAGATAGATAGATAGATAGATAGATAGATAGATAGATAGATAGATAGATAGATAGATAGATAGATAGATAGATAGATGGATGGATGATAGATAGATAGATAGATAGATAGACAGATAGATAGATAGATAGATAGATGGATAGATGGATGGATGGATAGATGGATGGATGGATGGATGGATGGATGATAGATAGATAGATAGATAGATAGATAGATGGATTGATGGATCGAATGCTAGATGGAAAGAACGATAGATAGATGGATTGATGGATCGAATCCTTGATAGATGGATGAAACACTAGATGGATGATGTATAGATAGGTGGATAGATGGATTGATGGATTGAACACTGGATGGATGGATGCATAAATGGATGGATCGATGGATGGATAAGTGGATGGATGGAACACTAGATAGATGGATAGATGATTGTTGGATGGATGAATGGATCAACAGATGGATGGAATGGTGGAAAATGGATAGATGTATAGATTGATGGAACACGATAGATCGATCGATCGATAGATAGATAGATCATTCTGTTTGTCATTCCCCATTGTTCGTTCTGTCTGTCTGTCATTCAATCATTCATTCTGTCTGTTGTTCAGGCAGTCTATCCACGATTCTGTCTGTCAATTTGTTTTTTGTTTTGTCTATCATTCTGTTGTTCATTCCATCTGTATGTCATTCTGTCTATTGTTTGTTCTCCCTGTAGTTCTGTCTCTCATTCTGTCTGTCAGTCTATTTATCAGTCTCTCATCCTCTCTGTCTATCATTCTATCTGTTGTTAGTTCTATCTCTCCGTCATTAAACTGTAGACATGTGCATGTGAACACAAAAATGGTCTCTCTCCCTCTCATTCATGGGGCACAGAGAAAAATATCTGTTCCTCTGCCTGAGTTATGGAGTGTAGGTCTCCTGGCCTCCCCCTCCTCATCTATTTTTAATTCTAATAGCATTTCCTGTGTCCCTCTGCGGACTCCCGTATGGATCCCTTCAAATGTCACTCATATTACAAATAGAGAAAAGGGCTTATGTCATCTCTTTTTCATAATGTGGCCCAAAAAAGGCTCACTCCTGCCAAGTAAGTATGTTCTTGCTTGTTGCTGGGGTCTTGAGACTAGCTGTCAAGAGTTTGTGTGATTTCTTTGTTCCTCGCCTCTTTTCTCTCGTGCATATCAAAGGCTCAACCCATTACAGGCTGTAGCACACAGTTGTGTTAGCGTCAGCCTTCACAGGTTAATCATCTGAGGGGTTTGCGTATCAGATCTGCGAGGCGGTGTTTGCCTTATCGCGCCGCAGTACTGTTCACCCGTGTTCAGCTCGGCTCGCCTCTTATCAGATGCGCCGACTGCCGCAGCAGCAGCTGGAGGTGTTACTCCCGCATACCTAAGCGCAGAGCTGCATATCGTCGACCCATCTAAATGGGAAGAGAGTGTCCACATGCGTCCCTGCCAACCTCCAACCCATCCTCCCGACCCTGTTTTTTTTGTCTCTGATTACTGTGGAACATTTCCGTGCCCGGAGCTCCGGGACACTGATGGATTGACAGCAGGAGAGCGGAGACGGTCTCTGAATCACACTCTTTTCGTTTAGTTTTATTTATGAGCTCATGTCAGGCACGTACTTCAGCAGTGAACTTCAGAGAATGGCCTGTTCGATATCTGCCATCTGAGTAAGCATGTTTGCCACCTAACGATGCTAGAGGGGGAAGATTTTTGTGGGGGAAATCGATTGATACACATATCTATTTGTTTTCACTTGATTTGAATTCAAATGATGTGGCACATTCTCTGTGCTCTCACTCCCTCTCTTTCTCTCCACGTCTCTCTCGTTCTTTCTCTATAGAGAGTGAAAGGTTATAATTACCTCTAGTACTTAAACGACCCTGTAAAATCGTTTGGTGAGTGCAGTTTCTTTCTGTGTTAACTTATTTCCTGTTGAAATGGAAAGTTTGAGTCAGACTTTTTTCAGCTAATTGCTTTTACTTTGTCACACCCGTGTCGTTCCAAACTCGTATGACCTTCGTTCATCTTCGGAGCACAAATTAAGATATTTTTGATGAAATCTGAGAGCATTCTGACCCTGCATAGACAGCAACACAACTGACAAGTTGAAGCCCCAGAAAGGTAGTAAGGACATCATTAAAATAGTTCATGTGACATCAGTGGTTCAACTGTAATGTTATAAAGCTACGAGAATACTTTTTGTCTGCAAAGAAAACAAAAATAATAACTTTATTTAACAATTTCTTCTCTACTGTGTTAGTCTTTGATGCACATTCTGGGCCTTGAACGTGGTAGTTGCATTGCTGTCTATGCAGGGTCAGAAAACTCAGATTTCATCAATAATATCTTAATTTGTGTTCTGAAGATGAATGAAGCTCTTGCGGGTTTGGAACGACATGAGGGTGAGTGATTAATGACAGAATTTTCATTTTTGGGTACACTAACCCTTTAATTTTATCAATAGCTTATAAATACCCTCGGGCTAAAGGAGAAAAAGTGTTTCATGAGGTCCACCTGGCATGGCTAATATGTAGTATCGTTAAAGCATGGTGTGCTGCCAGCGTATTGTCCTCAGTCCTGCTTATAATGGCGTGATGTCCTCCTGATTCTTATTCACGAATGTACTGGAGCCTGTGCCAAAACTCAGCAAGTCTCACTCAGGCCTCGCACATCACTGAACATGACCTTGGGCCACTGTTGAGTTTCTTCAGCCATGTGCCACCAGAGTCAGCAAGTTACTTGTCACCATGCTGACTTTCCTTGAAATTTCAACTGTGGTTTAGACTTAGAACTTTTCCTCAGTTTCAAATTAACAGACTTGCTTTTCAGAGGGTATCCATGGCATCAGCTGTACCATCTGCAGCTTTGTAGCTGCTAGTCTAGCATCATCCGACTGTAATTGAGTAAAAGGATGCAGGTGCTTTGGCTGAACACGAAACTGCCTCGTACTGATCTGATTGTCTCCTCCATCCTCTGTTAGTTGTGTATTCTGTAAGTTTGTGTAAACGGTGAATTGTGTCTCCTCTTCCTGAGCTATTCATTCATCACAGCTGCAGTCTAATTAATGTCATTTCTCAGCTTGAAGATGATGAAGCCTTTCTTTCATCCGTGTGTGTATGTGAGTTTGTCTTCTTCCATCTGAGTTAATACAGGGTGGATATTTTTAGCCAACTTTGATTTGATTATTTGACATTCCTTGAGATACGGTCACATTTACAATTGTTCTGTGAGTTTTTGTGGGCAAAATCCTGTCACGTTAGTAGGAATGTATGCGATTTAAATGATTAGTTCACCTCCAGAGTCAAAAAATCCTTAGAATTTACTCACCCTCATGTTATCCAAGATGTTCATGTCTTTCTTTCTTCAGTCGAAAAGAAATTAAGGTTTTTGAGGAAAACATTCCAGGATTTTTCTCCATATAGTGGGGATCAGTGGGTTGAAGGTCCAAACTGCAGTTTCAGTGCAGCTTCAAAGGGCTCTAGACGATCCCAGCCCAGAAATAAGGGTCTTATCTAGCAAAACAATTGGCGTTTTTTAAAAAAATAAAATATTAATATACTTTTAACCACAAAAGCTCATCTTGCACCATCTTGACTACACACATTACATAGTCACACTGGAAAGGTCACTGGTGACTAGTGATGTCAGTTTTCAATCATTTCCACGATTGATCGTAGTTTAAATTAACGATCAATTAATCGTTAACCTTAATACTGCAAAATGCGTCTATTACAGCAGCATATTGCAGTAACCGGCATGATAGATGTACAAATCCCACTTAAAACGCCAGCTTCCTCACCAGAATGAAAGAGGTTTTTAGTTTAAAAAAAAAAAAAAAAGGCTAGTAGCAGGATTGTAAAATGAATAGATGTAATTATGATAATTTGATAAAATTAAGAGAGCATGCCATAGTTCTGTTTGGCATAATTTTACTTTGTTGGCTATTTCATTTACTGTCACAGAGACCGCTGAATGCGCCTTTTTAAATGGTTCATGGTGCCCGTTGTATTCAAAACGGGCACCATGAACGGCATTTTAAATAAAATGCTCCTAAATGTAGCCTAAATGTAAACCACCGGCAGTGTTATGGCAAAACACTGCTGCTTATATAAAGAAACATTTTTACGTGAGTATAATGAAACGAGCGAGGTACAAAGCTTTGTTTATAAGAAAAAAAAAATGGGTTAGCAGGCAAATGTTACATCGCGACCATGCTTTTGGATTCATGCCATTCAAACCCGTACATTTAAAGCCGTACGCGGCTTTGTGCTCTGTCTTTCTGTTTGTTTCTATCTTTCTCATTTACTGGTTGGTCACTAATTTCCATGAATTTAATAATATTTATAGTTTCTTTTTTCCAAATCCTCACCGTCTCACCCTCTAATATACGTTCATTTTTTTTGTCATTCACTTTGAATCTCTGTTTTCGCATCTCTTACATGCAGGAGAGGAAATGAAAGATTTCGTGGCCATGAATTAAGAGTTCATTCCTATGACTTAATTCGACATTTAGTTAAATCATGGGTTATTTATGGAACAAATGAATGAAACATGGACCATGGGCACAAAATAATAAGTCATAATTAGCAAGATGTAGGAATGAATCATATGATCCTGCTTTTGTCAAAGTGCAGTGCCCAGTATGAAACAATTATCTGGGGAAACATGACTTAGTTACTAAATTTCTATTGCTTTCCATGTTGAAGGGCTTTGTATTGTTTCTATTTTAATGTACATTTAAAGTTTGGATCACATTAAAAGTGTAAATTGCACATTAGTGGATTATTTTCGCAAAAGATCCAGCCCCATCACCGTCGCACAACTGCTTGCATGTGTTTTGTGCATCAGCCGCAAACCTCGAAATTAAGAGGCTTAATTGACCAACGTTTTTTCGCCCTACCCTACCTTTTTGAACCGGAGTACACTGACAAAGAACTAACCACATGTGACCTTTCCAACATGATTACATGATGTGTCGAGCTAGTGCAAAACAAGCATTTGTGGTTAAAAAGTATATAATTAATATATATATATAATTTTTTTTTTTTCCCGAAAATTGCTAATTGTTTCACTAGATAAGACCCTTATTCCTCAGCTGGGATCACATAGAGTCCTTTGAAGCTGTATTAAAACTGCAATTTGGACCTGCTGATCCCCACTAAAGTCCACTATATGAAGAAAAATCCTGAAATGTTTTCCTCAAAAACCTTAATTTCTTTTCAACTGAAGAAAGAAAGACATGAACATCTTAGATGACATCGGTTCAGATTTGATCCAGATAAGACCAGCCTAAACCTGTTTGCTGGTCTTAACTGGTCAGCCACCTGATAAGAGTTTAAAACTCCTGTAAAACCAGTCTAGGAAACAAAGGTCTTTGATCACTATATATAAATTAAATAAATATAATATATAATATCAATTACATTTGAAAATTACTATATTTAAAACATTAAAATTATAATTTAATATATTTTGTGCTTTCTTTTTTAAACAATGTTTTCATATTTTTGTACTTTTCATAGTATATATGTGACCCTGGACCACAAAACCAGTTATAAGTAGCATGGGTATATTTGTAGCAATAGCCAACAATACATTGTATGGGTCAATATTATCGTTTTTTGGTTGTTTTTTTTTTATGCCAAAAATCATTAGGATATTAAATAAAGATCATGTTCCATGAAGATGTTTTGTAAATTTCCTACCGTAAATATATATCACAATTTAATTTTTGATTTAGTTTTGATATGCATTGGTAAGAACTTCATTTGGACAACTTTAAAGGCGGTTTTCTCAATATTTATTTATTTTTTTTATTATTTTTTTTTTTCAGATTTTCAAATTGTTGTATCACATATCAATGAAAAGCTTATTTATTCAGGTGATGCATAAACCTCAATTTCAAAACATTTACCCTTATGACTGGTTTTGTCCTCCAAGGTCACATATATGTTTTGAAATTTACTGCTAAAATTACTGTTTTTTGTGTTTACTGTTTTAATTTATTTAGACACAATAGTATATAATTTTACATGAAGCTAAATATAATAGCTTTTTGGTACTTTTCTGTTAGTATTATTCTGTTAATGTTTCAGAGCTCTATCCGGTTGATTTGGCATACATTTCCCACCATTTAGACTGGAAGGTCTGTTGAGATACCTCATTTGGCTCGTGATTTTAGGGCCCACAGATATATCCATGCGTGTCTGTAATTGCTAATGAGTTTTATTGATATCTGAGGGAGTTATTGTGTGAAGCTGTGTAAGCCGGTGTTGAAAGTGTGTGTATGTGACTTGAAGTCGACCATCTCCTGTGCTCTGCAGGTCAGTTCCAGTAAGGCAGCTGGGAGCGCTCAGGCCAACTCCGCCGGAGGGGCTGTGGCAGGTGCTACGGGCACAGGAAGTGCTGCTCCAGCACAGGGAGATCTGGACCTGTTCAGTGAAACCAGCGGGAGCAGCAAAGCAGAGGACTCGGCCAAGAAACCTCTCTCCAAGGACTCTATTCTCTCCTTGTATGGCTCCAGCACCGTCCCACAACAGCCTGCACAAGGTACATCCATCCCCTCCGAGTCCCACTTTCTTATTCCTCAGAGAATGAGCGATCTGAGCGAGAGAATGCAGATCTATAAATGGCGCTTTGCATCCGGAGTCCATTTCTAATGGTGCTGTGGGAGTGTGTGTGTTTGAGTGAAAGAGAAAGCAAGCGAGGTTCTTGAGAAGCCCTGCTTTAATGGGGGTATCAATAATTCAAGCACTGCGTGTCTCAGCACTCTGATACTGCTGAACGTGGTTTAAAGCTGCCTGCTTCGCCTGCCCTACTCTTCAAAGAGGACATTTCCCAAAACCTCAGATGCTCCAAATGAAGGTGCTGCCAATTCTCCACCATCAGGACGCTTTAGATGCCCCCTTTCATCCCGCACACCTCTTCTGTCTCAAAGATCCATTTCCTCTGGGCTCGAGGCGAGGAACTGCACACATTAGCGCAGATATTGATCGCTCTCTTCCGTCTGTGATGTTTCATGTGTCGGTGTCCTTTCGTCTGCTTCTGTTTTTGTCTCTTTGAACATATTGAACATGTCGTAGTGTGTAAATCTTCTTATTTGTGTACCTTTGTGCTCCCACAGCTACTGCGATGTTCATGGGCCCGTCTCAGATGCCGTTCCCTGCACAACCACAGGGGAACTTCCAGGCCTTCCCCGGGATGGGAGGAGCCATGCCGCCCACTACCATGATGGGGGCCGTCATGGGACAGGGCGGCGCTATGATGGGCCAGAATACGGGCATGATGGTTGGAATGACGATGCCTAACGGTTTCATGGGAAACGCACAGCCAGGAGTGATGGGCTTGGCCCCAGGCATGATGGGACCTCAGGGCATGGTGCCCCCTCAAAACATGTACGCCATGCAGCCAGGTCAACAAGGACAGTGGAATATGGCACAGGTATGTTATATTTGGATTTGTGACTGTTAAAGGAGAAGTCCACCTCCAGAACAAAAATTTACAGATAATGTACTCGCCTCTTGTCATCCAAAATGTTCACGTCTTTCTTTCTTCAGCCGTAAAGTAATTGTTTTTTGAGGGAAACATTTCAGGATTTTTCTCCATATAATGGACTGATATGGTGCCCCGATTTTGAACTTCCAAAATGCAGTTTAAATACGGCTTCAAACAATCCCAAATACGGCTGTAAACGCTCCCAGCCAGGGAAGAAGGGTCTTATCTGGCGAAACGATCGGTTATTTTCATAAAAACAATACATTTTATATACTTTTTAATGTCAAACGCTCGTCTTGTCTCGCTCTGCCTGAACAGTTTTTTCCCGGTTCATGACAGTTAAGATATGTCGAAAAATTCCTATCTCATGTTCTCCCTCAACTTCAAAAACCGTCTTATATCCCTGTTTTACCTTTTTTGTTAAGGGTGTTTGATCTTCTTTGCATGTTCACTTTGCAAAGACTGGGTCAGAACTTCTGCAGCGATGTAGGATGATCTTGAAATGATTTTTAAAGTTGAGGGAGAAAACACGATTGGAGTTTTTCAGCATACCATAACTGTCTTGAGCCAGAATACACAGAGTTCAATGAGAGCAAGACAAGACGAGCATTTGAGATTAAAAAGTATTTAAGTATTAAGTATTTATTATATATTTTTTTTAATGAAAATAACAGATCGTTTTGCTAGACAAGACCCTTCTTCCTCGACTGGGGTCGTTTACAACCACATTTGGAAGTTCAAAATCGGGGTACCATATCAGTCCATTATATGGAGAAAAATTCTGAAATGTTTCCCTCAAAAAACATAATTTCTTTACGGCTGAAGAAAGAAAGACATGAACATCTTTGATGACAAGGGGTGAGTACATTATCTGTAAATTTTTGTTCTGGAAGTGGACTTCTCCTTTAATGCTGCTATTTTACATGTAAAATATTCCTTCAGTCACTGAAATAAGTGGCTTATGAAATCACACACGTCTCTGTGACAGCTCTAGGCCTGTGAACAACATAAAGTGCACTTTAGAAACATCCTATGCTATTTTAAGTCTATGCTGGAAGTGTTTTGGTACATTTGGTTTGCTAAAATGCCTTTGAAGAATGGGATTTTGAAGTGAGGGCATGTGGTTCAAGAAATGTGGAGGCAGTTAAATGTTTAATAATATTTTTATAATATTATTTATTTAATATAATATTTCTGTTATTCCATATTTGTATGTAAATGTATGAATATTGTTGATTATTAATATTAATAATAGGGCTGTCAAATGATTAATCGCGATAAATCGCATACAAAATAAAAGTTTGAGTTTGCCTAATATGTGTGTGTACTGTGTGTAATTATGTATATATAAATACAAACACATTCATGTATATATTTAAGAAATATTTACAAGTATATGTAATTATTACATTTTTATATAATTTAAATTATATATAAATACAAATATTTTGTACATAAATAACATATTTCTCTTAAATATATACATTAATTTGTGTATATATACATAATAATTACACACAGTACTTAAACATATATTAGGCAAACTCAAACTTTTATTTTGTATCCGATTAATCACGATTAATTGTTTGACAGCCCTAATTAATAACTTTTATATTATCAAAATGCGTCTTCCCATTAATGCCAGTATATTGTTCATTCAGACTAATTGGGTGGGACTTGTCACATGAACCAATCACAGCCGAACATAACCAGTCATATCCAATCATATCGCGACGAGGCATTGCCTCCTCTCACATGACTTTTCTCCATTCATTCTCAATTACCCCCCATCAAACTCACCACACTCTGTTTTTACTGTATTTTTGATCAAATTAACATTTTAAAGAAATCTTACTGACCCCACACTTTTGAAACGTAGTCTATATTCCTAATACGTTTAGGTGTAAATAGGAGGTTCACATAGAAAGCTGCTCACATCTCATAAATATATAACAATATAAAATTAACTTGATATTGTATTATAAAGACAGAGTGATCAGGATAAATAAAACTTTTAAGATTACACTGTGCTCCAGTGATACTTACTGATGTCCTTATAAAACTAGAGTAAATATATTGTATTTTTCAGTTGGATTTGTAAACACATTGGGTCAAATGGAGTGTACAAGCTAAATAAGTGTTAGGTATGTTGCAGAAAGGAAAGAGACTCTAAATTCTGGCAGCTACAAGAACCCATTGTGGAGGAAGCATTCAGGCAGCTGGCAAAGGAATGATGAGTGTAATAATATCATGACATAAACAGAACTGAAATTATGTTGAAGGTGGAAAAAAGTGGACCTGAAAAATGTCTTAATTACTTACTGTTGATGACGGTACACTTGAGTCACAAACCGGAGGTCGAGCGCTTCAGGTTAGCTTGATAATGTTCCTCTAGGGAATGTATTTTTAACCAGCCCTCTCAGAATCTGCCATGAGTCATTGATATAAAAGTAGACGTTCATCATCGGTGCAGCGTACTGGCTGCAGTGGATCAGCATCAGCTTTTTATAGAGAGAACATCTATATCTGAAGCTATTACCATTCATCATATCAGATTCCAACAATGGATCTCCTGGCATCCACAAAGCTTTCCTTTTATTCAGATCAGAGCTTTTTTAAAACTTCAGGTGGCAAGCGAGCTGTCACTTTAGGTCTCTCTCTGTCACTCTCATTGTATAATCAGAGATCCATAATAAGGGTTTTTAAAGTCCTCATCTAATCTGCTGTCACCTCCCATCTGCATGTGGCTCATTAAAGATGAGGGCTCAGTGACTCCGACCTCTCAACTTCTATCATCTCCCTGCCTCGCCCCCGCCTCCCGTGGTCCGTGACCCCCTGTGTATGAGGCTGAGAGCAGAGGGAGTCCGAGATTTCAGCCTCCGGGAGGTTAATTACACATCATAAATCAATACAGCGTGCTTTACACTCACACGGCCTTAATTAAAATCCCTCCCCACGATGCAAGCGCGTGCGCGCGCCCTGAGTTATAGGCCTTCAGCAGCGCATTTGTGTTTTGAGAGACCGGCTGAGGAAAGAAGTGCGTTTGCTTAATGGTTTTCTGGAGTGAGGGTAATTTTGCCGCATGCTTCCTGGGAGGAGTGTTTTTTTTTTTTTCTCAAGATGGATCTGACTTGAGATGTTTTTCTTCGTTACCCAGCACACATATCGTCTCCCTATTTTCCAAAGGAGGTCTGAGGAGAACCGGTGTGCAGGGAGAAGAATCATTAACGTTTGATTTTCACTCCCCTGAATAGCTGAGTACTGTTCTTGTAGTATTTACAAACACACACACACATTCACGGCACACTCATTTCTCCGTGCGTAGGCAGTATTGTGTTGAGGAGGAAGCAGGTGTAATTACGAGATTGGCCATATTTGTCCTGCTGTGCATTTGAGCACAAAATGAAGTCAAGGTCCTCAGTGGAACCTCCTGAGGATTTTCAGATGATTTTTTTTTTTAAATATTTTTTCCTCTGACTGTCTCACTCTAGTCATACACTTCATGGCCTAAAGCGGTTTAGTCACCTTGTGAGACATCAGAGCACTCCAGGAGTTCACGGTGATGGATAACCTCCCTCACTGCCTCAGGATGGGGTTTAGTGCTTTGGAATTAAACACAAATAGAAAGCCAATGAAATGTGCCTGGATTGTGTAGTTTGTAGTTTGCATTTCAGTATTGTATGGGAAAGGCAAATGGCAAAAAAAAAAAAAAAAAAAAAGTTTGGGGTCAGATTTGTTAATGTTTCTGAAAAAAACATTCTTATGCTCATCAAGGTTGCATTTATTTGATCAAAAATACAGTAAAAACAGAAATACTGTGAAATATGAGGTACTTTGCATTTCAGAATTGTTGGGAAAAGGCAAGTGCTACTCTTTATTTATATTTAAATTGGCCATTTTTCTTTTCTTTTGAAGCATATCAATATTTATACACTCTGTCGATCAAAAGTTTGGGGTCAGTTAGATTTGTAAATGTTTCTGAAATGTCTCAGAAGCATTTGTATGCTCATCGGGGCTGCATTTATTTGATCAAAAATACAGTAAAAACAGAAATATTATTGTTTTCTGTTTTTAATATATTTTAAAATGTACTTTATTTCTCCATTACTCCATTTATTGCGCCATTACTCCAGTCTTCAGCGTCACATGATCCTTCAGAAATCAGTCTGATATGCTGATTTGCTTAAGAAACATTTCTTATTATCAATAGTTGTGGTGATTTAATATTTTTGTAGAAACTGATTTTTTGGGGGGATTTTTTAATGAAAAATGTTCGAAAGAACAGAATTTATTTTAAATATAAATCTTATTTAACATAATTAAATGTCTTTACTGTCACTTTTGATAGTATTTATTTTTTTAATCAAGTAATCGGCTGATTATTTCTGATGATTAATCAAGTGATCTGATAGTTATAATTAATTTTTTGTGGTAATAAAAATAGACCTAAGCGAACAATATCCTTTAACATTTCTTAAAATACATATATAATAGCAATAAGGCAATAATTAGTTGTTAATTATAGTTGTTAATAAAATGTTAAAATACATAATGTATTATAAACAATTGAACTGATGTACATTATAACAAATGCCTGCAGAGGGCGCTAACGGCCTGACGATTGTTTAAACACTTCACGCGATATAATCCTTGTTTAATATTGGCTGAACAACATTTAATTCAAAATTTCACTTCATCATTAATATCTGGCCATTTCTTTACGACATTAATGCTACAGCCACTGTAATTTCTTAAATATGTGGATATCAATACGTGTAAACTCACAGTGAGGTTGAGCTTTTGTTTTGAAATCGTGAATAACAGTTATCATGTACTCTCCTGTGTTTGCGTAGGTTTATAAATTATTTACCTTACAAATCCGATGAAATGGCGCACTTTGTGTTCCCAAATGAACGTTATAATAGAGTTTAAGACGCTCCATGGAAAATGGTCTAATAATGTGTTTCATGGATTCTCATCCGTGGAATGCGGCACTTCCGGTATTTTGCCGGTTACTCGACAGGGGCACATTGCAGTCGAGGATTGTTTTAAATTGAGTACTCGAATTGAATCGAGGAATCTTTACAGTTTTAGATAAGTGGTAATTTCTTTATTTAAAAAAAAAATACACAGATCCCACATTTTGGGACGGTTGTGTAGGTAGTCTAAAAATAGTCATAATTACATTTTTCATGACTCTCTGGGTTCTACACATTTATGTATCAAGCATTGTTGTTCTGTTGTATCTTAAGTCTTTAATATGTAAATGAGGTATCTTTTGATTGGCTAGCCTCTGTGTACTGGCACGCTTCACTGTTTCACTCATCAGATCAGGCTGAGCTGCTGAATAGTGAATAGGCAGTTATGTAAACATTAGCATAACCTTGTATAAACATTATGTAAACACCAACCATCTAGTCAATTAGTGAAGTTGGCTTTGTTTTAGCTTTTATATTTTCTTAAAAGCGATGCTTCACAGGGAATGAATTTAGAAACTAAACACAACTTATCCAAGAGGTTTTTAGCATGCTGATGGCGGTTTAGTGTGCAGTTAGACTGTCAGGATGGTTTAAGTCACCTCTCTACATTCATCCCCTCTAAAACACCAGTACTACTGCCATCCGAGTGCCGCTTGTGTCACAGATCCACCACATTTAACAACATATTTCAAGACGATTACTGTCGGACCATATGCTATGAGCAGTATTTCTGTTATCACTGGTAGTTTCTTTGTAAAGAGAAGAGATTAGTTTTGTGTTACAATAGATTGTAATTATTTTAGCTTTTGTATATATGCCAGACAATACACAGACTGGTCGATTGTGTAGTTTTGTACACCCATTATCAACATAGAACATCAAACTCTTCTTTCAAAGAAAGAAAATCCTGTTTTCTATTTTATATCCCTTTTGACAGCTGGATAAAGACTGCACAAACTTTAGTTCCCAGAATTCAAGGTAATAATGAAAAATAGCAGGCTGCTTATTTGAAACCATTAGTTTTTCTTCTCTCTGCTGGCTGTGAGCTGTAGAGACAGCGGTATAAATCAGACAGACGTGTCTGATGGGCTGCCCCACAGCCAGCGCACCCCACAGGACCCTCAGAAAGAATACTGGTGGGAGTCGAGGGAAAACAGTAGAGGTATAGAAAATGAAAGAGAGAGAGGGGTAGATGAAGTGTAATAAGAGGGGTGATGGGTTTAAAGATCAGAGGACAGCTTAGTAACCTGAAAAAAACAGAGGAAAGGGAACATTGGAGAAAAAGGCCATCCGCAGGTGAAATGACTGGTCGGATCTCTGGTCGGATTGTGTAAAAACACCACTTTTTCTTTTCATGTTACTGTAGAAACTCCACAAAAGCAAAGATATCTCTGTTTAATACCAAAGCTTCAAGAAACTTTTTTTTCCCATGATGCCTTAAAGGTGCCCTGTTATGCCGTTTTTACAATATGTAATACAAGTCTCGGGTGTCCCCAGAATGTCTGTGACGTTTCAGCTCAAAATACCTCTTAGATCATTTATTATATCATTTTGAAAATGGCTATTTTGAGTGGAAGCAGAAACATGCTTTTTTTTTTTGTGCATGTCTCTTTAAATGCAAATGAGCTGCTGCTCCCCGCCCCCCTTTTTTCAGATTAGAGCTGTGCCTTTACAGCTGATACCTCATATACTCTGCCATAAAAACATATGTTTGGTTTTAATTTTCATGTCTATCACACTGAAATCATGCATTTTAAAGCCAAATCAGTTTAAACTTTTGATATACGGTTTTCTGAGCATTTTCTGAAGCATGCGCACAAAAAGTTTTGGAACTTAATTCCAAAAATTAAGTACTTGTAATTAGAGTAAGTTACATTTTAAAATACTCATCATCAGGCTACAGTTACTTTTGTATAGATTACATGATTACATATTATTCACACAATAGCAATAAATTATTTTTTATTTATTGATCTTCTGTAGTTCGTCTTTTTGATCTTTTTAAATTTTTCTTTCTAAAATAGTCCACCGCTTATACACTCAGAACGTCCAGTTTTGTGGACACTCGCACATAGACTAGTCATTAGTCAGGTGGCGACACAGCATTTGATCAATGGATTTATGAAAATAATTTCAAGTTTAAGAAGTGTTTCAACATTGCATCAACTGCTGATGAACACATTCATTTTTATTAGAATTATCACTCAGTAGGTTATTTAACCATGTATTATGTATTATTAAAAGGCTTTTGTCTTTCAAACTCACTAAAATGCACAAATTCTCATTATTTCGTATTTGCAGGCATTCTCAAACTTTTTGTCATCTGAACATCTTTCACCTAATATATTTACTTTAAAGGGGTGGTCAATCAGCAATTCTATAAAAGACAATCGATGCTCAAACAGCAACATTACACACTAACTAAAGTTAAAAAAGTTAAATCATAATCAATGACCACTTTAAGTATCCCTGATATTTTAAAATAAACGTTTTAATACATAAGTATCACATGTTCACGGTTCTCTGACACTGGTTAATGGTCATATGGCTTGCAGGTAAACAAAATATTTCATATTTTTTAGTAGTTGTGTTATTTTGATTATTATTTTAAAATGTTTTATTTTGATTTTACATTTTAGGATTTAATTACTTGTTAACCTTTCATTAAACTCACAAACCCCCTGCAGTTCCTTTACAAACCCCAGTTTGGGAAACCTTGATGTGACATAATGTTTAATGCACTTCATGTTGTTAATTACAATGAAAGGAATATATTTTCTCACTCTTTGTATTTTACATCATTATGGCACAAGGTTATCCTGTTTAAATCAATATGATAAATGAGTTGGGTCAAAAGTAATCCAAAAGTAATCTAAAAGTAGTCTGATTATAATACCTATATAAATGTGTAATGGATTACGTTACCGACGTTACTATATAATAACAGATTACAATTTGTAAGTAATCTACCCAGCTCTGGTCACACATCATGAGAATACTAAATTTAAGTTCTCTTTCATGTCTTATTGCGCTTAAACTATAAAATACACACAAGTTTATGTTAAAAACACACATGAGGTACAAAAACAGTCAGTTATGTCTGTGAAGGCAAACAGCTGGGAAAGAAATCGCATGTTCATATTAGATGTGTGTGGCAGCAGCGTAATATACAGTAAATAAATCAATAAATCCACTGCTCCCTTATCTCCTCTGAGGCTGGGACCCTAAACAGTGTTCTGTGCAGCCAATGACAGAGCAGTTAGCATGCTTTCCTCGAACTTTTACCATGGTGTTAGAACTGGTACACCGTTGTCACTTGCAAAAACATGTGCAGATTAAGCAGCTATAGTATTTTATAGTAAAATCCCTGGGCGGCTCGTTTTTTCACATGCTTGCAGAGAAAGGCTTACCAAAACAAAGTTACTGGTCCTTTTTCACATTTTCTGAGTTTGTAGATGCACCGGGGGCACTCTGTAGGTTTTAGACCATAGCTATAGAGGTTTCACACTTCTGTCTGCCCCCCTTGTGTTTTTCAGATTAACCAACAGATGTCTGGAATGAACCTGAACGGTTCTGGTGCTCCGATGGCATTTGGCGCACCTGGTGCCCCCATGGGCGGCTGGGTGGCACCTCCTTCCGGTCAGACCCTCAGCACCCAGCTCTGGAAGTAAACGAATGAGGGAAGATGGAGGACAAGGGGCACCACATGCCTCCATCTCTCCTCTCCTCTCCTCCTCAACCACCACTCGCACCCAGAGTTTTATTCATGTACTGTCATTTTTTTCCCCTTTCTCTTTCCAACCATTACTACTCTGGAGAGCATCGATTCAACCTGCCCTGTGTATTGATCAAGTGAGCGAGAGTACGGAGTGTAAGAGACTGGCAGCTTTGACCGTCTTATTTGCAATTATGTTTTCTTCTATATACATATATATATATATATATATATATATTTTTGGGGGGTTCAAAACACATATCAGCTACAAGAAAGCTGCTGGACCAATTATACAGGCTTCTAATATATCTTTACCAAATCAATAGTGAGTCATAGTATTTAAAAGACAGAGGTATGGCTATCATATTTGTGAATTCCCCCTCCTTTTCCTTCTTCTGTAGCCCCACGTCCCAGAACCCTGTAGCAGATATTGTATAGACCCATGTAATGTATGTAATCATGAGATAGACGAACCCCTCGCCCCCCTCTCTCCGGCCACTCACCCCATCGCATCCGTGTAGCTCCATGACAAACTTCATCTTTACTGTGATGTTTTAATGTGTGCGTTACAGAGAAGCACAGTGAGTGAAAGACAAATAAACCTGGACGACTGTACAGCTGTGACGGCTAACGGAAAAAAAGAGGGGGTTGGGGATCAATAGAAGGGGGCTTGGGCAAGGAATTATCATTTTAACCAGCTAGTTTTGAAAAGTAAGGACCGAACAAAGCGTGCAGTCGAACACGTCAGTCTCGCCGCTGTAGCAGAGCTTCTATCCTCTCAGACAGGGTCTCTCTGCTGTGCAATAATATAAACATCCCCACCGTGTCATCCAGGTTTATTTCTATAATGTGTTTACATTTTCTGGTGCCTAGTACAGAGACAGAATATTGTTATTTCCGTGCATTAAACAGTGAATAGCCATGAACTATTGTGTGATCATTTTGTCTAAAGACGCATTTATTGTAAAGTTATCTTTTCTTTTTTTTTTTTTTTTCTTTTTTTTTTGCTTTTAAAGAGGGTCGTTTGGAATAAAGACAGTTGTAATCCAAAAGTTCTGTCCTTGTAATGGTGTCTCACGCTTTAGATGGGTATTTCCAGGCTTTTTCATCCACTCTTCTTATTTTCCTGGATGGTTCGATTCTCTTCAGCACCACTCGACCTCTCTGTACATTATTCAAGCACCTGGTCCTTTTCCTCCATGTTCACAGGCATTGATCTGATTCTCCGAGTGTCCAGAGTCTGCAAAATGGTCTGTTGACTACCGCATTGGGAATAAGATCAAGTTTTCACGTACAGTTGCTATTTTAAAACCCCTTATCCATGGTTTTTCCTCTACCACGTTACAGGTAATCCAGTGTGACGCCACAGTGAAACCTCCAGCAGATACAGTGTGTCACTGTCAGTAGAGAATCCCAAGACAGCTTGGCATGTCTTTTTCGTCAGAGCAGGTATCCGAAAGTTTAAAGGTGGCCATCGTTTTTTGGAAAGTGCTGATGATGGCGGGCCTTCATCCAGTGTTATGTGACAGTCTTAGTGCAGTGTTGCTCGCTAGACCTCTATATAGACCGAGTCCTGTTGTCGCTTTGGTTCGTTACCCAGGTTGACCTTCTCAGTGCGGGTATGCCAGACCAGGACCTGAAAGAAAGCATTTGAAAGCAGGTATTTTAGAATATGGGAACCAAGCACGTGTGGAAACAAAGTTAAAATATTTCGGCAATAAAGTCAAAAATATTCTTGAAATTTCAACTTTATTCTCAAAATATTTCAACTTTATTCTTGAAACAATTTGAAATTCTCATAATTTTCGACTTGAAATATTTTGACTTCATTCTCATTTCAACTTTATTGTCGTAATATTTTGACTTTATTGTCGTAATTTCGACTTTATTCTCGAAATATTATGACTTCAATCTCATAATTTTAAGATCGTAAGATCAAAATTAGGAAAATACCAAATCAGGTATTTTAGAATATGGGAAACCAAACACATGTGTGAAAACAAAGCTTGTATGTTGTACAGTGGAGATCATACGACGTGTTTTAGTTCCACGTTAAATCATTTAATCTAAGATTACGAGATTAGAGTCGTAATATTGCGAGAGTAAAGTCGAAATATTTTGGCAATAAAGTCTGAATATTTTGATGGTAAAGTCCAAATTTTTATTGACTTTATTCTCGTTATTTCAACTTTATTCTCATAATATTTCTACTTTATTCTCGTAACTTCGACTTCATTCTCAAAATATTATGACGTTAATCTCATAATCAGTTTTTTTTTTTAATGTGGCACAGTCGTAAGATCAAAGTGATCAAAATACCAAAATCAGGTATTTTAGAATATGGGAAAACAAGCACGTGTGTGGAAACAAAGACTGTATGTCAAACAGTGGAGATCATACGACGGTGTTTTAGTTCCACGTTAAATCATTTTTTGAAAATCTAAGATTACGAGATTCATAATATTGTGAGAATAAAGTCAAAATATTGTGAGCATACAGTCTAAATATTTCAGCAATATTGGGAGAACAATCTTGAATTATTTCAGCAGTAAAGTTGGAATATTTCTGCAATAAAGTCAAAATATTTTGAAAGTAAAGTCCAAATTTTTACTGACTTTATTCTTAAAATTTCAACTGTATTCTTGAAACTTTTCGACTTCATTCTCAAATCATTGAAATTATTATTGTGATTTTGACTTTATTCTTGAAATATTTTGACTTTATTCTCATAATTTCAAAATGAGAGAACAACCTATAATTTCCTAAATTTCAAGGTCACTGCTTAGTCCTATTTTAAGTTATTCTAACAGGAGTAGAAGGGCATATCTCATAAATTAATTGTATGCTGAAGCACAGTATAAATAAATTAAATGAGATATTGGAAAAAGAACTCTGATGAAAATTAGAGAACATTCACAGATACTTCAAAGTTATTGGTGTTGTTAGATCGTGGTCTCCACGCCTAGACAATTAAGATCCAGCCCCGGATGCCAGATCCTGTCAGAAAATATCAGTTTGTCCGGTAACAGAACAACTCGTCAACAGAGTAGTCTAATACACAAACCCTGTTAACAGGAGGTCTTGTCTGGTACCCAAAAATACCCAAAACACTATTAACAGTTTTCTATCAGCCAAGAAGTTGACTGAGTAAAAAAAGCCAGTGAAAGTGAAGAGCAGAAGCAGGAGACAAACTAAGGATGGTAAAAAGGAGCAGAGTTTCTTGAATAGTCTTAGTTGTGTATGTCTCAATGCTCAGACTTTGTCTGAAGAACACAAATCCAACAAGTATTGTTATACCAAACTGATTCACAACAGCATCCCATAAACCTTGAGTTTCTATAAACATTCCCTTGTATCTCTTATTCATGAAGACAAAAAGCCCTTGAAAGCACACAGTCATAAGACTAAACAACAATGGAAAAAATATATATATATATAAAAAACAACTATAATATAATATAAACGACTAATCAATTAATTAATCAATAAACTTAATATATAAATGACTATAATTATTATTATAAATGATTATATGATTAAACATGAATAAATGAATGAAGAATAAATGAAAAATATATAAAAAGAAAGCAAAACACAACACAAATGTATGGTTGCTCTCAAGGCAAAACACACAGTTGAGGATCGTCCGATCCCTCAGTGTTAATCTGGCACCTGGTGCTAATTTCCTCAATTATATGACAAACCCTATTTACTGGTAGCAACGGGCTCTAAGGTAACTCTTGTCCAAATAAAGGCCAAAGGGATGACCCTTTCAGACATTGCAAGAGAAACTGGTCATTCCGAATCTGTGATTACTTGAATGTTGCAGGTTAACAATGACATGAATTCCTTCATTCAAGGCAGCATAATGCAGATACTCTCAATGGGGAATCGGTTCAACACTGCAGCTGGAATTGCTTGCCAGTTCAGTGCTGAATGGAGTAAGGATCTGTCTCGGCATATTTAAGAGAAGTCGAACTGAAAGCGGATTCTGCAGTGGCCAAACCTCTTATCAGCAGAAAGAATCAAAAGGCTAAGCTTAACTTTGAGAGAGGAGAACTAGTCCAGAGTTTACTTTAGTAATGAGAGCAAGTTTAATTTATTTGGGTCTGATGGGAAACATTTTGCTTGGCGTAAAACTGAGAAAAGACTGAAGCCCAAGTTTGTGAAGAAATCAGTAAAGGGTGGAAACAATATTTCAGAAAAAAAATCAAGTATTTATAAATTGTTCTCCAATTTTGATCTTCACTGTATGGCCGCCACATGAACTGGCTTTCCTTGAAAGGGATTTTGAAGGAAGCTTACACAGATGCGTCATAACGGAAAATAAGGTCATTGCATGTGATCTCTCAGCGGAGGTGTTTCGGGCTGTTGGTGCGTGAAGGGTGCAGGAATGGGATCTCCTGGACTGGTTACATGTCTTAATTATATCAGACAGAGGCAGTGTTGGGAACGAGCATGGTTAAATGTCCGCACCCAGGTGTGACGCAGTTTCTGAACACATGGTACTACAGATTGGCTTGTTTTGCATAACAAAGCTAATTTAGCAAAACCATAAGAGATAAACAAGGTGCACAATGGAACAGCAACCCATAAGTAACCCAAAGCGTCCTGTAGTGGCCTTATAACAAGATGTATTCCTCTGTCTGTAATAATGCTTTTTATGAAGGAGTCTGACACTTCACTAATCCCGTTGTTCCCTTGTTAAATATTACCAGGGCCCAGTAAGCTGTAGGACAGGGCTTTGTATATGGCTAAAAGTTTTTACATTAAGAACTTTAAGTCTGAAGTTCTGAGATGGACTAAATTAGGAAATTCCTGAAGTGAATTGTAATTGGTTTGTGGGTGGTTAAACTTCATTAGTTGTGTTTGTGTGCGGCTGTTGAAGACATTTGCTGCCCACAGTGATGTCTAATTTTTATAGGAGCAAAGTAATAATACATGAAGAATTAAACTTGTACGCTTCCGCTTTCATATGTAATAAATCCTTTAATTTTTAATGTCGATAATGTAATGGCTACAACTCAGTGAGCAAAGGTTGAAAGCAGTGATATAACAGCAGTATGGCAGGGTGTGAAGCCAGCAGTCCCCATGGGCTCTAGTAATTGTAAATGAGTTTCAAGAAAAAGTTATTAAAATTTAAACCCTTCATACTTTTTTTGGCTAATCTTGGAGCAGTCTTAGTCTTTGCATGTGTATCTATTAGAATATTGTAAGACAAGTGTGTAGATGTCAATGTCATTATTGCAATGTGTGCCGAAGTCTTGTTAAAGTCTCTGATAGACAGATTTCAATTTGTACAGTGTGAAACCTCACTTCAAGCGATCCAGGACTGAGAGAAGACACTCTGTCACCCTGCCTCACTAGATCCCTGTTCTTCAATATCTTGTTTTGGCTTTTAAAAAGAGAAGTTGTTAGATGAAAGCACAAATAAATAGAATTTAATTTAATGTGTTAATTAAAAAAAAAACATGGTAACACTTTACAATAAGGTTCCATTAGTTAATGTATTAACTAACATGAACAAACAATGAACAATATTTTTTTTTTTTTTTACAGTATTGATTAATCTTTGATAATGTTATTTTATGATAATATTTACAGTTGTTCACTGATAGTTCATGTTAGATCACAGTGCATTAACTAATGTTAACAAGCGCAACTTGTGATTTTAATAATGCATTTAGTAAATGTTGAAATTGTCATTAAGATTAATAAATGCTGTAGAAGGATTGTTCAGTCTTAGTGCATGTTAAATAATTTTAACTAATGAACCTTATTGTAAAGTGTTACAGACAACGTTACCATTTTCATGGTTTAGACTCATTGGTACACTACTGTTCAAAAGTTTGGGCTCAAGAAGATTTTTCAGCAAGATTTTTTCCTCAGATTAATTTATTTAGCAAGAACACATTAAAGTGACAAAGTGAGAGTAAACATAATATTACACAATGTTGCAAAAATAACTTTCTTTTCATCAAAGAATCTTGAAAAAATAAAAAATAAAATGTAATCATATGAATGTGAAATATAAAATTGCCACAAATATATTAGGCAACACAACTCGCAACAAAAAAAAACTAGAGTAATGGCTGCTGGAAATTCTGCTTCCCCATCAAATAAATCACATTTAAAAATGTTAATATAGAGCAGTTATTATAAATTATAATATTTGACAATATAGTGTTTTTATTAATAAATGCAGCCTTTGTGAGCGTAAGAGGCTTCTGTCAAAAACATTAAAAAACCTTCCTGAACCTTTGAATGGTATTGTATGAGCTAACAATGAACTATTTTTCTATTCATTTATTTTGCATAATTCATACTAATTCATAAATGTAAATGTATACAACTTACATGACTAAAAATGTATTACAACTTACATGACTAAAAATGTATACACTATATTTAACGTGGAAGTCTGGCCTGACTGGAACGATGCTGTACATTTCCGGTCTTTGTTTCTAGTTAAGTTAACGCATTTTATATCACGTATAACGTTAACCCTGTGAAAACTCCTGACGCCATAGTTTCATCACTTCGTAGTGTCGCAATGACCGGCTTTTCACAGTAACTCAGCTGTCATAGTTTAATGAGAGGGAAGAGGACATGAGGCGACTCGCGGTTAGCTGCACTGAAAACACACCTAGCCTATCCTACTTAGCTACAGCTCCTGATCGAGGTGAAGTTAGGGGGATTTTGTCGACAAAATGATAAGAGCACACATTATTTTAACGTTTTATTGTATTATTTCACACCATATTTTAATTTAAGTGCTGCAAACCCTGCTCGTTTTGGTTTGTTATTGTTTATCCAAGGCATGCAGCGCCTGACAGACCAATTTGCTGGTAAGCAAAACAAGTACTTGACGGGAATTCCTTAAACTTATTGCTGTTACTGTAGCAGCCAACAACACAGCTTAACCCTGCGTACATTTTCAAAATTAGTTATACTGAAAAGTTTCAGTTTAATTATTCAGTCGATCTTTTTAACACGTTTTGACATGGATTTCTATGGAGACCGGAAGACGAGAGCCTTCAAACTCAAGCTGGAATCCATCATGTCGGCGACTCGGCGCTCATCGGTTACTGAGGAAAAAGGTGGGTATGTAAAATTAATATTAGGCTAACGAAGTTTGTTAAATGCTTTTAAAGTATTGTACATTGTCCGTTTATGTTAGCTATTGTATTAAGTGTAAAGTGTTACAACTCTGCTGAGAAAAAAAAAAAAAAAAAAAAAAATAGAAACTTTAGGAAACCAATTCTAATGGTTTCCACTACAAATATCATTACAAACATTGCAAACCATCAACTTTTAAACATTAAAACCATTAAAATGGTTTTCTTTATTGTGTTTTGGGACATATTCCATTAGGATTTACTGGTTTTAACAAGCCACCAATAGAAGGTGACCAATTACCAGTTGAAACCCACAGGATCCATTACAGTTTTTCATTAAAACTAATACAAGCCCCATTATAACCAGTAAAACCATTACAAAATCTGTGATGGTATGTATTGTTGTTTTTTTTGTTTGTTTTGTTTTTTTTTTCAGCAGGACAATAAACACACCTGAAAGTGACTTTCTGCAAATAGGATTGAATCTTGCATGACTTCAGAACGAATTGTGACTCTGGACCACAAAACCAGTCATAAGGGTCAATTTTTATAAATTGAGATGTATATATGCATCATCTGAAAGCTGAATAAATAAGCTTTCCATTGATGTATGGTTTGTTAGGGGACAATATTTGGCTGAGATACAACTATTTTAAATTCTGAAATCCGAGAGTGCAAAAAATCTAAATATTTAGAAAATCGTTGTCCAAATAAAGTTCTTAGCAATGCATATTACTAATCAAAAATTAAGTTATGACATATTTACGGTCGTAAACTTAAAAAATATCTTCATGGAACATGATCTTTACTTAATATCCTAATGATTTTTGGCATAAAAGAAAAAATTATAATTTTGACCCATACAATGTATTTTTGGTCATTGCTATAAATATACACGTGCTACTTAAGACTGGTTTTGTGGTCCAGGGTCACAATTATTATATCCATATAACTGTTCAAGGATTTTAGCTCTTACAGGTCCATTGCAAAAAAATATGAAGATTTCATTTGGGCTGTCCTATATGAAACCATTTTCTCAAGCAATGTTTGCGTTGAAGATTTTTCCAGGGGTTTCTTTTAAATCTAAACAGGATGAGCATCTGAAGTCTTGAGCGAGAATAATAATTTGAGCGATTGTGTTGTGGGCAGAGTAAAGCATGCTGGCACGCTGACAGCAGTCTGGCAGGATCTGGTCTGCAGGAGCGTGATTGAGATTGACATTAATAAATAGGAGAGTCTATGCACTGACTTCTGTAAATAAGCCTGTGAATCCCTCTCACGCACCGTCTTCACTCACCTCTCCATCTATATGGCATGTTTGCCATCTCTCTGCCAATCTCAAACACATTCCCTTTGCCCTCTTCTTCTTCCTCTCTCCCTCTGTCCCTTTCCTCCTTGTCGCATCAGTTCAGTCTGATTACTCACATAAGATGACCCTACCCAGCCTCCCTGTGCTTAATTTTGAAGTGCATGCTGGGAGTTAGCCATATCGCCCTGCCCGCAGGCTTAGTCACAGTCATCCGCCGGGACCCACAAGAGCACTTCTACACATGTGACCTTTCCGAAAGACGTCGCTGGCAGCGCTCCACTTTGGACAGGCGCCCGCTCACGCCCATCATGAGGACCCATAACTGTTGGCCCAAGCGCTTCCTTTTGTTTACTTCCATAATGCCATCATCATATAATTGGACTGCAGCCCCAAATTTAAGTATATTAAACTCCCACTTTGTCCAAGTAGCGACTCGCACTTCTTCGTAACTGTCAGTGGCCTTTCTACTCAGTTTACGGGTGCGATATCTACACGCTCACACCCGCCACGGCATTGTAAACCTGCGCTTTCTGCGGTTTGTTTACAATGTGCACATTATGCTGTGTCTGGCAAAATGACGCATAGCTGATTGGCTGACGTTGGAAACGTGTCCTGCTCTTGCTGGTGTTGGTGATTAGTGGAATTGTCAGCCTTGCTAATAGTCACTATTAATAACCCAGTGCGGCTACCATTAGGGTAATTGGGTGATAATGATGATGGCAGGAGCCGTGATGTGCGGTACGGAGAGGAAGAGAGCATTTTGACACGTAAGGTGAGCCGAGTGAAGAGGTCTGAGCTTGAGATTTCAGCGACTGAGATAATGGGCCACGGATGAATGCAGGAGCTCTCAGAATCAGACCGAGTCAAATGCATAGGAATGTGTTTTTTCATTTCCAAGCGCTCCTTGACAGTGCTATTCACTATTGACACTGGTAGAAGAATAAACCGGCTTATGAAGTTAAGTTTTCAAAGTTCTATCAAAAAATAGGATTGAGTCATAATGCCCAAACTAATGACTCAAGAGAGACTACAGTTGAGGTCAAAAGTTTACATACACCTTGCAGAATTTACAAATTGTTAATTGTTACTAAAATAAATGGGATCATACAAAATGGATGTTATTTTTATTTAGTACTGACCTGAATAAGATATTTCACATAAAAGATGTTTACATATAGTGCACAAGAGAAAATAATAGTTGAATTTATTTTTTTAAAAAAAGGCCCCGTCCAGAAGTTTACATACGCTTGATTCTTAATACTGTGTTGTTACCTGAATGACCTACAGCTGTGTTTTTTTTTTTTTTTTTTTGTGATAGCTGTTCACGAGTCCCTTGCTTGTCCTGAACAGTTAAACTGCCCACTGTTCTTCAGAAAAAAAACTTTTTGAATTTGAAGATCAGAGTAAATTTAGCTTATTTTGTCTTCTGGGAAACATGTAAATATCTTCTGTAGTTTCTATAGGGCAGAACTAAATGAAAAAGAAGATATTTAGGCAAAATAAGAAAAAAATGTACACACCTTCATTCTGTCCAGAAGTTTTCACCCCTGGCTCTTAATGCATCGTTTTTACTTCTGGAGCATCAGTGAGCATTTGAACCTTCTGTAATAGTTGCACGAGTCCTTCAGTTGTCCTTGGTGTGAAAAGATTGATCTCAAAATCATACAGACATTGTTGGAAAGGGTTCAAATATACAAAAATGTTGAAAAACCAAAGAAATTGTGGGACCTGTAAGATTTATTCTGAAGAACAACAGGCCATTTAACTGTTCAGGACAAACAAGGGACTCATGAACAACTATCACTAAACAAAAACACCACTGTGTATCATTTAGGTAACATTTTTATAAATTCATTTTCTAAATTACAGATTTTGCAAAGTATATGTAAACTTATGACCTTAACTGTAGGAACAAATAAAGGAACTACAAAAAGTGGTATTTTGCATGAAGGATGCAAATACAGGCTGCTCTACTAACCTGGGTACAGTTCTTAGCCTTTGGCTCCAAGTCCTCCACCTTAGTAATCTGTTTGAGGAAATCAGATTCTTGCATTCCTGGTTTGGCTCCTCTTCTCTTGAACAGGGCCCGTGGGTTTGACAGGATCACCTGCAGGTTCACTGCAAAGCCTGCCAATGACAAAAAGTTTTGCAAGCAAATTATAAATCAGATATTTCAATCGAAAGGCCCTATTATTCCAACTTTGAAAGGTTTTGATCCACTTTAAATGTTGACTACTGTAATTATATATATAGCTTAATGGGACAGTTATTTAAATATTTTAAAGTACACTTAGTATCAGTCAGTGAAGCATTATAATATGACATTATGATAATTTGGATAAACTACTATGCATTCTACTACTGATAACAATATAAATGCACTTAATGAATTAATGAGCTGCTGGGTTCATGAATATTTATCACGTTGTCTGCATTCGTTTAAACTGATTTGCCGAAATCAAATCAGGAACGATAATAGGTGAGCACCAGCCAATGAGTTCCGCCTACTACCGGAGAAACCGGCAGTTCTTAAAAGCTGAAGAATTCCAATGGAGCTCCGTTATTTTAACAGGAAAATACAGCAAAGAATATCGTTTACATGTAGCGCGTCAGTGTAAGTCTTGCTTGCTCTGTATCTTTCTTTGCGTGTGTGTGAGACAAAGCGACAGCTAGTAAATTATAGTAATGCTGCATTTTATTGTCAGTAACGGTATCGGCGTTGTAACAGGGGAGGCAGTAATTCGTTTGATTGTTTGTTACAAAAAAAAATAATGCCGTTAGTAACGCAGTTTATTTATAACGCCGTTACTCCCATCACTGAATTAGACTAGTTTGGTTTAATTTGGATTAAAAAATAAGGAGTGGGTGGATTTGTATCATTGAAGGGTGGTTGTGTTCACACACTGCAAACACCGTGTAAAAGTGGTTTTGCATAATAGATGGCCTTTAAAATGTATTTATTAATGTATTTTGATGTTGCAGCTCATAATAATCATTAGAGTTTGGAAAGAAGTGCGTGCCCTTGAGCCGTGATAGCAGATTGCAAATCACATACTTCCAGGAGTAGAGCAACTGCCATTGAGATGAATGGGAATGCTAACAGATAGCTTTCTCCTTGTATTATAGACCTCGTTTGCAAGCGAGACTGGGTTTGACACAAGCTCCAAAAATTGGACTAAATATAAATCAAAAACCTTACAGACCTGAAGTTGTTTATTGCAAATTTATCTAAAACTAATTATTGTGCAGATAATCTTGTTATATATTCAAGCACGCTCTCTCATTTACTCTGTATTATTAACTATATGCAAATACACATCGCTCTTGACCTTATGCATTTCTCATAGGAGGGGGTTGAACCGTCCCAGTGTTGCATATGGGTCAGGATAAGTTTTTCACCCCCTCTCTTCCATTTCTCTCGATGACACCGTCTCGGCCACAAAACAGAAGAAGGACTTTTCAAATTTTACTATAGGGAATATCACCCTCTGTTGTGGGCTTTTTATCCTGGGCACAGGCTGTTTTCTAGGACGCCTGCGTTCCAGCTAAAACCACCTGGGCTTCCCTCAAATCCGCAGAGGCGAGCTCACAACAGCAATGCAATGTTCATCTAAGCCCTGGCTAACTGTGTCCTTGTGTAGTTACAAGGTTTCTCTCCCTCGGATCGACATGCATACTGTCAAGCTTTATTAATAGTTGAAGGCCAGCCAGCTCCTTTCTTTTGATCTTTTTTTCTTTTTTTAATGACTATATTGCCTTTTGATGTCCCTGTTGGAGTATTGGGAGAATGATGTAAGAACCTATGCTTAGAGATCCAGGGACAGGGCTTTGATACAGCTGAAGAGCCGGACATGTTTCTGCTGTTGCACCAACGGCTAGATGCACTGCTGAGTTTTACAGTGAGTGCGTATACAGTGTAGTAAACCCGCCCTGAACGTTCACATCCTAATTTTAAAAACAACTCTGAGAGTACATGACCAGGGTAGGGTTGCACTGGCCTTTTGCAAGGTCTTTAATTAGGATGGCCTTCAAATTTGTAAACATAAGTGGTGCTGAAAAGCTGTTTATGTTGTTATGGTTGATAAAAACTTACTTTCACTCACAGAACTGTCAGTACTAATTACATTTCCCGGGAAATGCAATGCATAAATCATTAAATAATTAGTATATTAGTTTATGCAAATATGTAATTAAGGAACGGTGTAAAATTAATAAGGAACAATAAGCAAATACAAACATACAACGGTCTGTAAGATGCAAATGGGAAAGTGCACTTTTTAGATTAGTTTTATGTTAAGCGTCATTAATAACTCACTTATTTACATAAAATGATGTCAAAAGGATTGAATTCTGTTAAGGTACAATATAAGCTCATTGGTGTGTATTTTAATCAATCTGCTGTTTTATTCCAACTGTCATTCTTTTTACACCACAAAATATTTCTATTTTTGATTGGAACTTTCTATCCATCAAAGAATTTTAAAAAACAGTATATTAAAAATAGTAAACAGCAAAACTGTTTTTAGCATTATTGACCAAAAAAAAAAAAAAAAAAAAAAGTTTCTTGAGCAACGGAATAAAATTCTGCTTTGCATCACAGGAATAAACTGCATTTAAAATATATATTGAAATAAAAAGCAGTAATAATAATATTCCAGAAATAATATTTCACAAAATTACTTTTTATCAAATAGCTTTAATGTATAATGCATTATAAAAGTAGTTTTATTGCATTAATTATGCCTGTAATGCACCTTTATAATGCATTGTACAATCTCTTGAATAATTGTAACCACAGTTAATACATTATAAAACTTTTAAATTTATTGTTACACTATGCATTTTAAATTCAGTTATAATTATTTACGACAAGATACAATGTATTACAATGCACATTATGAATAATTATAATGCATTATACCCTTTAATAATACATTATCTGAGGGTGCCAAATAAATCAAAATATTGAGAAAATCACCAGTTCTTAGCAATGCATATTACTAATCTCAAAGTTTTTATATATTTACAGTAGGAAATTTACAAAATATCTTCATGGAACATGATCTTTACTTAATATCCTAATGATTTTTGCCATGAAAGAAAATGTAATCATTTTGACCCATGTTGGCTATTGCTACAAATATACCCATGCTACTTAGGACTGGTTTTGTGGTCCAGGGGGTTAAAGCAATCTCCTCTTTTTCCCCGGAATGCTATTGTGATGCAGAGGGAACCCTGACGGAGAAAAAAACCCGCTGGGAAAAAAAAACGCAGTTTGCCTAGGTTTGTTTTTCTTAGACCTGGCAACCCACGTAGGTCGCAAATTGTAGCATAGTGCCCACCACAACAACGAAGTTGTTTAAATTTATTTTAGACATATTATAATACATTTGTAAAATAAAATTCTGCAAATTGTCCCCCAGACTCCTAGGAGATGCATATATATAAATTCTTGTGACACAGATCATGTAAAAGCTAGTGTGACTCATGCACGGCCTAATCACTGTGTACACTACAGATGCAGCTTTTTGTTTCCATTTATTCTCATGCATAATCTTTTCAACCCTTCTCCGCCTAATGCGCAAAACGTCGCTATTGTGTGTTAAAAAGGTTTCCATGTTAAGACAAGCACTTGAGCTCCTCTTCAGGTGAGAGCAGTGCTTGAAAGCAATGAGAGAGGCGGTTCAGGACCTTTTCTCTGCTATTGTGTTTGCTCTCGGAAGAAGCCGTACGGCAGGAATACTAAATATCCTCATTGTTCTCAGCTTTTGTTCGGGGAGAAGTGCAGTACAGCCGGCAAATTTATGAACCTTAAACAGCTCATAGAACGTGTGTTTAGTCTACGGCGGCGATGTGAGGAAGCGTATACATTGTGTGAAGTGTTTGTGAAGGGAGATGTGCTCACTGTCAGGTACGGCTTGACAATGAATACATTATCTCTGATGACAATGATGATGATGTTATATGCGAGTGAATGCGTGTGAAGAATACAAGCTGTGGAAGAAGAGCAACAGTGGCAGTAATGGAGATCACATGAGGAAGAGAAGATACCATCTCTTGTTATTAGAGTTTCATGAACAGCATAATATCCAGCGGCAGCGCTGGAGTCTGGGGAATTAGGGATTGCTTCAACTACGCACTGCTATCTCTGACGTGGTATTCATTCCCTCGAGCTGCTATGAGCCTTGCCTCTCTCCATTAGGATGTTTCCAACCTGTCAGCATCTTCTCACCCCACCCTCTTTAATGCTTTGCCTGAGAGCTCACGTTTGCTAAAAATGCACAGAGAAATTGCTGAATTTAGCTTTGGTGAAGGTGCTTCTCGCCAATTATAGGAAGCAGATAGCGAGTGGTTGCCCCATCACCTCACTTCTACCTAAATTACAGGTTATCTGTTATATTTATCACCTGTTATGCTTTGAAATAGCATGTAATTTTTTTTACTGTTGCAATACTATGATAGTAAACTATAAGTAAGCCATTTGAAAGCTGATTTCCTTAAAACGTGTAAACACAGATGCTTTTAACATCCCTCTGTTTGGGAATCCTGACCAGCCTGACATGTCAACTTCCAAATTACGTTTAGTCATTTAGCAGATGCTTTTATCCACAGCGACTTACAAACGTGGAACATCACAAGCAATTTATCAGAAGAGCCAACAGGATTTGCAGTACACAGTGCCAAGTGCCAGGAGTTATTATAGGAAGTGCCTTTGTTTATGGTTGTGTTTTAGTTAAGTGCTTGTGGAAGAATTGTGTCTTCAGCTCTTTCTTGAAGGTTCTGATGGTCTCAGCAGTTGGGTGGAGGTTAGCAGCTCGTTTCATCAGAGAAGAACAGAGATAGAGAAGTCGCTGGAAAGCCATTTAGGGTTTATATGGCATAACGATTGTGATTGTACTAGAAACAGGAAGGTTTTTGAAAACCAGATGACAACATTGTCAAAACAGATGACAACACTGTCAAAACTAAGACTGTTTTTGGGAATAGTTCACCCAAAAATTAAAATTGCCCCATAATTTACTCAACCTAAAGCCATACTAGGTTTACATGACTTCAGATGTATACAATAGGAGTTATATTAAAAAATGTCCTTGCTCTTCCAACCTTTATAATGGCAGTGAATAGGTGTTGAGATTTTGAAGTCCAATAAAGTGTATCCATCCTTCATAAAAGGTACTCCACACACCTCTGGGGGGTTAATAAAGCCTTTGTAAATCAAAGCGTTTGTGTAAGAAAAATATCCATATTTAAAATGTTATAAACCATAATCTGTAACTTCCGCTAACTGTTGCACTCGTGTACATGAGTGGCATTCCAGTAGATGACGAGGACATAGACGTAGCATAAGCTCCGGTGAGAATATGCTAGCCTCACGAGAACCAAGTTTTGTTTATAGCAAAGAAAAAGTCTCCTCGTGGCTTATATCGAAATTAGGGTTGCCCTCGACTAAAGATTTTTTTTGGTCGACTAATAGTCGCACATTTATTAATTAACCATATAAATCTTATTAAACCTTCAATTGCCTACATAACCTAATAAACGCTCAAACACATGCAAAAAAAGCTTGCCACAGTGCACCAACAGATATAATAATTACAAATGTGTCAGGGAAAAACAGCAAGGAGACTGCATTAATGCTTTAATAATTTATTGATAATCTAGTGCTTTCTTTGTTTTCGGTTTAAGAGATAAAGTTGGTGACACTGACTCGTCATCTCCGCAGTAGTGATCCGCATGTATGCATTTTTCATACGGATAACAAAATCTGAGAATATTCTTTTTCTATTTGAATTGGTTCTTTTAAAAAATAGACATTTCACATCTGCAAGGCAAGTATACACAGAGTTTCGGAGTGATGCACTCAAATATACAGAGATTGGAATGGCAGAAAGCAAATCCTGTTTGCTTTAATTATTTTATAAAAGCACAACGTTGTTGTTCCGAGTGTTCACAAATAAACATAGCATCTCTTCAGAGATTCGAAAGATGTATTATGCTTATCTGTATGCCAAAAATTGGAGTATTTTAAGAGCAAGTGACCGCACCTGCGCCTCCCCTTTGTCATGCAGTGAGCGCACTACTATTCAGCTTTCACACTCTGCACAGACACTTCAATAGCACACATTTTCTATGTCAACATTAGATTGAGCTGCCATGTAAAGTTGCTACTACATACATCTTTGAGATGATAAGCCATATTTGAGGTTGTTGAATGATAGGTGAACATCTGGATGTCCTGCCCGATGTACTATATTACTACATAGACCAGCCACTAACGATGTGTCAGTCACGGACTGCGTGACTTCACCACTTTGCCAACTTTTTTTTTTTCTGTGACTAAGCGACTAATAAAATTTTGGTCGATTAAGCCTCTTCTCATTGAATAACAGTTAGTCGACTATTAGGAGGCAGCCCTAATCGAAATCCCCAGACATTTTCCTTTACCAGTCCTCGTTTTGTAAGTTTAATTTGTGACCGGTTTTTGTTTTTTCCTTTCCTCTGCAGTTGTGTGTTCACCTACGTCCTATGTCATCCGCTGAAACACTATTTGCATATGACAGTTAGTGGAAGCTAGAGGTTACGGTTTATAAAGTTTTAAATATGGATATTTTTCTTACACAAACACATCAATTTGCTTCAGAAAGCCTGTATTAAAGGAATACTCCACTTTTTTTGCTAATAGCTTAGCATAGATCATTGAATCAGATTAGACCGTTAGCATCTCGCCCAATGTTAACGGGCTAATCTGATTCAATGATCTATGCTAAGCTATTAGCAAAAAAAGTGTTCCTCGGAGCCGTGTGGAGTAATTTTTTTTTGATGGGTGGATGAACTTTATTGGACTTCAAAATCTCCACACCCATTCACTGCCATTATAAAGCTGGGAAGAGACAGGACATCTTCATTAGACTCTCTAGTGTCTCTCAGTTTTTTCCCTCAGCTTAGAACGTTCCTTTTGCATGGTTTCTCTATATAGGAACCACTTTGCTGCCTGCATTGGGCCAATTTTTTTATGCCTGTTTGAAACGATTTCAGTGAGGGGCAGTCTGGAAAGTATCAACACGACCAAACTGCAGAGAAGTCCCATATGCTTATCTTAGCAGGCAGGATGCTCCTCTCACAGCTGATGTTGTGATTATCATCAGCACATGGTATAACGTGGGCAGAATATCCTTCAGAACGCAGAGAAGATGGACAGGGATATAGATGGCGTAAGTTCAATACCTTAATAACATTAAACAAAATTGAGAGACCTTGTGGTGAAACTTGAAGACATAATGCCTCCAGCTAATGTTGTTCTGCTTCTCCAATACCTTTAAGACATTTACAGTAATGGTTCTGAACTTTAAAAATGTCTTTATCAAGTCTGTTGATGGATGGTTAATTGGTCACAGTAGCTCACCTGCAATGCCACGGGTCATGGGTTTGATTCCCACGAGAACTGGGATACTGATAAAAATGTATATCTTGAATGCACTGTAAATCACTTTGGTTAAAAGCATCTGCCTAATGAATAAATGTAACTTAAATGGAAGCTTTCAGATGGGCAGTGTGTAAAAAAAAAAAAGTAGTTTAGTGTGAGCTTGAGGTGTTAAGTGATTTGCACAAATTAGTTCTGGAATTCAAAACCATTTGGGTGACGGAAAGTGCCAGTCACCAGAAACCTGTTATTCAACAAGTGGAATCTATTGTCAAAAATCTGTCTGTGGCACTCAAGGGAGTGAGCCAGATCATGTTCAGGGTTTATGAATATTTTAAGTCTAGGAACAGACATTTACAGATATTTCCAAGAACTGGTCAAACAGCTTTTTTAAATGACTGCTTAATCTGAAATTCTAAACCAGATGTAAAAACCCCATCAAGCTATGATGCATTGGATTTTTCATGTCTAAGGCATAGTTTGTTGTAGTTGTTTTTCAGGGTGCTCATCTTTAAGGGATAGTTCACCCAGGAATGAAAATTCTGTCATTAATTAATCACCCTCATGTTGTTCCAAACCCATAATACCTTCGTTCATCTTCAGAACACAAATTAAGATATTTTGGATTAAATCCGAGAGGTCTCTGACCCTGCACAGGCAGCAGCGCAACTACCACGTTCAATGCCCATCAGTGGTTAAGGTTTATTGTTGAATAAAGTTGTTATTTTTGCTTTCTTTACACACAAGTTACCGTTGAACCACTGATTTCACCAACCCAGTCTCATAAAAATACACATCTACGGGTACTTTTCTGCAGCACCGTTTTTATATACCTTACTGAACGTTTCACGGCACTTTCAAAGAGAAATGTTCACTGAGTGGCGCTAAAACACAAGTTCAATACGCTGGCACATTTTTATTATGTTGATACAGGTACGTATTGCTGTGTTTTCATTATGTTGCTTCAGGTACATATCGCAGCGGTTCAGAGTTCAAATATCCGGGGACTGTCGCTAAAGGTTAATGCTCTATCGTGTTGGAAATATGCCCTACACCAAACCCAACCGTAAACCTACCTGATAGTGTTAACAAATGCAGTTTGACAGTGTATAAAAACACATTAGTTGATGCAAGCGTGCTATTTGAATTTTCCTTGTGTGCAGATTTGAACTGTTTTGACAAATCGTAGTTACACGGTATTCGTACCAGAGCTCTTCACCTCTCAAGTACATCTCTGTACTGTGTGAGCTACCAAACAAACCTATTGTCTACTGTCTATGAAAACCCATAGCTATGAAGCTGGATATGTGATGCCAACATTCAAAAGCATCAGTTTTCTAATCTCCCAGTATATTAAAATTGTTTTGAAGTCATATTCTTCAAGTCAATTATGCTTTATTAATCAAAACTCTGTAAATCATACTTTTGTGTGAAAAGGAATAAAAGGTGTCAGCGTTTTACTGCCTCTAGTGTTCATTTCTTTTGGAAACTGCAGTGATATGTACTTATTGGTACATATTTCGCGTCTCACGAAAAAGTGCCCCCAGGTACGTTTTTGCTATGAGACCAGGTAGGATGTCACATGGACTACTTTAACGATGTCCTTACTACCTTTCTAGCTCTTGAACATGTCCGTTGCATTGCAGGGTCAGAAAGCTCTCAAATTTCATGAAAAATAACCTAATTTGTGTTCCCAAGATGAACAAAGGTCTTACGGGTTTGGAACAACATGAGAGTGAGTAATTAAAGGAACACTCCACTTTTTTTGAAAATAGGCTCATTTTCCAACTCCCCTAGAGTTAAACAGTTGAGATTTACCATTTTCAAATCCATCAAGCCGATCTCCAGGTCTGGCGGTAGCACTTTTAGCATAGCTTAGCATAGTTTATTGAATCTGATTAGACCATTAGCATCTCGCTCAAAAATGACCAAAGAGTTTCGATATTTTTCCTATTTAAAACTTGATAATACCATTGCGCTTGCTGCACCCATGGTACGGCAGCAAAGTTCCTTGATTATTACGCCGGAATGAGAGTATAGTTCCTAGCCATATCAGCCTAGAAAATCACAACTTTTCATTTTCCGTGGGTCTTAGCACACGATGTAACTACAGAAGAGTCAAGTTTTAAATAGGAAAAATATCGAAACTCTTTGGTCATTTTTAAAAGAGATGCTAATGGTCTAATCAGATTCAGTGATCTATGCTAAGCTATGCTAAAAGTGCTACTGCCAGACCGGGAGATCGGCTGAATGGATTCAAAATGATAAAACTCTAGGGGAACTGGAAAATTAGCCTATTTTTTTTTTTTTTTTTTTTTAAGTGGATGATATAATTTAATGATATAATTTTCATTTTTGGGTGAACTATAGCTTTAAATATTTTCAGTGAGCAGTTTCAGCACTGAGTGAATTTTTTGGAGAAAATATGGAGAAACTGCACTATAAACCCATTTATCAGCACAGCTTTTTGTAATGTAATGACAAATAATTTTGTAATTGGAGGTGGTTTTCAATTATATAAAATACCATTTTATAATTTCTGCACATAGTGTAAAACAGGCATAATTGGCTTAAAATTTGCCACTTTCTGTCACCTTTCACCTTTTTTTCCTTGGTCAGGTAACAGTGTTGCAGCACGATTTGTGTACACCATTATCGTTCAGTTTTGTTGTAATAACAATCAGCAGTATTTTAATGATCTTGCATGTGTTTAATGAGAATTTAACGAGATCTTAGTGATGTCTTACCAGCCATGTCAATTGCAAACGGCCTGTCGGCCTTCCAGCCTGTGTACCAGCCGACCACTTTCCCCTTTTCCACTAAGGGACGCTCGTACCTCCTTCCTCCAACGAGTCCCACCGGCCACACTGACACTCTCCTGGTTGACCGCATCTGAATAGCAGAAGACAGAGCAGCGATAAATATGATAACATTACAAACACAATCACCCTAAGTTATCTTAAAGATCTGCACAGGTTTGTTGTGCACCCCCAGTCTTTATATATGCAGTACTTAGTCTATTATTATTTTTTAAAGGAGCAAGCGTAGTGCCGCCACACACAGCATGGCTCATTATAAAATCCTGGCTCATTTTCAGCACAAATAAGTCCGTCCACCTGCAGTCTGCTGGAGACAGCACACATCGCTCTTCAGTTTCATAAACACGATCACATCTGATCGAACCACCCGCCAACACTAAAACCGTCATTTCCAACAAGATACCATCTTCCTGGAGGAATTTCAAACATCCTACCGCTAAAAGAATCTTGTTTTCCCTTTATTCCTTCATATATAATAAAAATAAAAACTATTTGCCACTGGGGAAACGAGCGTCGCTGCAATTTCTCAAACAAATGGCCGGAGTAGCCTTTGAATATTTAATGGTTGTGCTATTTATGTGAGTGCTGTACGCAGTCGGGTGACGTGCCTGTGGCTGGCGGCCGTAAGCAACAGACAAGCTTTGAAGCCCAAACTGCTGCCCCTTTAGCTGTGTTTCTAATGTCTGTCTTCCTCCCTCTCTTCAAAGGCTCCATCTCCATAATGGTGCTCTTAAAGTGCAACACAGCTCAAAGGCAAAGTCAGAGAATTCTCTGTAGCAAAGAGGATGTCATCTGCAGGTGCCAAGCGTCCTTTTGCGTTGAAGTTGACAACAAGGGCAACAGGCACAGCCATCAAATGTAATGTCACATACACTGTTCTTTGAGCTGGCTACAGGCGGCTATGGCTAGGCATCTGTATTTGGCAGTTTTTGTGACCCATGTGTTTTCCTGCAGGGACAGGGAATAAGAAAGTCTGGCCCCATTTTGACAACACGGTGCAGAGAAATAAATTTGTAGTAGACGAGTGTGTTCGATATCTTTAGGGAGGCAAAATCACCTTCGATAACACAACTCTACATGCTGCCTGACAGTTCCAGAGAGGATTCAAACAATGCAACAACAAAATTGGATCTAGTAAGGAACTATATTTCTAAGGAAAGGCAGGTTACAACTGAGAACAATAAATCTAATGCAGAATGTGGCGTGGCACCGAAGACACTAGGCTGGGTAGGAGAATACACAGTATATTGTACCACGGAAATCTATATATGACTTCATTATGACCATGTTCTGCCGACACATACACAACACAAAATCACATTTCAACTTTTTTTTATAAGTCTTCTCGGACTTGCTTTCCATTAACAATATCTGAAATTCTTTAAACAATAGAAGCAACACTGCATAAAATACTATGATTTTTCATAAATATTATCTAAAATATAAGTGCATTTTGTTTTACTGCACTGACATTAAACTTCAAACAAGTGAAAAACTGCTACAGCAGTAGAAGAAAATGTATTATCTATCAAAACAAGTCTTAATATCTTGAGAGTATGGCTTTTCAAGTAAACATGTCATGCACTTAAAGGGTTAGTTCAGCCAAACACGAAAATTCTGTCATCATTTATTAATGTCATCATTTATGTCATTCCAAACCTCTATGACATCTATATTTTGAAGAATGTTGGTATCTAAACATTTTCAGTTGCCACTGACTTGCATTGTATGGACCAAAATTACAATGGACAACAATGGAAACCGTTTGACTGCCATCCCAAATACTGATCTGGTTATTGTGGTCAGCAGAAGAAATAAATATAGGTTTGGAACATAAACAAGGGAAAAACGAGGAGGTTGTGGGTATCATACAGTGTGACCCTCGCATTTCGCATGGAAATTATGCAGTCTAAGAAAGCGCCATATGCGGCATAAAAAATACAAGGTATGCGTTATTTCTTTTATTGCTCTTCAGTTGTGTCACATTGTGAATGTGAGAAAGAATCAATGCATCGTGAATCCAGAAATGATTCTGCATCGATTCTGAGATTTTCCGAATGCATCGCCACTCTCTCTCTCGAATCGATTCTGAGCTTAGTTTTTAACAACGGATGGCAGTGCATGCTTTAGAAGCAGCCGTACTTCGCTTGCTTTCAATTCATTACACACACTTGAAACTAAAATAATCATTCACAGAGTTCTAAAAGGTTGAAGCGAATTACAAGAGTGTTCAAAGTCTGTTGCGTTTACATTCAATTTCGCGTCAGAAAAGCTTTCTGTAATTGCATGACTTAGCCGAACGCACAAGCGGTGTTATTCGTAAGCATTTGAGAGTGTGGTTAAAAACTATGTTAGAGCACCATCTGCTGTTAAAAATTAAACTCAGAATCGATTCCAGAGAGAATCACGATGCATTCGGAAAATCTCAGAATCGATCGACGTACCTTCGATTTATCGACGTAGCACTAACTGATTCGTGATCGATTATATCATGCTTCAGTTTTGAGTTTTGACAAACTGCTTGTCATTGGAATCATATTTTTTTTTCCATCCAAAGAATAATAATGTATGTTCTAATGTGTGTTTAATGCTGATGCTATTTCCGTTCAAAATCTTTATGGTAGAATAATCTTCCATACTCGGGCATTTTTTTTTCCACTAGAACTTGATCACTGTACACGTTACTAAACTTTTAGTTAAAAACAAACTGTTTCACTGTTGCTGTCACATATCTGTACTAGTTTGTGCTTTTCAAGCCAATTTTGAGACTATGCAGTGCGGTTCTTTTATGTTACTGTCGCCTGAGGATGAATCACTCGAGCTGTAGCATCTCTTGTTGGGGAAAACAGTATGTGCTAAATGAATACATTTCCTATGTGTCATTAATATTTGTCATTATAAAACACAAGCTGTTGAAAGTGGCCAAATGAGACTCATTGTTGTGCTGTGTAATGTGTTTGTGTTGAGCAGAGCAGGGGTCATCAGCATACTGACACTGCGCTCTACCCCTCAGGGGCTGTTCCATGTGTTCATCCACATGTCCAGCTGTGTTCTGGAGAAATGGAGAGAAAGTGAAAGAGGCAGAGGGAGGGAGAGATGCACAAAGCCAGCATTGAAGGAATGAGGAGGGCAGTAAGGACCATGGCAGAGGAAAAGAAACCGACTTAGACGGGAGGAAAAAGCAGAGGTAAGAGAAGGGCAGAATAATTGATGATAAATGAGACGATGAGCTATAAGTGCAGTGTTTCAACAACAGTCAAGAGAGAGCAAAAGATTTTGTGTTATGGGATGGAGAATGTAATGCAGAGGAGGAAAGCTCTTCTCTCATTCTCTCATCACTTGATTGCTGTTAGCTTCCTGATGCCCTTTTTATGCTTTCCAGTCAAATAAAAGAAATGTCCAACCATCAGACATCAAATAAAGCAACACATTTACATGGTAATTCTTAAATTGGTACCTAATTCATTTGAATTTGTTTTTTTGTTTGTTTGTTTGTTTGTTTGTTTTTCTTACGCCCCACTTCTGGTTAATCTTAGTATGAGACCTTCATGCTTACTTTTTACCAAGAAAATAAATAAATAATTGCAGAAATTTGAAACAAATTGCATCATATGAATTAATATAAAAAAAACACACTATGTTTTCTCATGAGATTATGTTGATTAAAGGGATGACATTAAAGAATGACAATTCTTGCATCACATGTGTCCATGTTTGTCAAACTCCAAAAAGGACCCAAAAAAAACATACAATAATGTTAAAATTGGTCCATATGACTTGTGCACTACATTTAATGTATGCTAAACATACTATGTAATATTGCATAAGATTGCGTAACATTAATATTGCTTCCGATTCATTAGCTGCTATAGGGAAATAAAGAATATCAAAGTGCAGTAAACATTAAAAATGTTTTCACTACAAAACCAGTGTGTTTCTAATTAATACACAGTGGTAATACTTTATTTTAAAGACCAGTCCTCACTCTTAACTAGTAGCTTATTAGCACGCATATCACTCACATATTGGCTGTTTATTAGTACTTATAAAGCATATATTAATGCCTTATTCTGCATGACCATATTCTAGATGCCATAACCCATCCCAGCACTTAAACTTAACAACTGCCTTACTAATAATAAGCAGCAAATTAGGAGTTTATTGCGGGAAAACTCTTAGTTAATACCAAATATGTGTTCCCTAATCTAAAGTGTTAGCCAAGCAGCATAATGAGCTGTTTTGTACAGCTAAAAATAATTGGAAGCGAATGATGCCGGAAGCCAGACACGTTAAGTTTACAAATGGCTGAGGCCGTTCTTACATGAAAAATAAGGTGAATAACCTTAATTCAAACTACTTTATGGTGTTTTTTGTTTGGTCCTTTTTGGAGCTTGACATCAATGTTGTGTAATGGGAAAGAGCTGATTTAAAGATTTTTTCAAATTTCTTCTTTTGGACTGTAATAAATGACATGAGGGTTAATAATAATAAGCATATTTGAGAGAACTATTCCTCTAATCCTACTGCTTACACTCTTATAATGACCAAAATCCTTGATCAAAAACATACCCTGAAGAAGTATGTGCAGAATTGAAAAGGTGTTTAATGTGTGGAAGACGGAGGAAAGCGTGAACCTGTGTAAGACACATCCTCAAATGAAGTGTCTTTCCACTCATCACTTCGCTGTGTGTTATCTGTTTCATCCGTCGTCTACAGACAACCATTTAAACAGACAAATCCTAATTTCCCAGCTGTCAGGTCACTCTCTCGTTTCTCTGTGACTTCCACTGTCTTAAACTGGGTTAATTCACTCTGCTTGGCTACACAGTATACTGGGTCGCCTTCGCTTATGTGCGTCAAACGCTGTGCTTTTGAGACTCATAAGAAATAGATGGCAGTGGCGTGATAAAACACATCACATCAGTGTCCATGGGGACAAATGTCACAGCGAAGTCACCTGATGTGTTGCAAGTTATTTATTAATTGCCACGTTTTCCTCTTTCTCTCTGTTTAAATGTAATGCAGCAACCTTGTCAAGTACAAAAGCATTTTGTATAGAGCTTGAATTGACTTTAATGTGGCACATAAGTTTAATTGCTGCTTTAAATTTTTAGAATATATTTTTTTTTATTCAGAATAATAGATTTCTATTTATTACATTTTTACAGTGCAGGTTCTCAAAGCAAATACTGTAAGGGCACTGGATTGTGTCTATATATCAGGCCTCGTAAAGTATGTATGGATCTACAAAATAAGATGGGCATATATTAATGTGCTGCTCATCCTGGAGCAAAATGAACTCATCCTGGACAATTTGAGTTGACATGCACAACCTTTTTCAGTGGGTCAGATGGATCATATACTGTATGTAACCCTGGACCTCAAAACCAGTCTTAAGTAGCATGGGTATATTTGTAGCAATAGCCAAAAATACATTGTATGGGTCAAAATGATCGATTTTGCTTTTATACCAAAAATCATTAGGATATAAGTAAAGATCAAGTACCATGAAGATATTTTTATTTATTTTCTGCCATAAATATATCAAAACTGATTTTTTTTTTTATTAGTAATATGCATTCCTAAGAACTTAATTTAGGCAACTTTGAAGGTGATTTTCTCAATATTTAGATTTTTTTTTTTTTTTTTTTCAAACTCAGTTTCCAGATTTTCAAATATTTGCATCTCAGCCAAATATCCTCCTATCCTAACAAACCATACATCAATGGAAAGCTTATTTATTTAGCTTTCAGATGATAAATCTCAATTTCAGAAAATGGACCCTGTTATGACTGGTTTTGTGGTCCAGGGACACATATATTAGGACCAGGATATTACAGAGACTCTGGGGTGGGATTCTTTTGACATGGGCCAACAAGCAGATTGTAGCAACACCCTAGTAACCATATAGCAAATCCCAGCTATGTCTAGACAACAGAATGTCATAGATTCATGGAGGTGAGCTCTTATGATTTTAACCAGTGTAGACCAGCAGAGGTTTCTTGAGAACCCCAGTCACATCTCTGTCTATGTAACATTTCTATTGTCATTGCTTTTCTAACCAAATATACTTTATTATTCAAATTTCATATCAATCCTTACTCAATCATCTCAAGAAGTCGTATTTACCTCTTCAAATAACTCAAGGCTGTAAGTGTTATCATCATCCGCGAAGAAAACGACTCCTGTATCTTTGGACGAGCGATGTCCTCTCAGCCAGCCGAGCGCTAAGTTCCTCTGCTCTGTCGCTCGGGGCATCCCTGTCCGCTTGAACCTGCGCGGGGTGAACACGTTCAGGTGAGTGTATCTCAGCCCAGAGCGGGCGAGAAACCGAGAAACCAGCTCCGTGTGGGAGTTCGAGTCTTCCACCACGATCCAGTGGAACTGCGGAACCTGGCGGAACGTGTTTGCCAAGCGGGTGAGCTCTGCTTTCTGCACCGCTCGGCTGTAAGTAGGAGTGATGGCATAAATGACCGGGAGAGATGTGGCGTTACTCCCGCTGCTGGTGGCGGTGGTGGTGCTGCTGCTGCTGGTCCGAGTCGTCCTGACGACCTGCCGTTGCTGCACATTTCCCAGCCGAGACAAATAAAAGCTGGCCGTGTTCCGAACAGACAGTCTCTTCGTGTCGATGTCGATCACGATGATCACTATCAATATCCACGGAAGAAGAATGAAAAAGCGAGAGTAGATGGATTTCATTGTGCCCGAAGAACCAGCGCTGCTGCTTACTGTGAAGAATTAACAGTCCGCCACAAACAGAGCAGTTCATTCAGAGGCGATTACTGAATTATTGCGTGTTATTACTTTTTAAACTTCATTTAAAGCCGTTCCTCGCGTGTTTTTTAGCCGGTATCCGCAGTCCACGAACGTTTAAACTTCCCATTCCCGTTTCCTAAACGCGCTGTTGCGATCCCATCCCGTCCTGCGCTCTACCAGAGAGTCCGTTCCTGAGATGATGCTCCCTATATATAGGGAGTCTTCAGTCGTTTAGCGCAGAGAACAGTGCCAAAAATAACAACAGGTCATTGTTTTGGTCACGGGCATAACATGGAGTGCAATAAATCCATGTAGGTGTAATAATTACTCAAAACTGCATCGAATGATGGGACTGAGCTGATGGTGCGACAGACGCTGCTGTAGTCCGTTGAAATGAGGAAGACTGAGACTTCAAACTGAGATTTCACCCTCCCCACCTGCGCGCTAGAGAGCGAGAGAGGCTTGCATTGTAGTCTTTTTTTTTTCTTTTTTGCGCGATAGCAGACTTTAATGTAATATTCACATACTTGTCAGACGTGTACAGTTTAATTCTACTCTGTAAATCAGTATACAAAGAGGGTTGTTGTTAGAACTTATCCAGTTGTTTGCAAGGCAGCATTAATAGGTAACATAAATGGTTTGTAAATTTGCCCTTACGAAAATTAACCATGGTTTTGATACAAATAAAACCAAAAAAACATGGTTACTATACTTAGACCATGGTAATACATATTAACCATTGGTTTTGCATTTTAACCATAGTTTAACCATGGTATTTGTGGTTTTACAAATGGTAATCAATACGCCAATAAAACATGGTTACTACACTTTTACTATAATAAAACCATGGTTAATTTTCATAAGGGTGTGCATGTATTTATTGTAATCATAATCACTTCTCTATCGTCATTTTATTTTAAACACTTTAATTCTGAAGAGGAGTCACTTGCATTATACTCTATTTTATTTTTTTTATTTTTATTTTTTTGCATTATGTGTCTCAGATCTTCATCTAATATCTATATGATTTCACTACAGTCGGCCGTATTATTGTCGGCACTTAATGTAAACTGCCACTAAACCGAACTCAACTCGCATATTTTGCTGATTATTGCTTCTGAAAATGGTCAATTATTGTAATGTTTTGTGCTGTACTAATCAGTCGGAGAAAACATTTGGAGTTCTACAGACTGCCAGAAGTTATAACAAATTAAGGAGATAAGTGCTAAAAACTGTCTGAGGAACAAAAGGCGTTTGTGGTTGGCCAAACTGAACAGGATTTCCAGGGCAAGAATCTTGACAACATTCGTGTTTGTTTTTATCATTTCAGGTCAGGCAGGTGAAATATTAGGCTAATTAATACTTAATTAATACTGCTGGTAGCCCTAAGTATCTTTACCACCTATTAACTTCAGTTTGTCAAAATATTGTGCCCTTTCCTGCTTACTAAGTCCTTCTATATATAATTTAGCAGCTTCCACACATATTCTCCGTGGTTTAGACAGCATAAATTAGCAGAACAATGCATTCGGTAGTACATTAACTGTGCAAACCATGCTGTTGTTTACATCCGAGTATCGCCAATATGGCTGCACATCTGGGTAACTGCCCAAACCGTGACCTAGCTGCAAACCATCTATATTTGCCTAAAGATTCAAGCGTATATTTCCAAACTGTGTAAATAAGTACAGTTTTTAGAAGTTTTTAGCTGTTTTTAGAAGTTATCACTTATGCTTGAAACACTGTATAGAGATGTTTTGTGCTTGAATATAATGTAATCATAAATACTTCCCTATACTTATTTTCAACCCAGACTCATGAAATACATGCCTCTAAATACATTTCTGCAACACCGTAATTACTTTCCTTACTGCATGTTTTGCGGTAGTTTCAAAGTGTAATGTCCAGAGAGTGGCACTAAAACACACGTTCAATACATGACTGTTTCTGGTGTTGCCAAGTCTGTGGTTTTCCTGCGGAATTGGGCTACTTTAAACTGTTGCCGCAGGTTGTTTTTTTCATGTCCGCGGGTTGAAGCAACCCCAATAACGTAATATTTAGCCACTGGAAAGTTAATTTTACCAGGGGAATCCCCGCCAAAAACTTGTTTTTTAACCCCCTGAATGCGATTTTTTTTTACCGGGGAACCCCCTTGAAACAGGACTGGGATAGTTTTAGGCTAGTTTTGAGTGGCAATTGAGCGGATTTTGTTATAAAAACGTGGCAACCCTGATCGTGGTGCATTTTTTTTTATGTTGGTTAAAATTGTACATCACGTAATATTCTGCAAGTAATTGTTTGAAAATTAGTCTTTATCCGAATAAAACTCTGTACTTGTAAATCATACTTTGTGTGAAAAGTAATAAAAGTTGTTGGTGTTTTACTGCCTCTGCTGTTCATTTCTACTGGAAACTTAAGTGCTTCATACATATCGGTACGTTTTTTCCATTTTGCAGAAATGTATATATAGGTACGTATTTCCACTGAGCATATGTAGCTCATTTTATTTTAAACAGTTTTATTCTGAAAATAATCTTAAAAACAAGGTTTGCTTTGGCTGGCATTCTTAACATATTTATTAATTTGTTAACAATCAAATAATGGAATGGAATTTGTTTAATAAAGACTAGAACCACTTTTGTTTGTTCCAGAGGCATTGTCAGATATCTGAGATTCCAATAACAGAAGGTCTGAACGTCATGCCCACTCGGTGTAGTTTAATTTATGTTGCAATTATTGTATGTAATCTTAAGATTTCTTTAAACACCATCTGTAAGATATGAGTATGTCGACTGTACACTTTGATAGAAACTGCTAGCCAGAGGATTTTTGTTGTGTTGATCACTGTAAAACACATCCATAATTAATACTGTTTAAGACATCAGTTAATGTCAGCTTGTGAATGAAGATCCTTTGAAATCCAATCTTGTTTTTTCCACATTAACAATATGATGGACTAAATCAGTTGATGTTCATTTGCTTCAGGCATATTCCCATCTGTAGATTTTATCACCTGATGCCATAAACAAAACATCCTGATGCATGACAAACAACAAGGTAAGAAGCAACATGGCAACTTATTAGATTTAACAGTCTACATTGTAATCAAAATGGCTGACACATTGCCTGCAGGCTTTTATGATGTTCATTTCAGCAGTGGCGTGTCTATTTGACTGTCTTGTGTCTCCATTCACAGCACGGTGACAGCAATGGATTGTGACATCCAGCCTTGTCCTCCCATCCTCGACATGCCACCCCCTGTCACCACAGACAATGTCAATCACAGAAAATAGAAGCAACTGTCAGAGACGCTATCTCATTGTGGGCACCCTTTTGTTGCAAATGACTGAAATCTGACAGGTAACAGTGGCTATTGTTCATTTCATTGCATCTAGAATGAAAGAGAAGCACTATGAAGTATACGTAGAGGCACAATGGTTATGGCCTGTTTATATAAAAAACAAGCTTCAAGTCTTGGAAGTAATGGAATTGATCCACAGTGACCTGTTCTATTACATGGAGCAAGTGTTTTTTCCTTGATTTGAAATGAGATGTGATGGAATAAGGAGGATTTGTGCTGTTCAGAAGGAACAAGAGACACTATGACACACTTCAAACCAGAAAATGGTGCTATACTGTGCATTTTTGCAGTCAATCTAATCTGGTAATCCTCCCATCTTCCTTCACGCCAATGACGCTTCGCAGGAAAGCGTGGACTGGACTATTTAATGGCTTTCAGGGTGGGGGAGGAGGAAAAGAAAAGCTGTTTATTGATGGAGAAATATCCTTTCAATACTCATGCATGCTGTTGAAGCCAACAGAACGCAATAACAACCAATTAAAGCAGTGCCCCATGAAAATAGATCACAGCACAACTAGATTAAACGATAATTTAGGTCTCAATTCAATAAGAGTGGGGCAAAGCAATTTAGATCTTCACAATAAGCAGGAAATATAGAATGCATTTGTCAACACCATTTGCATAGAAATGACTTTTCATCACTTTCCATTATTGTGTGAATTTCGCTTGAGCCAATACATTTTCTCAACATAACTCAATGGAATCAATTGGCCTGCAGTTAACAGCATTAGGGGTCTGTTCTCGAAGCTACGGAAAGAAATTGCTGTTGGACTTTTTCTCAACTAAAAATCGAAGCATTCAAATAGTTTCACTTGTTCCAAGCCTAATCTAATTTTCGAGCGAAATGCATCTAATGTTTCAACCTGATAACGGTTTGTGTTTCCAATTCTGCCACCATTTCAGTTGTACAATAAATTGAGTTTTAAGATGTACAGCAAAATTGGCTTAATAGCTTAATTGCCATAATAATTCAACTGACTTTGTTTCTCAGAAGCTTTAGTGTAAGAACAGCCCATTTAGCTCCAAAATGTGAGTGAGTGTGTGCATGTGAATAATTTCCAGAGCAGAGTCAGATGTATGCAGGTCACGCAACCAGATCTCTAAATGACAGAAGTAACTTTGCAAGCTCTTTCATTTCAAGGACACTGAACAAAGTGCAAATCTGAAGCATCCAAGCGTGCAATCAACTTTTGATAGTTAACATCTCTTTGCATTGTATATTTCATCATCTTTGTCTAATGCGGTTTTCGAGATTCTCGTGATGCTCTTTTAACCGGTGAATAAAAGCAGTCCTAGCACAGCAATGAATGATGAAGGATGAATATGTGCTGTAATAACCTTGAATCTGTGGCAGAATATCATGCTGTGGGATAGATTTACATAACAAAAGATGTCTCTTGGAGCTCGATCACAAGTAAACAGATCCGAAGCGGTAACATGGCATTTCACAGGCCACATATTACGAGTACATTAATAGATGATGACACTCCTCAATCCGGGACTACATCAAAGGTATGAGCCCTGGGATAAATACGTATTAGCACCTGAGATACCTCTCTCACACTGGAGCTAACTTTTAAGCATTTACCTGCAGGAGACTCTGACATACTGAGCTTGGTTGTGTTTGTTGCCACATACGGCATATTAATTTCTTCCTAGCACTAACAGAGCAACTTGGTGACGTAACGATAGCCAGCGAGCCCACAAATCGGCATACTGATAGCTGTGCAGATTCTCTTAACAGTGCGCTTTGTCTTCAAGGGACATATGTGCAGTAAAAGGTCATTTAGGTCCTTAATTAACCCATGGGGAAATTATGTCTGCTAGAGAAGGAAAGATTGAATGAGAAAGTTCTCTAACCTCACAAATGCTGAATGAGGTATTTGAAATGCTGGATTGGACTGGACTGATTCTGGCCAAAGTCTCTTTAAGGCAATTAACTTTATTCACTAGCCATTTTGGGAATGTCTCTGGCAGCTACAGTTAAGGTCAAAAGTTTACATACACTTTGCAGAATCTGCAAAATGTCAGTTATTTTACCAAAATCAGAGAGATCATACAGAATGCATGTTATGTTATATTTAGTACTGACCTGAAAAAGATATTTCACATAAAAGATGTTAACATTTAGTCCACAAAGAAAATATTTGTTGAATTTATAAAAATGACCCTGTTCAGAAGTTTACAGTAGGTTGATTCTTACTACTGTGTTTTTACCTGAATGATCCAAAGCTGTGTTTTTTTGTTTGTTTGTTAAAACTGGTTAAACTGTTAAACTGCCCATTGTTCTTTAGAAAAATCCTTCAGGACCCACAAATTATTTGGTTTTTCAACATTTTTGTGTATTTGAACCCTTTCCAACAATGGTTGTATGATTTTGAGATGCATTTTTTTACACTGAGGACAACCGAGGGTTAAGAGCCAGGGGTGTAAACTTTTGAACAGAATGAAGATGTGTACATTTTTCTTCTTTTGCCTAAATGTCATATTTTTGTCATTTAGCACTGCCCTTCAGAAGCAACAGAAGATACTTACATGTTTCCAAGAATACAAAATAAGTTACATTTACCCTGATTTAGCTCTTGATGCATTGTGTTTCTTTCTGAAGCATCAGTGAACCTTCTGTAATAGTTGCATATGAGACCCTCAGTTTTTGTGTGAAAAGATGGATCTCAAAATCATAGTCATTGTTGGAATGGGTTCAAATACACAAAAATGCTGAAAAACCAAAGAATTTGTGGAACCTGAAGGATTTTTTTGAAGAACAGCGGCCAGTTTAACTGTTCAGAAACAAGGGACTCATGAACAACTATCACTAAACAAAAAAACACAGTTGTGGATCATTCTGGTAACAACACAGTATTAAGAATAAATTTTGAATGGGGGCATTTTTATAAATTCAACTATTATTTTCTCTTGTGGACTATATGTAAACATCTTTTATGTGAAATATCTTATTCAGGTCAGTACTAAATAAAAAATATCATGCATTTTGTATGATCCCTCTTATTTTGGTAAAATAATTAACATTTAGCAGATTCTGCAAGGTGTGTGTAAACTTTTGACCTCAACTGTATTTTTTAAGTGGTTTATGGGCAAAAGACAAATCATATATATTTGTTAGGAGGAAGTCTAAAATTTCCAAAACCACAATTAATTTCATAATTTTCCCTCTTTTGCACTAAAAAAAATTGTATGGCCGGCATATTAAGTGTTACTGTTTCTCCCTATTCATATCTTTTCAAGTGGTCCTTGATCTTCACGTCTTAAATGGTTGGTTTCTAGTGGTCGTGTTGTGTGTGGTATTCGCTCTCAGCAGTGATGTAGCACATTGCAATTTTGTTTCAATAAAAACACAGCTGTAGCGAAGTACGTCCTGACACTTTTCTCACAGAAAGGAAAACAGTAAAGATATGAACAAAAGAAAATGCTTTCACATTCTGTTTGAGAGGGCATTTACAAATCATGAAAGATGCAGAATAGAGAATGGCATTTTGATAGAGTGCTCCAGCAAAACCAAGAAATCACTGATGTTCACAATTGCATCTGGCACAGGGAACTTGGCAAGGCCTTCTAACATCACAATTAATTGGTCTCATCCTGCAACAATCTAATTTGTTACCGTGACACGAACCCGTTAACGATAAAGAGCGGTGACAGGGTGATCAATTAAGCTTGTCTCTCCCTGGCCTGTTCACTTCTGTTTGGAAACTCTCTAGATTTTGTTCGTTTAGTCCCACCGGGAGCTGGATAAATCCTTACGGTAGAGTGGAGTATAGAAACCTGGAAGAGTAGTTTTCATTACCATGTTGGAAGGACATGCCGTCCCTGCCGCACCCAGCCCGCTGACTTCTTTCTCACCTGCTGATGAATGACGACACCCTTTGGTTTTCATCTCAGCTGGAGAAAGGACACACCCGGATGAAAACTGCATTCTTCAGAGGTTGCCTTTTTCATAACTCAGTAGGCTTAATGGAGGTCCCATTAGATTTCATTTAAGCATCTGTAACCAATGTAATCAGCGGTTAGCATGTGTGCTACAGCACACTAAGCTGTGTAGTCATGTGGAGCTCCAATAACAAAATTCCTGGGAGAAATAAAAATAGAAGTAAATGAGACAATTGTTGGCAGACAGTAGGAGCATAGAGTGATACAATTCATGTGGATCGCCGCTCTGAAAATTTGGTTTCAAGTCTGCACTTGGCAGATTAAAACAATTAAAACAAACTCTGGTGTGATCGGTCTTAGCGCGATTAATTTAAAAAAGCGTGAACGCTGCAATCTGAACCTTGGTGCCACTGAAAGTGTGGGTCTCTGTCCACTTCCAAATTAACTCTGGTGTAGTTCGGCTGATATATGAATGCAACTACCTGTTCTCAAGATGAAAACGTACCTGTGGGAACTTTTTCGCAAGACGTGAAATACATACCAATAAGTACATATCACTGCAGTTTCCAACAGAAATGAACACTAGATGCGGTAAAATAGCGAGCATTTGTAATCGTTTTTCGCACGCAGTTATGATTACAGATCAATGTGTTTTGCTTTCTGGACGTAACAGGCTTCCTCGGTAGCTTAGCTGACACAGAATTTAACAAAACCAACATAACATAAAATGTACCATATGTACTTTCATCTGTTCCAGGGGGAAAAAAACGAACACTCCTTTAGGGCCACTCAGTCGACATTTTACATTGAATAATGCGTCATGAAACGTACATGGTGGTATGTATTTCGCAAGTTGCGAAAAAGTTCCCACAGGTACGTTTTCATCATGAGATCAGGCTGGAATACAACATGGCCCAAAGACATCTAAACAAACCAAAAACAGGATGTGATGTCACAAGATGCAACTCTAAAAACAACAAAACGCCCACGCAGACCTGGTTCTTTTTGTCATAAGAGCTACATTGTGCGTTACAGTTTGGTACAGACGTTGGAGTTAACTATTTTAACAGTTTGTGAGCAGTTTGACAGTTATATTCTGGTAAAAATACAGTGGAGGTCAAAAGTTTACATACACCTTGCAGAATCAGCAAAATGGTCATTATTTTACCAAAATAAGAGGGATCATACAAAATGCATGTTATTTTTTATTTAGTACTAACCTGACTAAGATATTTCACATGAAAGATGTTTAAATGTAGTCCACAAGAGAAAATAATAGTTACATTTATAAAAATTACCCCATTCAAAAGTTTACATACACTTGATTCTTAATACTGTGTTGTTACCTGAATGGTCCACAGCTTTTTTTTATTTTTATTTTTTGATAGTTGTTCATGAGTCCCTTGTTTGTCCTGAACAGTTAAACTGCCTGCTGTTCTTAAGAAAAAATCCTTCAGGTCCCACAAATTCTTTGGTTTTTCAAAATTTTTGTGAACCCTTTCCAACAGTGATTAATATTCCATGCGTGTTAGGATTTTGAGATACATCGCTTCACACTGAAGATAACTGAGGGACTTATATGCAACTATTACAGAAGGTTCAAACGCTCAGTGATGCTCCAGAAGGAAACATGATGCATTAGGAGCCGGGGGGTGAAAACTTTTTGAATTTGAATATGAGGGTAAATTTAACTTATTTTGTCTTCTGGGAAACATGTAAGTATCTTTTGTAACTTCTGAAGGGCAGTACTAAATGAAAAATCAGATATTTAGGCAAAATAAGAAAAATGTACAGATCTTCATTCTGTTTAAAAGTTTACACCCCTGGCTCTTAATGCATCAGTTTTCCTTCTGAAGCATCAGCGAGCGTTTAAACCTTACTGTAATAGTTGCATATGAGTCCCTCAGTTGTCCTCAGTGTGAAAAGATGGATCTCAAAATCATACAGTCATTGTTGGAAAGGATTCAAATACACAAAAATGCTGAAAAACCAAATAATTTGTGGGACCTAAAGGATTTTTCTGAAAAACAGCTCAGGACAATCAATGAACAACTATTACAAAAAAAAGAGGAAAAAAAAAAAAATGTATTTTAAATGTTTATTTTAAAAATGTTATATTAAAAAGAATATTTTCTCTTGTGGACTATATGTGAACATATGTGAAATATCTTATTCAGTTCAGTACTAAATAAAAAATAACATGCATTGTGTATGATCCCTCTTATTTTCGCAAAATAAATAACATTTTGCAAATTTTGCAAGGTGTATGTAAACTTTTGATCTCAACTGTACGTACAACATATGTAACAAGCACATTTAGCCTGTTCAGTAAGTTTGCAATATATACATCAAAAAAAGCTCTCCAATCTGACCATGTCCTTATGCCTTTTTTTGTGTATCTTAGTGTTCAGTGTTAAAAGAGCCCTAAGCAAAAGACTCAATTTGCTCTCCATTTAATCTTGTGGTTAGGAGAAGCAAATGAGATTAAAGAAATGTCATTTTTCATTGCTGTAGTAGTAATTGGTAAAAAGCACAGTTCAAATGGTTTGAAATGAGATGCAATCATATGAAAACAGAACTGCGTTAAGCATACGTGTGTCTCAAACAATTGAGATATTACAGAGATCTCATTTGCGATCATTTCCAAATGCGCCGACTGGAGTAGGGGCTGGACTGAGTGTAATTTACAGACCCTAGTCTTTAATTTAGTCTGAGAATTCTGTGCTTTAAAATGATATTGTTAGAAATACAATATTCATTCAGAGGGCTTTTATATGTAGTGCGAAATGGATATGTCCTCCAGTTGAAATGACTAGTTTCTAATATTGAGATTTAGTTTGAATGTGATGGCACTACATTTCAAAGCCATAATTAACTTCCTCCTCTTAATGACAGAAGAACTGTCAACATTTAATGATCTTGAAAATGAAAAAAGCAAATGTGAGCAGCCGCCGAAATTTCTTCCTAATCTGTTTGTGCTGTATTGCATTTTTATATGCCACGGCAGTGCTCTGTCGAAAGAGGTTAGCTCCAGTCTTCAGTGAGGAAGATATTAGCGTGGAATAGAAAGAGCCACAGACCCTTAGGAGGATTTAGCGCTCGCCGAGGGGCGTAGGTTAGGACTGACAGACAGGAGGACTTTTCAAAGTCTTTACTGAACTTTCTTAATTAAGCGGCACAGACGTGCATTAGGCCATAATAATCTTGAGTGCTGTGATTAGTAAAGCTGCAGGAATGTATTCAGGGAATGTAAGGAGGTTTGGTGTGCGTATGTGGCACACAAATAGGAAGATAGCACTAATGTCACATCACATCGCATCCATCATTTGAAGAATTAATAATGACATCATTCCTGCATAACAGTAACAAACAAACAGTAATCAGATCGTCAAATATTTAAATGTCGTACATGTCGTTCAGCAGTAACCTTTATTGAACAAATAACTGACAATGTAAATGTCAGTTAAGCTCAAACAGAAGCAAATTCCACATGAGGCAATGTCAGGCTGAAAGCAAGGACAATAATTCAAATGCAACTTTGTAAACAAAAAGATAAGCATGTGACTCAGCATACTTTCTAATACAGGACTAATATTGATCAAGTGGAATCCAAATGTTAACCACAATCTAAATGTCATATCTTTATGAACAGCTTAAAGCTTAAGATATCTCTTTCCTTTGCTTTCGTAACATAAACAAGCTAGATTTTATTATAAACACTACTTTTTAGAAATTCTGGTACACCCACATCATAAACTATGTAGCATATAGTAAATATTAAGTGAACCTTTACATGTTTGTTAACTTACCCTTTGATTTAAGCTCTGCCATGGCATGATTTGACATCATCAGCATAGGAACCCAAACTGTTTATTCCCAGAGATGAATTCAGTATTTTTTATAATAATTTAAGAAAATTTGTATGGAAACAATGGCTTAAAAGCTCAAGCTTAAAGGGATAGTTCACCCAAAAATGAAAATTCTAACTTCGTTCATCTTCGGAACACAAATTAAGATATTTTAGATGAAGTCCGAGAGCTTTCTGATCCTGCTTAGACAGCAATTCAACTACCATGTTCAAGGCCAGAAAGGTACACTCTAAAAAATGCTGGGCTATTTTTTTTTTAAACCCAAATGCTGGGTTGAGCCTGCTGGGTAATTTAATTGGGTTGTTTTTAATATTTTTACCCAGGTGCTGGGTAGTTTTTTTGCACTCTAAAAAATGCTGGGTTATTTTTTTTTAACCCAAATGCTAGGTTCAGCTTGTTGGGTCATTTTATTGGGTTATTTTAATTTAATTTAACTTTTTTTTACCCAGGTGCTAGGTAGTTTTTTTCTGTAACTAAGCTGCAGAGTAATTTTTAATGGGTTATTAAATTGAGTTATTTTTTCTACCCAACCGCTGGGTTGAGCCTGTCTCAGATTTCAGGGACACATCAGCGTGAGAATCGGCACTATTTTGGTGAAAAGTGATCACAGAGAAAGGTTGAATACACTTAAATTAAAATGCTCCTTTTAAATGTTTTATTTTTGTTTTTAAAATGCTTGTTAAATGAGTTTACATTTATGTAATATTGTAAACTATGCTGTATTCAATCAAAATAAATTCAATTTGTCTTATATTTTTGTCCATGGGTGTTCTTGCTCAATAATAAATGTTCATCTTTTGATTATTGCTGTTGCCTCTATAATTCTGCGTGTGATTATAATATAATATATAATAATTTTATATAGCAATATAGTAATAATTTATTTAGCAATATAATCATTTTTAAACAATGGATGACTTAAATAAAACAACCAGTTGGGTCAAAATATGTGCGCCAATATTTACCCAGCACTAGGTTGCCAAATAACCCAAGTTGGGTTGTTTTGTAAACCAACATTTTTTTAAAGTGTAGTAAGAACATAGTCCATGTGACATCAGAGGTTCAACCGCAATTTTATGAAGCTACACTTGGGTACACATTTGGGTTATCTGGGTTATTTGGCAACCCAGCATTGGGTAAATATTGGGCAGAACACATGCTGGGTTATTTTTACCCAGCTGGTTGGGTTAAATGTTTTTACCAGACATACCGGGTTATTTTATTTAAGTCAACTATTGTTTAAAAATTATTATATTGCTGGTTTAAAATTGACTGGAACTTATAAAAACACACAGAATTACTAGAGGCAACGTCAATAATCAAAAGATGAATATTTATTATTAAGCAAGAACACATAGACAAAATACAAGACAAATTGAATTTATTTGGGTAAATACACCATAGTTTATAATATTACATACATTTAAACTCGTTTAACAAGCATTTTAAACATAAAAAGTGTAACATTAAAAAAGTAGCATTTTAATTTTAGTGTATTCAACCATTCTCTAATCACTTTTTATCGAATTAGCGCTAATTATCGTGTCCGTGTGTCACCGAAATCTGAGCCGGTAAAGGGCTGCTGTTCGCCGGGGTAACTGCGAACTACAGCCTCACGTTTCACTGCCCATAAACAAATAGTACTGACATTAGAAAACATATTTTAACATCAAATTAAATTAAACTATGTACTACAACAAATCAAATCCATTTATTTTATGCAAGGCAAAAGGTGTTTCCATCATGCAAAGTGACTGCTGCTGATGAAGCTCACTGACATCTCATCCCTATGTTGCATTGCGTAAAGTAATACAATTTACAGCACAGTAAAGACTTTATAAATGAAATAAAATGTATACACCAAATCAGTGTTGCTGAGAGTGGCTTTCTCCTGTAGAAGACTCAAAAAGCCAACGCTCTGACTGTAACTCAGCAGCTAGGTTTCGTCAGAGACAGGCTTAACTCAGCAGTTGGATACAAAAATATAGTCCAGCATTAAAAACTACCCAGCACCTGAGTAAAAATATAAAAACAAAAATATTAAAAATGACCCAATAAAATTAGAGTTTTGCACACAAAGAATACAAAAATCACCTTTCTGGGCTTTGAATGTTTCAGTTGTGTTGTTGTCTATGCAGGGTCAGAAAGCTCTTGGATTTCATCAAAAATATCTTAATTTTTGTTCCGAAGATGAACAAAGGTCTTGTGGGTTTGAAACAACATGAGGGTGACTTATTAATGACAGAATTTTCATTTTTGGGTGAACTATCCCTTTAAAGGGATAGTTTCCCCCAAAATGAAAATTGGCTGTTAATTTACTCACCCTCAGGCCACAAAAATAATACCCGTGGCTCCTGCAATATTGATGTCTTATGAAATGAAACGATCAATCTGTGCAAGAAACGGAACATCACGTACAATTTTTAACCATCCCACTTCACATAATAATAACAGCATTAGAAAGCTAAACTCTGCTGTATGAACACTACTCCAAACTGAGATAATTAATAAAAAGCTACTGTCCATTCCTGTTCTCCATCTCCTTGCAGCCTGCTGCATTTATAACTCCTGTAATCACCTGCAGACCTCACAAACACACACAGACACGACGACCTAAAACAGAATCAATCCTCCTTCACAGGGGCCGTATAATTGGTCCACTCTCCCAGAGCAGGCCTGTTAAGTATGCTCTGCAGTGAATTATGGATAGCCAGCAAAATGGCTAATAAAATATGAATGGCCAGTTTTTGTAGCTTGCACATCTCTGTGTGCAGATGTTGCTAGCAAAGCCAGCGTACTTCTAATAAAACACCCCTGTCATCACAGTCCAGGAAATGACACGAAGCTCTTATGAAAACTATGGGCCATCCATAACAATATATGTCGTTATGGAGAAGCGTCTCATCAACATGAGTGCCTGTGCCTATATATATTACCTGCAATCAGCTGTCTGTGACACTGAGCATTATTTGTCAGCGTGCTGCGTGATTTATGCCGCTGTGTCTGTGTCGTTAAACCCCTTCCTCTCTTCTGTCACCTGCTCCAGATGCTCCGTTCGCTCTCATGGGGCGATTTTAAACCTTGTGCCGTTGTTTGTTTTTTAGGTGTTTCATTGAATACATCATCCTGTACGTGAGCAGATTGCAAAAGAAAGAACATAATGAGGGAGTATAGGGTTTTGTTTTCTTTGTGTACAAAAAGTATTCTCGTAGCTTCATAAGATTATGGTTGAACCACTGATGTCACATGGACTGTTTTAACAATGTCCTTACTACCTTTCTGGGCCTGGAACGTCTCAGTTGTGTTGTTGTCTACGCAGGGTCTGAAAGCTCTCGGATTTCATCGAAAATATCTTAATTTGTGTTCTAAAGATGAACGAAGGTCTTACAGGTTTGACTTGAAGGAATTACTTGAGGGTGAGTAATTAATGGCTGAATTTTCATTTTTGGGTGAACTATCCTTTTCAGCTAATAGAATCAAAGTGTGGATCTGTTTGTGGACTGACACTGTATACAGCATCGCCATCAGTGAGGGTAAATATTAGGAAATGTCAGATCACTGGGTAGCGCAGATAACCAATCAGAATCAAGTATTGTAGAGAGCCATGTAAATCAGCAGAAACACTGGAAGTGAAATACTGATAATAAGCTGAAAGCTATATCTGAGGGGTCTGCTGCTGCGTCAGATGTGGGTGCGTGTCTGGGGGCGTCCCAGGAGTCCCGTGGATCCACAGACACACAGCACTGATAAGAACTTAATTAACAGCCATGGTCAAGCTGCAGTCACAGCACACTGTAACACATTCACTATGTGACAGAAGTAAAGGTGTGTGTGTGTTTGCCTAAAGGGGAGAAATATGGTAAAAATGATAAGGGCCTTGTGCCGTTAGACACAGAATTGAAATCCCAGGATATTTGTGGGTGCCTGTTATGAGTGCTGAATGCTGATGTGCATTTTACCCCCCACAACCCTTGCTAGAAGGACACGAATGTTTCAGTGTTCACTCACAGCGAGGATGTGATTACTATTCTCGGTAGAAACATCCAAGCTATTAAGTTAGATTGTAAAATCAACCTTGAAATGCACAGACACACTTGACGACAAGGTAATGACCCATATCTTTAATTAATTACAGACAATTATAAAACTGATTGACTTGCATAATTCTGGCACACTCCACTTCATAACCTGTAGATTGTACTGAGACCTCAGATGACTTTCATTATCTTTCTTTTTTCAGGTTTCAGATGCTTTCTTTTATTCATCCCACTCTATTAAAAGTAAAATATACAGTTAGTGACTAGAGTGAAGTGTTGCTGCTCTTCGTTATGACCCCTTGACTGAACTCGTCTAAATTCAGTCTGCTATGGCTGATGAACAGTCCGTCGTCTCATTAAGCTCTCAGCAGAATCTAAGGGCTGGTAGAATGTCATGCCCAATGGGACATGAGACACAGACGTAAGTGTGCGGTGAGCTTGTCATGTAGTCTTGGCTTTCAGAAAGCAATAAAACAGACAAGAGCTATGTCATTAACAGGCCACCTTGCTTACATTATATCACTGTGGTCTGAGTAAGTAGCTACACGAGTGTTGGTGTGTCTTAGAAATCAATGTTCTGCAAACTGAAATTGAACACCAAATGTTCTCATGATATCTCTGTGTGTGTCAACTACATTTTGACCATCCTCCAACAACCTTAAAGACATAGTTCACCTAAAAATGAAAATTCTGTCATTAATTACTCACCCTAATGCCATTTCAAACCCATAAGATCTTTGTTCATCTTCGGAACACAAATTAAGATATTTTTAACGAAATCCGAAGAGAGAGATGGACGTTCTACTTCAGAACACTGGTTTCTGTGTTAGCAACACCACACACATGCATTGTGGTACTCTCCTGAATGTGCAACACATTCTCACTCCCAACTCGTCACATATTGACGTTTGGTCAGAACACCTTGGCGTCAGTTTTGGACGTGCAGGGTCCTCCATTGCTTTAAATAAGAAACCTTTGGCGTCAATATGCTGACACGAAAGGCATTGGGGATTTTATCATCATGATTAAATTACATATTGGGTAATAATTTTGTCATTATTGCATATATATTGGGGTGTGTGTGTGTTTTATGTAAACAGTCAAAACAATTTTTTACACTATTTACACATTTATGAGCATGTAACCCAACCTCTGCCCCTAAACCTAATCATCTGTCAATATAAAACACAGGATATAACAAACAGATACAACTACAGTCACAACTTATTTAAATAGTATTAATATCCCAAGTCTTCCGAGGTAAAACGATTGATTTCTGAGAGGAACAGACGCGATCGCCGTCTCTATCAGCAATAAAGCTCATCCTGCGTGCAGTCCGGGGTTGCCAGGTTTTCACTACAAAACTCGCCCAATTGGTACTCAAAATTAGCCCAAAACTAGCCTAATGGTGTTTTGGTTGGGGTCTCCCGGTAAAATTGCGCTCTGAGGGGTAAAATACGTTTTTGGCGGGATTCCCCTGGTAAAATTCGCATTCCAAGGGATAAATATCACGTTATTGGGGTTGCTTAAACTCGCGGACATGAATAACAACCCCTGGCAACAAAGTTAAAGTAGCCCAATTCCGCGGAAAAACCGCGGACTTGGCAACACTGGTGCAGTCTGTGCTCAAATTTAAAAAGTGTCGCCAAAAGAAGCATTACGTCAGCTTTGGTTGTGAAATGCCATTGGCTCTTGTGTGTCTCGTGACCGATTGCGTCATGCTAAACACGTTCAAAAGTCTCTGATCCTTGTCAGCAATTAAAACCTTATGATTTACTCTGTTCTTCACATAAAGATATTGGAGAACTTGTAATACAACGCGACATGGGTGCTCCAAAATATCTATGAAAATATACATTTATAAAGAATGATTGATATTTGCAAATCCATGCAAACCAATAAACGAGACGAATAATGCAAACAACTAAAAGCAATGGAGAACCCTGCACGTCCAAACGTGACGCCAAGAGGTCCTGACCAAGCATCAATATGTGAGTGAAAGAGACAGACATGGAAAAGAAGAAATTGTGGAATAAAGTCATTATTTTTGTTTTCTTTACGCACACAAAGTATTCTTATAACTTCATAACATTAAGGTTGAACCACTGATGGCACATGGACTATTTTAACTATGTTCTTAAACCTTTTTGGGCCTTGAACGAAGTAGTTGCGTTGCGTTCGTTCCGAAGATGTCCGAAGGATCTTACGGATTTGAAACGACTCATTGTGAGTAATTAATGACAGATTTTTCATTTTTGGGCGAACTTACCATTTAACAAACATTAATAAACATTAAATATCCTTTAAAAAATCTGAAACTAATGCACAAAACACACACACACACACGCTTAGTTATGATATAAAGCAACAGACGCGAATGTAAGGTAGAAAACGGTGTGTCTGTCATTATCGACAACAACAATAATAAAGAACTGTCATTATCCTAGTTGTTTGTGTTATCAGTTTTATTATGCACCCTGTAACTTTGTGTAGCCCATTTGTTGTGAATGTATCAGAAAGCGAGAGAGCGGCGGCATCTTTTATTGTTTAAAAAAGTGGATGCAAGCTTCAGTATAAGCAGAGGGATTTCTTTGGCACAGTGATATTTTGTTTGAGTAATGGTGTGTTGTATCTAGCACAGGCTTGGCTCTCCATCACTCCCGCACAGATCCAGATAATAGCCCATCTGCTGCCCCAGCGCCCCACAACTGGCTGTCTGACTCATAATGCATGCTAAGAGTTATGTCCCACAAGCTCCCGCTAACCAAATGTATCCTCACAATCGCAGTTTATGGATCCACAAACACATCGCTTTCATTACAGAGGAAATGCTGCTCTCTAGTGATAGAATTATAGTACTACAAAGTTGTTTTGAATACCTTCTGTATGTCTGCCAGAATAGCCACATTTACCACCTTTCTGTCTCGAACTCGTTAAGTTCCAACATTGCATCACAGTATTAGATGATATGGACCCAACGCAGTGTTTTACAAGAGTACACATGGGCAATAAAGATTTTATACAAACATTACTGAGCCAGAGTAGCTGCTCAGCGGAACCTATTAGAATATTATTAGCGACAATCAGAGAATATTAGCCTGAGAAAAGAACATTAAGACAAAACTCGTTTTATTGCTCTTTGCAAAACTTAATGAAATCTAAGAAATAGCCTTCATATATTAGCGCAAACAAGTAGGCTAGTTCAGTCAGCAAAAGACTGATTTCAACTGGAAAAAACGACTGTTTGCTATTGTCTTTTTAGCTGAATTGAATTTTGTTTGCATGGCTGAATCGCTATTTTCTTGTTTATCACTTTAAATCAGCGTTGCAATTATCTGTATTGTATAAATCACTATGTAAATAAAGGTAACTTGACTTCAAGCTGACAGCTTCACTCAGGTCTGTAGCTTCTGTCAGTCACAGCGTTTGGTGAGACAGGCAGTCATTCAGCCATTTGACCCATTTAAATTAGCTTTGGATGTCCACCAAGAGATTTAAGCTCACTTCAGCAGGTCCTACATGCTGACTCAGTAGAAAACATGCTCCTTACGGTTCTATTAATGGACGGGATGGCTAAGTCATTATTATTTTCGCCTCCTCTTTAAACTTTACCGCACACCTCTTCTCAATCTGCATGTTGCTTTGTTGTTGTCTTCTCACATAGCCTGGCACAAATGGCTTTTGTAATGAGAAAACAGCTATAAAATGCACAATGGCTCCCAAAAGTGGCAGGCAAGCAGTTTGCTAAGTATGATTGTCAAATTGCTTAGAAAACGCCTCTTGATTTCTTTCCTAACTCAATAGACACGGATTGTTCCCTTCAGCAGATGAACAGATTGAGGAGGTCTGAATGCCTGTTACAACTACAAGTTACATTCGGCAGAACATACAGTGGCATAATTAAGATTTTTAGTGTTTTTGAAATAGGCCTGCTCACCAGGACTGCATTTATTTCCTGTTTCCTATTTGAATATATTCTAAACTGTTATTTATTCCTGTGATGACAAATCTGAAATTTTATCAGCCATTACTTCAGTCCAAGAACCTTTAGAAATCATTTAAACAGGCTACATAAGATTTTTTTTTTTTTTTAAGAAATGTACACTTTTACTAAGCAAGGATGCATTAAAATGATCAAAAGCGACAGTGAAGACATTTATAATGTTGCAAAACTTTGCAAAAAAACACAAATTTGAAATAGATGTGCTGAACTGGATGCTTCAACTGTGTTTAGTATTTATAATAATAAGAAATGTTTCTTGAGCACCAAATCAGCATATTAGAATGATTTCTGAAGGATCATGTGACACTGAAGACTGGAGTAATGATGTTGAAAATTCAGCTTTGTCATCATAGGAATGTGTGTGTGTGTGTGTGTGTGTGGTCCAGTGAATGAATGAGAAGGAAAGCCAGAGAATGTCAGCTTGGTATGTTGACAAGCTTTCTGTAATCTCGAATCCCAGGCCTCTGAAACAGTTGCACTGATGGGCCTGTGTCTCCCAGCCCCCAACAGGCAGGAAGCAGCAGAGCATGACTTGTGATGAAGGATAATTACCCCACAGTCACTGGAGAGCCTATCCACTTTACTAAACTCACACACACTGAGAGAGATTCATGATGAAAGGAGAACAGAAGGCAAAGAAAGAGACAGAGAGGAAAACTAGATGGAAAGAGACAGGAAGAGGCAAAGTGATAAATTAATGATAAATGCACTATAGCATGAACAATAGACAGAGTGAACTGGAAAGACTGTAAGTCCATTATTTAGAATTGTGAGCAACATGAAAAGAGAGAGAACAGGAGTTGAAAGGAATTGTGATTTAGGTCTCATGATGATCGTCAGTGATAATTGTTCTTCATCCAACCAACTGTCAAAGACTTGATTGTAATTTTCTCCTGTTATAGTCATTAAAATCTATAAATTTTAGATAAGCCTACTTGCCTTTTTAGCCATAATGAGCTGAGGTCAGATCAGGGATTAAAAGAACACTGAACTTGATTCTCACAGATGATCATGCTTGAGCTATTGTGCAAATGACTTGCAGTTGACCTCATATCACAGCAGCCTCTGCCCTCATCCTTCTGTAGCCCACTGTGAATGCTTCATTTCAAGCTTTTTTACAAATGGTAATGCCACCTAGTGGCTCTTTAAAAATGGATACAGCTTCTTATAAATAGACAATGAGTACATGCTCATAACATCATGTAACAGATTTAGCCTTTGCAAATGTTAATGCAGGATTTACTTATTTATGAATGAATGAATGAAGTTTTGGGTTCATTTTGAATTGATTGATTAGGCTGAACCATAGAAATTTGTCAAATTCCATGCATTAAAGAAATAGATCACCAAAGAATGAAAATGTACTTGCCCTTAGGCCATCAAAGATGTAAATGAGTCTTTCTTGGAACATATTTAGAGTTATTTAGCATTACATCACTTGCTTACCAATGGATCCTCTGCAGTGAATGGGTGCCGTCAGAATGAGAGTTCAAACTGCTGATAAAAACGTCACAATAATCTACACAACTCCAGTCCATGTCTTAAAAGGTTAGTTAAAAATGTCCTTATGATGGATTTGTTTATTATAAACACACAACTTTTGGCTTCACAAGACATTGTTGATGGACTGGAGTTATGTTTTTATCAGCTGATTTGCACTCTTATTCTGACAGCGCCCATTCACTGCAGAAGATCCATTGCTGAACAAGTGATGTAATGCTAAAATTATCTGTTATGATGAAAAACAAACTCATCTGTATCTTGGATGACCTAAGCGTGAATACATTTTCAGCAAATTTTCATCTTTGTGTGAACCATATCTTTAACAGTCAAGTAGATTATTCTGTTGAGTGATTTCTATTTATAAGTTATTATAAAAAAGAAAACCATTTCTCTGCTTGATTCAGAGCTAGAAACCTGATTGCTCTTGATCTGAGTGGTTTCCAACCTTTTTAAATCCAAGAACCACTGTTCTATTGTCCATTTATGACCTTTAATGCCATGCAGTGTTTGAAAATGTTTCTGCAAGCATTCTGACGGAAAATGTAAGGCAGAAAAGCAGACATGATTGCCATGATTCTTCCTGTCCTTGACAAATATTACACTCTTGGATTTGGCAGATGTAACAAGAATGCGAATGATATATTTTTATTCACTTGCTCAAAATCTATTGTGCATTTTTAGAGCTGTGACAATATTAGGCACCTGTGATTTTAGTAATTTTAGTAGCTATATTGTAGTTTCAGTAGATGCTTCCTGATTCGTCTAAAGTTATCTTTGTACCTATAAACCTTATGCGTCAGAGAAAGTGCACAGCTGTCTTTAGAATTTTGCCTTTAAACTTTAATTTTTGTGGTAGCTCTAGCACCGCATACACTGACACCTTAAAGTTTTAAAAAATTGTCTTACTCATATTTATCTTTTAAGGTATAAATATGAAAATATATTTATCTAAGCAAAATGTTTACAATATTAACCATTTAAAAACCATTAGTTTTAGAGAAAAATACACAAATTTAACATGGCAACCACTTATTTCTGCTGTTCCGTAAGCGCCACTGTATGTCAGAGAATGAACTTGAATTTTTATTCAGCCCGTCTGCTGATTTTGTTCAAACCAATGGAAAAATCAGACCAAATTTTTATGTAGCAAACACGCAATGCTATCAAATTTGACTGGTCACTAATATGAATATTTATAGATATATAAATAAGCTAATTTGCAAAGCACTCATGAATTGCTGAATTAAATCAATGAAACTTGATGCAACTGCTATTTCAACAACATAATTTCAAAATTCATTAAAATTCCTATTTTTCCTCTTCTCTGCACCAGACTGATAGTGCCATGCCGCTTTGACGTGACGTGGGGCCTTGCATAATTTGTGCTTGGCTCTGACTAATGAAAGCTATCATGTGCATTGTATTGTTCAAAGTGGATGTCATAACAAATCTCAGTGGACGGTAAGATTTTAAAACGAAGTGGTTAATTCACAATTTCACATGACCTTACCTTCACACTGTGGAAATACAAATGGAAGACAACAAGAGCCAGGGTTGCCAGGTTTTCACAGCAAAACCTGCCCAATTGCTACTCAAAGCTAGTCCAAAACTAGCTCAATGGCTTTTCAGGGGGGATCCCACTGGTAAAAATAGCATTTTGGGGGGTAAAATACAAGTTTTTCAGCAGGATTCCCCTGGTAAAAGTCACATTCCAGGGGCTAAATATCACGTTATTGGGGTTACTTCAACCCGTGGACATAAAAAACATAGAGCGGCAACAGTGTTAAAGTAGCCCAATTCCGTGGAAAAACCACGGACTTGGCAACACTGAACAAGTGCTGAAAATGTTCGGGGCTATATAAGGTCTACCGTTTGTCTCCAGTTTGGGGTCATTAAGTTTTTTTAATTATTTTTTTTTAATTAAATTAAATTTAAATATAAATTCTGCAATGATGCATCAAACTGATTCAATTTTAAACCATTAAAACGTTATTTTTATTCATCAATCCTAAAAATAAGTATCACGATTCCACAAAAATATTAAGCAGCACAACTGTTTTCTACATTGATAATAATAAGCGCTAAATCAGAATAATTAGAATGTTTTTTGAATGATCATATGACACTGACTTTACATCACATGATTAAATTACTTTTTATATATATTTAAATAGAAAAAGTTTTTGTATTGTAAATATTATTGTTTTACTCTATTTGAATCAAATAAATGCACTTTTGAATAATTTTAATCTTTTAGGCTGAATAGAAATTTGAAACCAAGACATTTTAAATAAAGTTATGAAATAGTGCATTTTAAAATGCATGCTCTGTAATGTCAACGACAAAGTTTAAGGCTGCAAAGATTTTTAAAATAAAGTTATGAAATCATGCTTTTTAAAAATGCATGCTCTCTAATGTCCAAAACAAAGTTTAAGGCTGCAGTGATGAAGCATCAGAAATGCTTTGCCACTGTAAACATCATTACATCTATGTTTCATTGTGTCTTTACACAGAATGTAGAGCAAACTCAAAGCAGCCTTAACTCAGCTGTATAGAAGCCTTAAATGATGCTGAGAGCACATCATCATCATCCTCCTCATCATCTCCAGTGCTGATCTCTGGGCAGAAGGGGGTGTGTTCTCATCACAGTGCTGGAAATCCCCCATTAGTCACATAAAAGCGCCCCGAACGCCAGTTCTACATATTAAAGCTCGATCCTGAGCCGAACGAGGACTTTAAACTATGTAGGCACGGTGGACAGGGTTTAAATGGGCAATCTGATGGGCAGCTGGAGATATAAGGAGCCGAGCACAGTGGAAGAATGCGACTCGACATGGGAAACGGACTCGGAGAGCGACGAGCATCAGCCGGGTGGAGAGGAGGAGGACAGCGGCATCTCCGAATCCATGAGCCCGGCGGATGCAGTCAGAGGAGCCGAACAGCTGGATCACGGATCACCGCAGGTACCTCATCATATAGTACACGAGCGTTGAAAGACAACAAAGGAGAAACAATAACCATGAAAACAGTCATTAGGCGCATCCGTAGGAATTGTAAGCGTATAGTCGGTTGCATCAAAAATGACAGCGTGTAGTAATGATTGTGGTATTGATATTTAAAATCCGTGTAAATCCATGTGGTGTAAGCACGCGTGCTGTGCTTGCCTAAAGCGTGGGCAATGTCAACCTCTCATTATCACCATCATCAAAGTGTTATTAAATTAGCGATGTACAGCTGTAAAGAACACAGCGCCATACTGAAAGCTGCACATTTAGAGTAAAATATTGGATAAATACCGAACACATTTCCAGCGTGGTCACAGTTGTGATGAGCTCTATTGTCGTGTCATTTTTGTCCCCTTTTCTGCATGACGCTATAAATACCGTTTTAGTAAGTGGAGGTAGGCATTGTGACATTGTTATTGATATCTAATACTACTACTAATAAAAAGAAACTAACTAAAGGCATATTTTATTTTTAAAAATAGCTATTCGACCCATATTTGAAGAACCAGCTATGACCTTTCACCTTTGGCTTCTCAGCATGTTGTAGCTTTACGTAGTTCTAAATAGATTAATTTATACAATTTGTCATATTTATGACCCAAAATATTCAGGATTTTCTAAGATGTAGTCCCTCACACATGCTGTCCTCTATGATGGGTATTGGGCACCCCAGGTAAAAGGCCACTTATAATTTGATTTGTGAAATGCATGACTGAAATTGCAGCTTTGAGATCCACTTCATAATAGGAAAATAATGCAGACACTGTTATAATATACACAAGATCATATAAAATGCCAAAAATGTTCAGAAATAATCAGGAAAAAGGGCATTTGTTTTGCCAGTGTCTTAGAGTTAACTTTTCTTAGAGCAATTGCAGGGTTAAAGGATTGTATCTTTGACCTTGTTAGATGTCATTTGTTTTAAAATGGCTCATGTTCTCTCTAGGTTTCTAGATTTTAAGGCCACTGAGAGTGTGACCTGTTCAGTGTGACCTATTTCCTCACGGGAAATTTGCTCAGCTGAATTTCCTGTCAGCGGAAGAAGGAAATTGGATTTTTATTCATTTGAAGCTGATTTTGATAACAGCTTTTTTTTACACTTACCATTGTAGCTTTGTTTTTGTGAGCCTTGCGTCAAAGACTCATTATTGTTATATTACTTAATAAAAAAATTACATAAGTAAATGTAATTTTATTAATTAATGAGCTTCATAGACCTTTCAGTATGCCATGTTCAGTATTCAGTGAGAGTTCAAGTCTTCTGTGATTTCACTCAACCGTAAAGATGTTCAGTGTTTGAACATCACAAGAGGCTGAGAGCTAAAAATGGTCATGAATTAGTTAGAAAAAAAGTACATAGTCTACAAAATGGAGCTCTTCTCTCTTGTCTAACAGCCTTTGCATCCCAATGGGGAAGAGCAGTGACAATGTAGCTCAGATGCTGATGAGTGAAGTCATTCATACGCTCTTTCACTGCCTATGTAACCATTCCACTCCTCTCGCTCTTTTCCTCTCACAGTTTGGTGACATGATGGAGTCCTCTGCTAGGATGAAAAGGAGCTATTACGCCGCAAAGGACTTGTACAAGTATCGGCACAGTTATCCGGTAAAGAGTTGCGTCTACTCACTTAAGATTTCTCATACAGAGCTCGAAGGCTGATCATCTTTGAATATGAAATTTGCAGTAAATATTGCAATACAGTCAGCAGAAAACATAGTAGAGACCAGATGTCACTCAATATCCTTCTGTCCGGGTTTTAATCTGTGATTCTGTTGCTCAGAACTACAAGGAGCCTCGTCAGCCAAACGAATACCGCAATCTGAGGTTCTACTTGAATAAGATCCCCTTGGTGCCGGATGGTAAGTGTGTATTTGCTTTTTAATTTTAATGATGGAATCTGGACTGAAAAGAAGGCCATCGCTTGTGTTACTCAAGATTTTTTGCGATACTGTATGTGTTCAGTGCATTTTACTGCAGCCACTGAGTGTGTACTAAATTGTACCATAGTGGGGGTTTTATTTCTTTTGTCTTTTCATTTTGTTTCCTGTGTTCTTCAATAATGAGCTAATATTACTGCTGTTGTTTCAGGACAGCATCATATGGGATTCAAAATGTTTGCCAAACAAATCTGCTTTATTGTTTTTAAATCACCATTATATTAAAGGAACTTCCTCCCTGGAAGTCCCTTGATTCTCATTATGAGACTGTGCCTTAATTGTTACGTGGGGAAATTTTCTTCGCAGTAATAATAAACAGCCATTTCAGGAACAGAAGCGTTGGTGCAAATAATGATCTGGGCTGGTAATCCAATAAGATTCAAACCATGGTTTAGCAAAATGATCCATGAGGCAGAGAGTAATCTTAAAAACATTTTACCCTTTGAAACACTTCAAGAAATTTACTTGTTTTAAATTTGTGTGCTGTTATTTTTTTATGTGAAAAAAAATAACAGCACATGAGCCAAAACAAAAGAGTCATGTCGGTCCTTCCTAAAGTATTTCACATGAAATATTGTTGGTGAGACTCACAACACAAGAAAATTACAATACACAAAGACATGAACATACATACTGCAAGAACATTTATAGCCAAATGAACATAAAGCAGTTTTTACAACCGAATACACATGCCAGCTGGTGTGAGGGAAGAACATGGGTTCTGGAGTGCTTCATTAGCTGAATGTTTTCCCTGCGGGGCCAGTTTAGGCAGACAGACAGTGAAGACATCTCAGAGGAGCCATTGATTGGTTATTGTGGGCATGTTTGAGAATTAACTGGAAATGTTGTGCAAGCATTTAATGGCAGCATAACTGCTTCACTGCTGTTTGGGCAGACACCCACACACATACACATACACACATAGCTCTGTGTCCGCCTGAGAATTTAATGTTTTCATGTCACGGATGACCTACACCTCTATTTGCACTCTGATCTGAAACTACACGCTGTTCTGTTATGTCTCATATGTGAATGAATCATTATTTTTAATCACATTTCTTAAAGGAATAGTTCATTTCCAGAATGAAAATTTACAGATAATTCACTCACCCCCTTGTCATCCAAGATGTTCATGTCTGTCTTTCTTCAGTAAAGAAATTATGTTTTTTTTGAGGAAAACATTTCAGGATTTCTCTCCATATAATGGATATCAATGGTGCCCCCGAATTTGAACTTCCAAAATGCAGTATAAATGCAGCTTCAAAGTGCTCTAAACGATCCCAGCTGAGGAAGAAGGGTCTTATCTAACGAAATGATAGGTTATTTGCTAAAAAAAAATATTTTCTTCTTTTAACCGCAAACGCTCGTCTTGGTCTAACTCTGTGTAAGCTGTGTGTATTCCTGTTTATGACAGTTAGAGGATGTCGAAAAACTCCCATCTCATTTTCTCCTCCAACTTCAAAATCGCCCTACATCGCTGCAGAAGTACCGATCCAGTGTTTATAAGGTGAACATGCAAAGAAGATCAAACACCCTTTACAAAAAAAGGTAAAACAACAATGTATTTTGAAGTTGGAGGAGAAAATGAGATGGGAGTTTTTCAACATACCCTAACTGTCATAAACAGGAATACACAGTTCACGCAGAGCTAGACCAAGATGAGTGTTTGCAATTAAATAGTGTATAAATTGTCTTTTTTTTTTTTAGAAAATAACCGATCATTTTGCTAGATACGACTAGGGCTGCACGATAAATCACATCCGATTGTCAGGCGCATTTAGTCAGTAAAGCCAGTACTTTGATTAGTAGTAAATCTCCATTATGTGCGTTCAGCTGGAGTGCCAATTAATACACAGAACCGTAAATCACTGACAAGCTACGTAAAATCGCACTCATAATCGCAGATGAATCGCATTCGATTATGAGCGCGATTTTGCGTAGCTTGTCAGTGATTTACGGCTCTGTGTATTAATTGCCGCTCCAGCTGAACGTACGTGATGGAGATTTACTACTAATCAAAGTACCGGCTTTACTGACTAAACGCGCCTGACAATCGGATGCGATTTATCGTGCAGCCCTAGATACGACTCTTCTTTCTCGGCTGGGATCATTTAGAGCCCTCTGCATTTAAACTGCATTATGGAAGACTCAGGGGCACCATACATATCCATTATATGGAGAGAAATCCCTAAATGTTTTCCTCAAAAAACATAATTTCTTTACGACTGAAGAAAGAAAGACATGAACATCTTGGATGAGGATGAGTAAATAAGTATATATAATCTGTACATTTTTGTTCTGCAAGTGAACTACTCCTTTAAATGCATTATTTGATCTGGTACAGATTCATCTGAATGATTTGTTCATAGATTTGACTGTTTATCTCACTGATTCAATGATCAGGTTTGGTAATTCTCAGCTTAAAAGCTCACTGGAAGAAAAGAATGAAATTACGACTTAAATTTTGGTCTGTTAATCACAAGAAGTCTTATGGACTACAGTTATGATATATTTATAGTCCTTTTATTTTCTTTTTAAGGAAGTTCACTTCCAGAATGAAAATTTCCTGACAATTTTTTTCACTCCCATGTCAGCTAAGATGTTCATGTCTTTCTTTCTTTAGTCGAAAAGAAATTAAGGTTTTTGAGGAATTCCATTCCAGGATTTTTCTCCATATAATGGACTTCAATGGTGGCCAATGGGTTGAAGATCCAAACTGTAGTTTCAATGCAGCTGTTTGTACACAATTGAGGAACTGAGTCTTATCTAGCAAAACGATCAGCCATTTTCTAAGAAAAATACAAATTTGTATACTTTTTAACCACAAATGCTTGTCTTGCACTATATCAGATTACATTATGTACCGATCGTTTTGATAGATAAGACTCTTATTCTTTGGCTGGGATCTTGTAGAGCCCTTTGAAGCTGCACTGGAACTTCAGTTTGGACCTTCAACCCTTTGGCCACCATTGAAGTCCACTGTATGGAGAAAAATCCTGGAATGTTTTCCTCAAAAAACATGATTTCTTTGCATCTGAAGTAAGAAAGACATGAACATCTTGGATCTTGAATTATCAGGAATTATTCATTCTGGAAGTAAACTTCTCCTTTAAGGCTTGAATGTTCCATGGAAGAAATAAAGTTTTGGGCTTTTTTTAAAAAAAACATGAGTAAATCTTGAGAATTTTTTATTTTTGGCTGAACTTTCCCTTTAATAGATTTTTAAGTGACTAATGCTCTGCTCTGTTGTGATGATTTATTATTTTTCTCTTTGTCCCCACAGGTATTTATATTGAAGAAATCCTCACTAAATGGAGGGGCGACTATGAAAAATTAGAGCACAATCACACATACATTCAGTGGTAAGACATTTTTTCAATATTCCAGCTTCTCTAGGAGCAATAAAGCACCTCGTCAGTAATTGCTTAATAATGCTTAATAACTGAGACTTCGCAAATTGTTATTGGCCAGGCACTTATTATATTATCATTATTGCTTGTTCAAAGAACAGAGAAAGTTGCGTGCTAATATGCGCATGAGGGATTTTTGGATGGCGAGACGTGGATTAGATATGCTTTCCTTTACCATCTGTTCAAAATAGAAATCATCTTCTTTAGATGCAAATCCTGTAGATCAAGGCAAAATCAAACAAGAGCATGAAAGCGGACAAAGGCAGTTATAAAGACAAAATCAGCACAATCGTGGTGCCTGCAGGTGAAGAGGTCAATAACATCTTTTTGGTGACAAAAGATGGCCTTAGGACTATATTAGATAAAAGTTTCTTTAATGTTTAACGTTGCTTAAATATTCATAGACCGCTTTGGCTGACTTCATCTCTTTAGTATCTGAAGAAGCTTTGGGGAATGTCTATGACTTGAGGGCATTGCCTGATTAAATGGTCCATTTTCCTAACATTAAAGATGCAAACGATAAAGGTTTAATCTTAATGGTACAAGATAAGTGCAGCCCATATTATAGAAATGTATGTAAGCTTTTCTAAGAATTTGAGATTAAATCAAGCATGATTAATTAAACATCTTGCAGGCGCTATAGTCAAACAGCATCCAGCTGCTTGGGTGTGTAAAGCATCAGAGCTTTTCAAAATTCATAAACCTTTTGTAGCATACATGAAGACAAGAAAAGGTATATTTCACATTTGTATCAGAAGACTGAGAGAAATACTCATCAACTATTTTGGATTCCAGTGATAATTATATCATTGATAAAATAAAAGAAGCACTTGTTCAAGGTCAACATGGAAAAAATACTGTAACTAGGTGAAATGAATCCTTTTTAAACTCTATTTTCTGCAACATGAAGGACAATATGTGTCTTCTGCATTTGCTTCATGCTACTATTGACTAGACAAGTATGAAGCTTTTCCTTTTGGCTTTTTGGTCCCTGAAAATAGAGCTGGGTCATTCTATAATTGTGGGTACATCTCATGTCCGTGAAGTGTATTTTTAATATATTTTCATCAATATAAACCCCAGATGCTTAATTTTCTAATACATAATTATATTTTTCCTAATCACATTACTATATGTTGAAAAAGTCATATCTTTTGTTCAAAAATGATGTTCATATCACATACAACCCAGGTATTCAGCTGTCCGATTTTGTAAAGTTGCCCATTCTACTCTGCATGAAAATGACCTCAAATATAAATAAATTTCATAGTTTTGCCTTCAGTTAGATTAGGTTATCAAGACATTTGGGTGTGTGCTCCAAAATTAGTAAGTGTTTATTGTGATATAACTTGTTTTATTTGTGTCCGAAGAACCATTGTCAACTAAATTACCCACAAGAAAATCCCCCCTCAGAAAGGAATGGTTTGTCCCATTCTTGCATAATATTTCTTCTAGAAGCACATGGATGAAACTCTAGAAGTTATGTTCTCTCTCTTTCCCCTAATATTGGTTAAACTAGCAAACCTGTGTCAAGAGTGGATTAATTGACTGTCAACAGTGTTACACAAGTATTATTGCTGCAAATTTTAACAAGACAATTTAACTAAAACTTATGTTTTGTTTATGAAAACTCAGTAGTTATAGGCTTCCATGTTGAGTATAGGCCCAAAACACTAAAAATGTCAACTAAGTTACCCGTCAACTGTGTTACCCAGTAAAGGTAACATGGTGGACAGTAGCAAACATAGGTGGTATTTTATGCACATATTCCTACAGATCACCTTTATTTATATATCACTTTATACAATATGGATTGTTTCAAAGCAGCTATGTAAGGTCATGTTTGGGTTTTTGGGAAAAAAGGACAACCTTTTTCTTCACATCGTCAAATTCTGAATGTACCCCTAATTATAGAATGACCCAGCTGTATGCCTAAAACCTGTAAAAGAATTAGCATTTCAAGCTATGGGTTTTCCTCAAAATTAGGTTTTCAAACTAAAAGAAGGTCTGTAACTTTACTTTTAAGAGACGCTCACATACTGTAATCTCTACCCAATGTAATTTTTAAAACTGTTCATAAAAATGTTACTAAAGTTGCTAAATAGAGACTTCATACCACAAGCACATGCTTGAGCAGCTTAACAGCTGCTGGTGCTAGCAGTGTTTTTTAAAGCACACAGCAGGTTCAGTATTCATGCTTGAGGTATAAATGTGTTAAATTTATGTTGGAGAACATGACTTGAAAGTCTCCTCAAATAATGTTAACCACAGACCTAAAAAAAAAGCTAAAATTAGCCTTTTGGCCTACAAATTGACGTCATGCTTTTTTTGTTTCATGCTTTAGTCATAATCTTTTTTCATTTTAAAAAGAAATATTATACAATACCTACGTCACCAAGGACGAAACATGTAAACAGTAATGAATTTGAATCTGCTGGCAGTGTAACATTCAGTGAGCGCTGAAGGTTGTACGGAGGTTAAACAGAGGTTTTACGTCATGTGCTCTTGTGAAGTTCTCAGTAGGGTGGCGTTACCTCACACACTCCCAGAGCTGAAGCTCCTGTTCGTTCCTGCCAGTGCTGTTAATACGAACATTGAGGGTGAGGACGAGAGGGAGGACATGATGCCCCAAACCCGCGTGAAATAACAACACAGTTCTAAAATCGGGCTTCACGCACATGCTGCCAATCGTGCCTCGGCACCCCCTCCTGCCGAGGAAAAAACGATTAGCTTCTCTCATTCCCCCCTACTCATTTTTTCACACTCCGTATGCTTGCAGGGCTATTTGCATAATATCAATTAGCGAATGTAAAAACACAAGTGAGTGCAAGCACACAGATCGCTAGGATTTTGCCTCTTTAAGTAAATTAAGATGAGATGACAGCGAAAGCTTTCTTGCTATAGCAGGCAGCCAGCCAGAAAATGTCATGGCTTCAGAGAAAGAAGAGAAACAGAAGAGGAAGAGGAAGGGAAAGAAAGATGTGCCAGGGTTTGCGGGTTGTCATTCGCTAGTGGTCAGCAACATGAAAGATCAGCTGACAGGGAGAAATTTACCCTTTATTGCATCGTGTGTGTGTCCCTTTTCTCTCTCTCTAGTCCCCTTCCCCACATCCTAGTGATGATCACCAAAATACCATGTGTTTAAAAATGTTTATCCAGCATTGTGAGTCATGACTCTAATTGATAAACAAATAATAAATTCAGAGGCAGATCCTAACATGTTTCTTTCTTGCTGTTACAGGCTCTTCCCACTGAGAGAACAAGGCCTAAATTTTTACGCTCAAGAACTCACTCAGGATGAGATAAAGGTATGCTGCTAAAAACAAAAACACTGGAATAGTCAAGCTGACCTTTTTTCAAGATAAGTTGAAAAGAAATTGACCTTTTTTCAAGATAAAGAACAGTCAAGACGTGTACTCTGAAAGGGATAGTTCACCTAAAAATGAAAATTCTGTTATTAATTACTCACCCTCATGTTGTTCCAAACCTGTAAGACCTTCGTTCGTCTTCAGAACACAAATTAAGAGCTTTCTGATCCTGCAAAGACAGCAGTGCTATGCAACTACCACGTTCGTGGCTTTTATGAAGCTACAAGAAGACCTTTCGTGTGTCAAGAAAACAAAAACAACGGCTTTATTCAACAGTTTATTCTCTTCCCTGTCAGCGTTCATGTCAGTATGCATCATGATACTCTCGTGAACGCACATCGAAGACGTGACGCAAGAAGAAATTGTTGAATGATTGTTGAATTCTCGTAGCTTCACAAAATTACCACTGATGGACTATTTTAAAGGAGTAGTTCACTTTCAGAACAAAAATTTACAGACAATGTTCTCACCCCCTTGTCATCCAAGATGTTCATGTCTTTCTTTTTTCAGTCGTAAAGAAATTATGTTTTTTGAGAAAAAAACATTTCAGGATTTCTCTCCATATAATGGATATCAATGGTGCCCCTGAGTTTGAATGTCCAAAATGCAGTTAAAATGCAGCTTTAAAGAGTTCTAAACGATCCCAGCCGAGGAAGAATGGTCTTATCTAGTGAAACGATCGTTTATTTTCTAAAAAAAAAATATTTACACACTTTTTAACCGCAAATGCTCGTCTTGGTCTAGCTCTGTGTAAACTGTGTGTATTCCTGTTTATGACAGTTAGGGTATGTCGAAAAACTCACATCTCAGTTTTTCCTTCAACTTCAAATTCATCCTACATCGCTGCAGAAGTACCGACCCAGTGTTTACAAAGTGAACATGCAAAGAAGATCAAACGCCCTTTACAAAAAAAAGGTAAAACAGCGACGTAGGACGATTGTGAAGTTGGAGTCGAAAATGAGATGGAAGTTTTTCCAAATACCCTAACTGTCATAAACAGGAATACAAGAAAGAAAGACATGAACATCTTGGATGATGAGGCGGTGAGTACATTATCTGTAAATTTTTGTTCTGGAAGTGAAGTACTCCTTACAATGTCCTTACTATCTTTCTGGGCCTTGAACGTGAAGGTTGGGTTGCTGTCTATTTAGGGTCAGAAATCTTTCGGATTTCATCAAAAATATCTTAATTTGTGTTCCGAAGATGAATGAAGTTCTTATGGGTTTGGAACAACATGAGGGTGAGTTATTAATGACAAAATTTTCATTTTTGGGTGAACTATCCCTTTAAAAAGAATGGCTTTTCAGTGATTCTTTATAGCAAAGAACTTCATCTTTTTATTTATTTATTAATTTTAATGCTATATAAGGTCTTGAGCTGATAGTATAGTCCTCTGGATGCAATAAAAAATAAGTGCTTTAAATTAGTGGGGTTTTTTTTTTAGATCTTTAAAGGTTGGTACATATGAAAAAACTAGAGAATAAAACATTATTTAATGAAAATTCAAATATATATTAGGCTGTAAATCCTTTTGGTTCTAATTGGAACCTTTATTTTTAATGGTGTAATATCACCTAGTCAGGGGTGTCAGAACATCCATAAATAGGTTTCAGGAAGTGGCACATTCTGTGTTTTAGTCTCGTCCTGCCTCTGTTATATTCAACCTTAAATAACCTTCTGTAGTCATTGTGCAGATCAGCTTTAAACTAAGCAGGTTTTTGTTTTTTAACAGGAATTCCAAAGCACTCGAGAAGCCAAGAGACGCTTCCTCCTAGCATATACGATCATGCTGGATTTCTTTGGAATCAAGCTCCTGGATAAAAACGGGAATGTGGCTCGGGCCCCAAACTGGCAAGATCGTTTCCAGCACCTGAATGAGTGAGTTGTCCTTTTGGTTTGCTGTATTTTAAAAGTACTTTCTACTTTATAATTTCTGTTTTTCTTACCATTATGTTCTACTCCACCTGTACAGTTACATTGCATGACAGTCTCAACTCTTAGTCTCCCATCTCCTGCCATATTTAGAAGGCTTTAGTCCAGGGAATTCTTAGTCTCCTATCTCTGCAACACAATTTCACAGTCATGACCCTGACTGCACCGTCATGTGACCGTCTTATGCAGGGGCCAGAGAAATGGGTCAGACGCACAGAGGAGGCTAAACGGAGAGGAAGAGAATGGGATACACAAACTTTTGCATTTAGAGAAATAGTGAACAAGTGCAGGGAAAAATGCAGGAGAATTGCAAACGAATTTGATGAACCCACGATAAGCAAGGAAACGAGGAGCGAAAGAAAATCCGCAGTGCAGCGGGTTGAGTAGTAGACATAGATGACTCTGCATGTCTGTCTGTGTGTCATTGCCCCAGGACTGTGCCATAGAGGACACGCTTACGTTACATTGCAGAGATAAACCGCTTGATGAACTTTGTCTGCAGTGTGAATGGGGTTGTACCAAAAACTATCGAGTCTTTTTGGCTTGTTTTCCAGTTATAATACACTACACCATTCAAAAGTTTTTGAACAGTAAGATTTTTAATGTTTTTAAGAAGTCGCTTCTGGTCACAGAGCCTGCATTTATTTGATCCAAAATATAGCAAAAGCAGTAATACTGTTTAAAATATATTCAAACAGAGAAATTTTACTGTTTTTGCTGTACTTTGGATCAAATAAATGCAGGTTTGGTAATAGAAAAGATTTTTAAAAATGTAAAAAATCTTACAGTTCAAAAACTTTTGACTGGTAGTGTATATAATGCCAAATTTACACTGCAAAGGTGGCACAGAAGTGCTTCTGACGTGGTATTTAGGTGTCTTTACACGGACTGCTGCTCAGAGGTGGCATAAATGCATTTACACAGCTCAGTTGTATACTTTGATACTATGGACTGAAGTCCATTTGAGCAGGCATAATTTAGTCTGGCTTTTACGCAGCATTCCATATTTAAGCTTGATTTTGAACAGGCACAGAGCACCCTTAACGCTGTAACAATCCTTAAAAGAATATAAATTAAACCAGCCTTTGTTTAATACCCTTTTCCACTATTCCTGACCTTGCACAATGCCCAAAAATAACATGTTCTCCTTTGTCAACAACTAACATTAACTGAAAATGTTGGGCATTTTGTGAAACCTATATTTTATCCTATGACCTCTTTTCTTTCCAGGTCACAGCACAACTACCTGCGTATTACTCGCATTCTGAAGAGTCTTGGTGAACTAGGCTTTGAAAGCTTCAAGCTGCCTCTGGTGCGTCTGCTGTTGGAGGAGGCGTTGGTGGAGGGCACTTTACCCAACATGCGTCACAGCGCACTGGAATACTTCGTCTACACACTACGTCAACACGCTCAGAGACGTGCCCTGCTCCGCTTCGCCCAGCGCCACTACCAGCCGCCTGAAAACTTCATCTGGGGGCCACCCAAGAAAAAGCGCATTCCAGCCTCTGGATCCACAGTGATGAAGGCAGGAAAAAATGAGGTGGTGGAGAAGAGTGTGGGCAAAGCCAGGTCACCAAGGGAGGGCAGAAATAACTTAATAGAGAGAGAGGTGGAAGACATGGATGAGAGGAAGAGTGGAGAGTGGAAAACAGCAAAAGGGTCCAAGGTCCTGCAGGAGGGCAGGAGAAGGGTAGATCTAGAAGAATACATTGAGACCATTCCTCTGTAAGAATAGAAAGAGAGGGATTCTCGAGTAGCTTAAACTGAGCTTAAAGTTAGGTGAAAGAATGGCACAGCAATATTATTCCATACTATTGCCTTTTAGAGACTTGCTTTGTGAACAACTTGACTGTTTGCCATTTTGATTTTCTTTTTCTCTTTTCTTTTTTAATTAATATGAGGTGTTTTCTTAACTCTGAATACTTTTCAAAGTGTTAGCGGATGAATTTCTCTACTGTAATTCTTACTTGCAGCCCTCTGGAGAGTTCTTAGCACATGTGCAAGTGTGAGTATGTATAAGTGCTACCTGAGCACGTTGTTTGTGTGAAATATTGCACTTCAGTCTTCCCCTGTGAACGAATATTATCTTACTCTACAGGCTTTGAGACGAGGCTTTTTTTAATCATAACCCTGCTGAAAAAAACAGCTAAAACCAGCTGGTTGGCTGGTTTTAGCTGGTCATCCAGGCTGGTCTTAGCAGGTCAGCAGGCTGATTTTAGAGGGGTTTTGATCACTTCCAGGCTGGTCTTAGCTGGTCAGGATGGGAGACCAGCTAAAACCAGCTACTTCCAGCTTAAACCAGCTAAGTCCAGCCAACCAGCCTAGGCTGGTTTTAGCTGTCCTTTTCAGTGGGGAAGCCCATCTCTCAGACAGACATGTCTTCTTTTCCGTGTTCAGAATTCGCTGATGATTCTTGTAACGGATACTCGTAGCTCCTTGTAACGGTCCTGCTGAAAAAAATACATTAGACACCATCACAAAATTTGTAATGGTTTTACTGGTTATAATGGGGCTTTTAGGACCCTGTGGGTTTCTACTGGTAATTAGTCACCTTCTATTGGTGGATTGTTAAAACCATTTAATCCTAATGGAATATGTCCGAAAACACACTACAGAAAACCATTTTAAATGGTTAAAAATGTATGGCTTGTAATGTTTGTAATAGTAATTGTAGTGGAAACCATTAGGATTTCTGTGATGGTTTCTATTGTTTTGTTTTGTTTTTCAGCAGGGAGATCATCATAATGTGAAGTGTGAATATACTTGCAGGAATTTTCAGGTAATTGATCTTCCATGTTTCTATAGGTACGTGTGAGATCTTAATCCAGTTTTCTCGAATACGTCTTGCAATATTAAGTGCCTCTTCTTTCGTTTGTTAAAGCATACGTGACGTTCTTTCGCGAACGCAGTTAGTCGCGCAGTAGCTAAGCCGTTTGTGGAGAAACGCAGTTTTAAGCTAAAACAAACTTGAATTTAGAATTTATTGTTTTTTTTTTGTTTGTTTGTTTGTTTTTGATTAAACGAAGCCTTAGCTCTCATTTTCTCATTAAAATAAAAAATTCAAACGATAAATGCCGTTCTGGCGCTACCAAGTGTGGTGTGACGTACTGCTCTAACTGCCTCATCAGTTCAAATGACGGCAAGGCGCATTTATCGATCATTATTTACATAGCGTACTAGTTAAAGTACATGAGAAGGTATATTAAAAGGTTTATTACTCTAAGTAATCGACGAAGAAGTGTTTCAACGGGAAGACATCAGTGAAACAGCTTGTGAACAACATGGTATGTGACTTACATTTAGCTTACTTACGTAATTTACCGAACTAACTTACAGGTAACAAAACAGGTTTGACAGCCACCGTTTAAATGATTATCTATATCTCGAGAACGGTTTGAAAGATAATGGTAATATCATTAGAAAGCATAGACTTCAGGGTATAGTGTATATTACTCTGGACGACTCAAAGTGATGGAGCAATTCACATATGTAGCTATGTGTGAGAGTGTATGCTGCCTTTCTCTAATACTTACAGTGTTTAAGTGTGGACAATCAGGGCTATTGATGGTCACTATCCACATAGAATACAAATAAATGAGTGTTTTTATTAGCAAATATTAATAAAAATAAAGCATGTATGTTATGTGTGTTTGTTCCACACTGCTGTTTCAGAGTGTATCCAGAGGGCTAGACAATACCTCCACAGCACAGGTGTGTTTGTGTGTAAATGTTATGGAGTTTTGTAACGGCATCTTCCCTTCTTTCATCTAACGGCCATCTTCCCGTCTTTCTCTTGAATTAAACGCTGGAGGCTCTATCAGTCTCTCTCCCTCAGCCAATATTTAGATTGAGCACAATTTTCTGTTTGCCATCTGACCCAGTTCATACTCTGGTGTTCACTAAATGTCATCTCTCTGAAAGTGTGAGAGTCATGCATGAAAAGAGGAGTCACATAATTTTTGTGTCCAAAACCTGAAAACGTTGTCCTGTCTACAAAGATGCCTTTATCTGGTCAGTTTTTGAATTCAGCACAGATGTGCACTGCAATGTCCCACAGTCCTGTGCATGTGGTATGGCAGTTGGTGAAAAGAAAAGAAATAAAGCATCTGATGGAGGGATTAAAAGTACATTTATTCATAAATGTCTGTTTTTTTGTTGTTGTTTTTTTACATCTACTAAGAAATAAGTATTAATATTTGCCTGCTTATCTCTTAAGCTTACTTGATTTTTAAATGTGAAGTTATAATGCTTTGGAAGTCAGTCTGGAACCAGTTTTCTTTGGGAGGTACTTTTATACAAAAACATTGCCTTTAAATCAAAATAGGCAGCGAAACTTAAGTTTCAGACTTCTGTCCTGTTGGGAATCAAATAGCCATCTTCTCTGTCCATCTGAAGAACCTGTGGTTCTAAAAGACTGTTGAATCCACATTTCAGTATTTCAGTGTTTCTCGTGCCATTATCGTGTGGAAACGTTTTGACTGGCGTCACGCAAGGCGCTTTAAGTGTTTCTAACTTATAACTTTGTTGAGAAGTGATCATTTGTAATCAAAGGAAATGTATGTGAGGTTTGGAAATTCATATTTGGACGTTTCTATTGTGGCCTACTGTATAATAAAGTGCAGCTCTTTGACGAATTGTAAGTGTGAGTGCGTGTAAATGTAGATGCTGAATTTTGATGTGAATTTGACTGACACAACTGCGAATTTGCATCTTTTAATTTCCCCTGTACATTTAATTCCATTGAATCCAGCTGAATTCATTTGCTAGTCAGATGTGGTTAAATGAGTATGGTGATGTTACTTTTATGGTGTGTCAAATATATATTTATGCACTTTGAGAAGATACTGTAAATGCAATATAAATACAACTCTTTGTAACAAAAACAATTTCAGAATAAAAATTACTAATTCACAAACTAACAACAATATTTTCATAACTTTTTCTTTGGAATACTTGTTTCTGATTGGTCAGTCACAGGATTCTGTGGTCAAATAATATAAATATTATAATATCTAATTATGAATATAAATGATATTATAAAATATTTCAATTAAGAATACTTTTACTTGCTTTTATTAGTACTGTCAAATGATTAATCACAAGTAATTGGATCTTTTTTGTTCAAATAATATGTGTGTACTGTGTATATTTATTATACACATGCATATGTATGTAAAATATTTATATAAAATATTAATTATATGCATATAAATATATACATGTAAATATATTTTTTAAATATATACTTGTATGTATGTGTATTTATATAAATATATATAGTAAACAGCATACACACAAAACTTTTATTTTGGATGTGATTAATTGTTTGACACTAAGCAGAATAATATTTGGTTGGACCCAAAATGGACCTGTACACTGTTACGCAAAGAAAATATATTTCCTTACATATTAACAATCAATATAATAACTGATTTAATGTCATAATCATAATAATGATTTGAATATATTTTAAAATGTAGTTTATTCCTGTGATTTCAAAGCTAAATTGACATTATTACTCCAGTCACATGATCCTTCAGAAATCATTCTAATATTTGGATTTGCTGCTCAAAAAACATTTGTTATTATTATTAATAATAAATGTTTCTTGAACGGAAAATCAGCATATGTATTAGAATGATTTCTGAAGGATCATGTGACACTGAAGACTGGAGTAATGATGCTGAAAATTTAGCTTTGATCACAGGAATAAATTACATTTTAAAATATATTCAAATAGAAAGCAGTTTAAATAGTAGAAATATTTCACAATATTACTGTTTTTGCTGTATTTTGGATCAAATAAATGCAGGCTTGGTGAGCAGAAGAGACATCTTTAAAAAACATAAAAAATGATTGACTGGTGTATCAATATGTAGCCATACATGGTTCATGCAAATACTGCAGTACATTTAAAAACATAAGCACTAGTTTTAGATTATTTAATTTTTTGTATAATATTTTCCAGTATATTCTCATATATTTAAGTGCAGGGTTATGAAAGACCATTTATCTTATGGGTCCTGATCATGCAATTCGGGTTTATTTTGCAATAGTGACCAGCTAACTGAAGCTCATCGCTTACATATGTAATTTCAAAACAATCTCTCAGCTTAAGATAAAGCAGCTCTGGCTTCACTCTCAGCCGCTGCAGTGCACTGCGCCATGTCTTTGTCAGAGGTCGAGTTCAATATCACTGTGTCCCCTCCCATAATCCACACCGCTCTGTTGAGAGGATTGTGTAGTCAGGGAAAACAGTTAAAATTGTGATAAAATCACAAAAGAGCGGTGCCATATGGTCTGTTCAGGCAGCCTGGTCCCCGGTGGGCTTAAGGAGACCGCGTATCCCGTAATCAGCGTGAGCTTTGCTGTTGCTTGTCAAAGCGTCAGTGTGTGGGATCGGTTTTCCTGACGTACACCTGTGAGTGTGACTTTCCCTGCCAGCTCTTCAATCTGAGAGCTGTCAGACACACACCTGGCCCGGCTCTCCTGGTGCAGTCCTGCACATCTTCTCCTGTGGTTTTCTTCACCACAGTCCTTGTCTGCTTATTCTTTGACTAGTACCAGCATACTGTGACTGGATATCATTACATAAGTGAGCCCCTGTGAAGCATATATGCTGTCTGTGTTTAGGATTAAATGCTCATGTTCTGTTAAAAAAAAAAAATATGTTAAATAAAATCATGTAAATGAAATCAAATAAAATGATACGCTTGACACATGTATTATATGTATTTAAACTATGATAATCATATGGGAGTTTCTTCACTGTGGTCGTATGCTTATTTTATCACATATACAGAAATGATATGAAATATTATTACAGTTATTACAAAGTAACTTTTTCATTTTAATATATTGTAGAATGTTTTTTATTCATGTGATGCAAAGCTGAATTTTCAGTAGTCATCATTTTAAAATCCTGATTTGCTGCTCAAGAAACATTTCTTATTACTATCAGTGCTGAAAACAGTTGTGCTGCTTTATATTTTTGTGGAAACTGCATGAATACATTTGTGCAGGATTTGTTGATGAATATGAACAGGAATTACTTCAGATTGAAATATTTTGTAACATTATACACTACCAGTCAAAAGTTTTTGAACAGTAAGGTTTTTTAATGTTTTTTTTTTTTTTTTAAATAAGTCTCTACTGCTCACCAAGCCTGCATTTATTTGATCTAGAATACAGCAAAAGCAGTAATATTGTGAAATATTTTTACTATTTAAAATAACTGCTTTTTATTTGAATATATTTTAAAAAGTAAAAATTCCTGGTCAAATTCCTGGTATTGCTTACTGGTCAAAAACTTTTGACTGGTAGTGTAAATGTCACTTGTGATCAATTTAATGCATATTTGTTAATAAAATAAAATAATAATTATAATAAAATATTTGATGCATCCTAAATATATACAATTAAATACTTTTAAATACAATTTTCATACTTTTTGCATAATTAAATAATATTATAGTTTCGATGCAACTGATGTGCAATAAAATTATACAAAAAAAGTTGTTGTTAAGTGATTATAATTGTTGTGATTTTTGGAAATATAAGTTTTATATAGTTTATTATTTAAGAATAATTTCTTATTATGCTAAGTATAATTTCACTGAGAGGCTGTCTTAATTTAGCTTGTTTATAGGTCAGTATGCTCCAATTAGCAGTTAGTAAAACACTGTGTTTTACTCCAGTGCTCTTGCTGTGGTTCATGTGTGTTAAATGTGCTGTGTGGAAGGCAGTATGGCCGTGCTGATCGGGAGTGACAGAATGAGGTGGAAGGGCTTGTGTGCTGGGTGTCTGTGTTGAGAAGCGGATATTCCCCATGACTTCCAGCTTGTGTGTGTGTGCGTGTATCTCCCTACTGTGCTGTAGTCTCATGCAATTAGCAGCCTCAAAGCTTCATACCACAGCTCTCAATTAAACATACATCATGCACTGTGGTACTCTGCGCAGTGATGCAGAAAAACAGGCATCAGCCACAGGTCAGGCGAGAATGGATCAGTCAGTGTGTTTAGATGAGGCCTGCTGAATGACATAGAGCCCTGCTGTTCACACGCCCCATGAAACTGATATCCCAGCAGTCATTGCGTCTTTTTACTGTTCAGCATGGAATATTAGCTTACTGAGCATTATATATTAGATACTTTTTTTTATTGTATATGTTTCTTTCTCTGTGTTGATTTTTTTTTTTTTTTTTTTAAATAGAAGGTAGGGCAGGGCAATTCAAAATGCTTTTTATTCAAATATTATATGAAATTTAGGATACCCGCAGACAAACAAACCATGATTTGCCAAGATTTGGGAGGGATATTCCAGAGAGATTTGCTTTGGATAAAACACACTACTTTTTCCCAAAACACACTACCATTCAAAAGTTTGGGGTCAGTATGTTTTTAAAATTGGTTATTTACTTATTTATTTGAATGAAATTAATACTTTTATTCAGCAAGGATATGTTAAATTGATAAAAAGCTATTCTTTTGAACTTTTTAATCATCAAACAATTGTGAAACAAGTCTTACAGGTTCCAAAAAAATCTTTTTCAAAAAAAAAAAAACTGTTTAATGATAATCAGTTTAATAAAAACTGATAATGATAAACATTGATAACATTAATAATAAATCAGCACATTAGAATGGTTTCTGAAGAATCATGTGATGTTGAAGACTGGAGTAATAGCTGCTGAAAATTTAGCTTTGCCGTATTTTTGATTAATTTCCTAAATTTCTGATAACTGAAAAGAGACAGTGGACTTAACATGGGCCTTTTTTCATAGATCTTTAGGAAATAGCAAGAAGAAAGTCAAGTGATGTCATCAGTTTGATTTTTATTAAAAAAAAAAAAAAAGTTTTAGTTAAACGGTAACACCAATGACACAACTCCAGGGGACCACTACTTTTATTCTATATTTTATAATATTTATTGAGCATTTAGTTTTTTTTTTAAGCCATTTACATCATGCATTTGATAGTTATGAATACATTATTATATTTTAAATGGTAGAAAAACCTGTTTTTGACCTCAAAATAAAACACTTCGCCCCCTGTACGTTCCTGTGGGGACGAGTGGTTTTGTGGTGCTTGGAATTCTATTCTAGTTCATTTAAAAACAAATATTGCCACATTAATGCCTCAAGAAGGTATAATTGTTCAAATAACCTTTTGTTTCATTTTAAAATATAAAGAAATTGTAACCCTAAAGTGTTTTTCATGTGTAAAGGCTGTAAAGGCTTTCTGTAGGAAAATTTCCATAGAATGACCCATATATTTACTAAAGGTTTGTGGCCTATTAATACTTTCAAAGCTAACAGTCAGGGACCAAAAACCACAAAACTGTGGTTTCATGGGTCTTTAAATGGATAATTCATCCAAAAATGAAAATTACCCAATGATTTACTCACTCTCAAGTCATCCTAGGTATATATGGCTTTCATCTTACAGTCAGAGTTATAATAAATAATGTCCTGGTTCTTCCAAGCTGGTTTGTCCTTCATCATCCGCTGGAACACCACTCTCTCAATGATTTATAATATTTTATTAACCCCCTGGAGCTGTGTGGAGCATTTTTTATGATAGATGGATATGCTTTTTTTGCTTCAAAATCTCAACAGCCATTAACTTCCATTATAAAGCTTGGAAGAGCCAGGACGTTTTTGTTTACTATAACTCTGATTGTATTAGTCTGAAAGAACAAAGTCTTATACACCTAGGGTGACTTAAGGGTGAGTATTATGGGGTTATTTTCATTTTTGGGCGAACTATACCTTTAAGGAGCATGTTTATAAAACCCTGTCAAACACAACTATAAGAATATAAGCAACTGCTTATATCAACTATATTATCTGCTCTCTTTAATATCAGCTTAAAAATTTTACCTTGAGTCAAGCTTTACCCTCTGAGCTTCTCTAATATGAGCAGCTAGATAAACCCTTTTAGAAATGATAGAAATCTGGTTTTCTTTTTTCAATTCGTATCTAAACTATAGACATGTAATTTATTAATACCTGGATATGGGATATGCATTCATAATTCAGGCTATCAGAGGTTATTTGAGATGACTACAGGTTTATAAGTTTAGACAATGCAGTAATTTATCATGATTGAGGTTGCATTGTTGGTAGTGTCATATATCTAGCGCAGATGTTATTTTCACACGTCTAGGGAATGTCCGTACTACAGTATTTGAATTTTGGCCAGCTGCCAAATATGGGTGACTTCCTCTTTTACATTCTCTCTCTCTTTCTGTCTGCCATCTCCACTGAAACTGAACTGTTGAACTGTACAGACCTGTTGTTAAATGTACACTAGCATAGCAGAATAATTTCTGAAGGATCATGTGACACTGAAGACTGGAGTAATGATGCTGAAAAATCAGCTTTTACTCCACAGGAACAAAACAATTCTTTAAATTATAATATTGTACAAAATTAGTGTAAACAAATAAATAAACCCAGCCTTAGTGACCATAAGAGATGTTTTTCAAAAACATTAGAAAATCATGATTATCCCATACTTTTGACTGTGATACAATTTCTGTTTAGCATGCAGTGAGACCAGGGTTCAAAACCTGACCAACATTTTATTTAAATATATATATCTCTGCATGTCAGTGGAATGTTTTGGCATAGTATCAAACTCAAATTGAGTGTAACAGTTATGCATGTTTCATATTATAGATAAAACTGTTTGTGATTTGTGTTCTCACTTTGATTCCCCATTGGGACAACAGTAACTTGAAACCCCAGATGTTGTTGGAAGGAAACTTCTGTTTTCTGTAAAGGGGAAGTGCTGATAGGACTCACAGCAGTGCGTCTAATGAAACGACCAGTGCTGTCAACTCAGTTCTTCACTGTTAGCAGCCACGTGACGTCAAATGACCTTCCTTTAGCCATGCAGTGACAAAGAGCATTTAGGCCTTTGTCCAAAATATTACCCAGCCATTACACAGCTGTTCCCAATCAGGCTTAATAGTAGGAGTATGTATACTTGAGTAATCGAGAACGAGAGTAGGGGAGTCACACTTTGCCAGTAAGTGGTTAAAGGAGAAGTCCACTTCCAAAACAAAGATTCACATATAATGTACTCACTCCCTTGTCATCCAAGATGTTCATGTCTTTCTCTCTTCGGTCGTAAAGAAATTATGTTATTAAATTAGGTATTTCTGCATTTTTTTCCATATAATGAACTGATAGTGCCCTGATTTTGAACTTCCAAAAGGCAGTTTAAATGCGGCTTCAAATGATCCCTAATGCGGTTGTAAACGATCCCAGTTGAGGAAGAAGGGTCTTATCTAGCGAAACGATTGGTAATTTTCATTTAAAAAATGCAATTTAAATACTTTTTAATCTCAAACACTCATCTTGTCTTGCTCTCCCTGAACTGTGTATTCTGCCTCAAGACAGTTAGGGTATGTCGAAAAACTCCAATCGTATTTTCTCCCTCAACTTCAGAAATCATTTCAAAATCATCCATCACTGCAGAAGTTCCGACCCAGTCTTTGCAAAGTGAACATGCAAAGAAGATCAAACACCCTTAACAAAAAAGGTAAAACAGCAATATAGGATGATTTTGAAGTTGAGGGAAAACATGAGATGGGAGTTTTTCGACATACCCTAACTGTCATGAACCGGAACAAAAACAGTCCAGGAATAGTAAGACAAGACGATGGTGGTGGATACCAACGGTATGTTTTTTTTTTTTTTGTTTGTTTTTTCAGTACATTACTCTCTGTGTAATAATAAAAACATTTATTTCAGTAAAAAAATAAGCTGAAATATCTCAATTTCTTTTTGTCCAGAAATTCTTGTTTTATTTTTTCTAATAATCAAATACAGGCATTAAACATTTATTTATTTTTAATGAAATGAAAATTAAACCCTTTTATTTGCTGCCAAACAGTTTTTTTTTTCCTGTTGTTTCTGTTATTATTATAATTTCTGCATTTAATTGTTTTATTTAAATTGGCCAGAAATAGGAATATTTAAACACCTACATTATACTGTACAAAAGCAATGCAAGACTAATACATTTCTGTTACATGTTAAACATTACTTTTATTTTGACAGGTTGTCGGTTAGTTTTTGTGTGTATACACTATGATATAATAATTTTCTCAAATGAAACGGTAAAACTTACATGAAGTGACTCTCACAGCAGTTCTGGGGATTAAGTTTATGCGTTTATGCCGTCATATAATGAGACGCAGAGGCCGAAGATAACCGCGAGCGTCACGTGTGCTTTAGTATTAGTGTAGTAAACAAAGCCGCGTCTCCGCCATTCATTCACACGGAGCCAAGCGGAACATGGAGGTTTCATATTTACACCGTCTTTTTGCGTTTTAATATCCACAGTCACTAGTCCATATCGCGATTCGAATTAATTGAGAGACCTACTTTTGATTTACTAATCCAAAAATTAGTAAAAAATTAGTATTAGACGAATTCTGTGGCATCCCGTGCTATAGAGTAAATCTTTTTTATGAATGGACTCCGGAATCCCGTCCGCGTTTTAGCGGAGGAGAAATTGTAGACGCGTCACCACGTAACGTTAGAGACATGCCATTGTGTAAATAAAATAAATAACATAAGGCTGTTTCGCATGTTTAATAAAAGAACAAGGCTTAGACCTGTTTTATAGGAAAGGTAACCTTAAATGACGTATGTTGTGATATGGCGCTATATTAAAAAAATAAAATTAACTTGACCTTCAAGGGGGGTGGGCCCCTAATATAATGGCAGGGGAAACACTGGAATCTTTGTTTTGGAAGTGGACGTCTCCTTTAATTCCTTGTTTACACTGAGGTTTGTGAATTGACCCCTGCCAATATATACAACCATCATGTTATTACAAAAATAATTCCAATCTGCTTATTATTATCAGTACTGAAAACAGTTGTGCTGCTTCATATTTTTGTGGACAGTTCTTTTCTTCAAGACTTTTTGGGGAATAGAAAGTTCAAAAGAACATAATTTATTTGAAGCAGAAAATTTTGTTTTGTTTTTACTGTCACTTTTAATGCATTCTCACTGATTAAAAGTATTCATTTCTTTTAAAAAAGCTAAATAATTTGTTTTCAAGTTTAAATTATATTTGGAGTCCTATATTTTCAATTTGCTTACAGATATTTGGATCCCACTTTTAGTTAATAGCAATTCTAGCATTTGTTTGCATGACTTCCCATTCATCTTTAAACAGACTTTTTCTGTTGCTGATGTGTTGTGTAGCACTAAGAGCAGATAAACTAAATCTGACCACACTGAAATGTTTCAGTTCCTTGTGTGGTTGAGAGTGTCAACATCCCCAGAAACTATTACTCTAACTAAATACGGGATTTTGACTGACTGCCGTCATTTTTTAAAATTAAGGAAGCATTTCACTGAGAAGGAATAAGGCTGACCAGAAAAAAGAGGCCTCAGTACAACAATAACAAACAGTCAAACAGTCAGTTGCATATAGTTTATTAAACAAACAAACAAGGTACAACATTCACAGCATTTCTCCTGATGTGTTTATTGCCGACAATGTATTGTTTACTATGATAATGTTGTTTTTACTCTACACGTCACATACATACATACCAACTTCTTGCTTCACCTTCCTGTTGCTGTGCCACCTGTTGGGTGTGATTATTGTTTGAAACATCTGAAAAGAAATGGGTGTAAATTCAGTAGCTCTCTTGCAGTTAGATGAAAAGAGCTCCGGCATCATATGAAGAATTAGCTGAGTCAGTTCAAAGAGTATGGCAGTAAGAGGAAAAAGTGAAACTAATAATGAATGATGTCTTTGTTGTCATACTTCAGTAGTTTCGACTCCTCCAGTTGACAGGAAAAGCTTAATCAGAGGCTGTCGGTTGATTTTAACATTTCATGCTGTTTTTTCCCTCTCAATATGACTAGAAATGCACTCTGTGGTGAATGAAACTCTTCTTACTTTGGTTTTAGGAAAAGTACAACAGTGATTGCTTGGAAAAGTGTAGAAATTGTGCAAGAAAATGTGCAAAATATTTACATATTTTAGCAATAATTTCAAAAGAATCACACTTAATGACAGATTTTTTTTCTTTTAAAAAAAAAAAAAAAATTAGTGTGACACAAGCAGAATGATTTATTTATTTATTCATTTATTTATTTTTACTCACAATGTTTTTTTTTTTTCAACTCAAGTTTTTAACAATCTTAATGTTAATGCTAATTTATACACTGCCATTCAAAAATGTGGGATTACTAAGATTTTTAATGTTTTTCAAGTTTTCTGCTTTCCAAGGCTCCGTTTATTTGATTAAAAACACAGAAAAAAACAGTAATATTGTGAAATATTATTGCAATTTAAAACAGTGGTTTTCTATTTTAATATATTTTAAAATAGAATTTATTGCTGTGATGCAAAGCTGAATTTTCCGCATTATTACTCCAGTCTTCAGTGCCAAATGTTCCTTAAAAAATCATTCTAATATGCTGATTTATTATTAATGTTGCAAACAGTTATGCTGCTTAATATTTTTTATGGAACCTATTAACTTTTAGGATTCTTTGATGAATAAAATGTTAAAAATAACAGCATTTATTTAAAATAGAAATATTTTGTAACAATATACACTAACGTTCAAAGTTTGGGGTCAGTAAATTTTTTCTTTCTTTGAAAGAAATGAAAACTTTTATTCAGCATGTATGTGTTAAATTGATAAAAAGTGATATTAAAGACTTATATTGTTACAAAAGATTTATATGTTGAATAAATGCTGTTCTTTTTAACTTTTTATTCATCAAAGAATCCTGAAAACAGTATCACAGGTTCCAAAAAAATATTAAGCAGCACAACTTTTTCCAGCATTAGTAATAAATAAGCATATTAGAATGATTTTTGAAGGATCGTGACACTGAACACCAGAGTAAAGGGTGATGAAATTTCAGCTTTGCATCACAGAAATAAATATTTTTATAGTATATTAAAATAGAAAACTGTTATTTTGAATTGCAATAATATTTCATAATATTGCTGTATTTTTGATCACATAAATGGAACTTTGATGAGCATAAGAGACTTCTTTAAAAAGTATTCAAAATCTTACTGATTCCAAACTTTTGAATGGCAGTGTATGTAATATGAGTAAAATAAACAATGAAGAATTTCTGGTTTGGTGTCATAAGTAGAAGATGCTTACAAGTTTTGTAGTGGATAATTTAAAAAATTTTTTCAAAGAGATGGCCAGTGTACAGAAACATTTTTGTGTACTCTCTTTCCAAGCAAAGTCTGAAACCTTGTAGGAATTTTCTGGAGTTAGTCTGCCACCTAGTGGCTGCATATGAGAGATGCTTAAGCTATGACATCACCAAGCAAAAGTGGGTAAAGGTCATTGCAGTAGGAGAGAATGGTAGCCAAAAAAACAGTTAGGCGTGTACACAAATACCATTGAGAGCACTGGATGTTGTGCATATCTTTGTGGAGTTTGGCGTAGCTTTCATGAGAGCAGTGCTAACGTATTTGTCAAAGGAAGCAAGAGAAGAGACGCCCATCGGAAGGGTGCCTCTCTCTGTTCCTTGGCGGGTATAAATAGTCACTTCCTCTCAGGCAATTCCATCGGCATCTCTGTCTGGGTGGGGGCGCTTGCAGTTGAACAGAACTGTCCCACCCTGTGGGGTCAGAAAGCTTCAAAGAGACCTAGAGTTCAGTCTGAACAGCTTAATGACAGGCCACTCGCCCTCAGAGCCCTTCCAGTGCTCACAATGGAGTTCACTTCCTGTGTGCGTTACAAAGCTCTCGTATCCACTTCAAAATCTGTCCACTTCGATCTAGTCAGGAAGTAGACGTCTTCTTTTATCCTGAGCTTTTTAACATACTTTACAATGAATAGATGTTTATAGTGACCTTTTACAATTATATACAATTGCTAAAGATATTGACTGGACAGTTTAAAAAATGTTTAAAAGAACATATGGAAAGATAGACAATATAGCAGTAGATAGATAGATAGATCGACCCTAAAGTTAGGTGATTGCTACCTACTCCAGTGATTGTAGTTCCAATGTGTATTCCCACAGAGTGGTCAGGTGTAATTTTAGGTCTACTGCGACTCAATAGATGATTAAATTATCTGGACAACTTTTTCTGTATATGCTTTTCCCCTCCGTAGAACAGCCGTAGTGAGCGTGGTGTTCCTGAGCCATAGAGCGCAAACATCCCACTCCCGGCCTCGGGCTGGGCTCCAGCTGAGAGTGTAGGATGTTTACACTCCCTGAAGCTCATATGGGTTCCTAAGTCAGGCTGGGATGGGGAGATCTGGGATAAGAAAGAATTTCTTGACCCAAGAATACCTAAATATCACATTACAATCAATGCAAATACAAGTGTGGTTAAGCAGAACATTACTATATAGAATTTAGTTTTTTATTTATTTATTTATTTATTTTTTCCTAAATTTATTTTATTTTAGTTAATTAGTTAATTAGTTATTTTAGTTTTTTTTTTTTTTTTTTAGTTTTGAGTTCACCTTTTTAGTTATAGTTTGATTTTTAGGGCTACCACAAGGAAATGCTCTAACTGGTATAATTAAAAATAAATAAATAAATAAATATACAAACATTGTTAAAATATTTTAGCACCATCTCATGCATTGTTATTATTTGTTGGAAGTGGGTTTTTAATGTCATATAATACACATATATAAAAACTAAAATGAATTAGTCTGCATTTTATATTTTCCCATTTATGTGAGATTTTTTTTTTTACTTAAGTCATTTTAATTTTCTTTATTAGTTGCTTTTTTATTTCCTAAAGCGCTTAAAAACGTCTGCTAACTGAGTAAACATTCATTTAGGGCTGGACAATATGACCCAAAATCAAAACCTTGATTAATGGAATGTTTTACCTCGATTACGATTAATGAACAATTATTTTTCTTTTTTCAATTTTATTATTATTATTATTATTATTTTGCCCTCATGGTTATAGATGTGAATCTGAGTCATGATTGCTGTTTCAGTTGGCGCCGATAGCCTTGTGGGCAGAGCGCTGACATATGGTGCAGTTGCACTTGGGGTGTCCCAAGTTCGAATCCTGCCTTCCTGTCATATCTTCACTGTCCTATCTAGAAAATGCAAAAAAACCCAAAAAAATTTAATGATTGCTGTTGTGTGTGATCTTGTCCTGTCACTCTATATGCCCAACCCAATCTCATGGCAATTCGTACATATTTTACAAGGTGGCTAATTCGTATGAATTCATACAACCTCACTCGTATGAAAAAATCATACATATTTTACGAGTTCCCCAATTTGTATGAATTTGTACAAATGAACTACCCGTAACCCCGCCCCTAAACCTACCCATTACCGGGGTCTAGACAAATCGTACAAGTGAGGTGGTACGTATTTTGTATGAATTAGCCACCTCAAAAAAAACTTACAAATTGGTTGTGAGATAGCGTTGTAGTATTTACGCTAGGTCCCTACTTGCCATTCACACAGAACACGTCTTTGTGTCAAAAAAACGAGACACAGCTTTCAGGAATGGTTTAAAAAAAAAAAAAAAGCACTCCGCCTTGTCAACCTGCGACTGTAAACACAAAGCTTGCAATGCTTGCCCCACCTCTGTGGTCTTCTGATTGGTCCACTGATTTGAAACTGACATTGAGCGACGTTGCATGTTAAAGTTTAAATTCTGTTAACTTGACATAACATCTTAATCTCTGCGCTCACATGCGAGACACTGGAAAAGACGTGAGTGCAACGGTCATGCATGTCAGTACAATGCCGACTACACACTTGGTAGTGTGTTTTTAATGGGAAAGTAGTAACAGGATTAAAAACCCCAAAATAACCGGCATGGGAAAATTATTATCGGTTAGAGGTTTTCAATGACTTTTCAATTAATCGTCCAGCTCTACGTTAAATATAAATGTTTTCATTAACCATAATGAGTGACGATAAAGCTGTGCAACTAGAATATGCACTGTTTTAAAAAGAGAAGCACAAGTTAAATTTATAGAATATTGGAGGAAATGAGATCATTGCCAATGAATGAAGACCGGTGGATGAAAGTACGTCACTGCCGTGCCTTTCAGGAATCTGGACATGCCAGTCATTAGTCTTTGAGATAATCTATCCGCTCTATTAATAGAGACACATTCCTCACCCTGCAGCCTACCGGCTGGTTTGGCTCTAGGGGTAGAAGGACTGCGGGGAGAGTTTGTTTGTGCGAGTAAATAGAATGCAAGGGGTCCGGAGTCGATGTCCTTAGGGACAGAGGAGAGGCGGAGGCACTGGACGCTCCCACGGACCAGCGTCATCCGAGGAGCCTCTGCATCGCTCCTGGCCCCTGTCCAGGATCCCTAGCCCACCCTCTTGAAAGCAGCAACCCCTCCTCCCTCCTGAGGATGTGACCGCTCCCAGCCCCTGTGAACCGGCCTGAATGGGAGCTTTTCACATTCTTCAGTCCCCTTTCCTCTTATTGGACAAGAAGGCTCTCTTTCTGCCCCCTTTCTCTATGTCTTCACTGAGTCTTCTGGGAAAAGTCATCAGACTTGGTGCCAGCCTATGGGCATAGAGAGGGGTGGAGGACAAGAAACAGAGAGAAAGAGTGATTGAGTTTACGAGGAAAGGGAACAAGAGGGGACAGGGCGATTAAACTGGTGGGTCAGGAAAAAGACACAAGAATGATTTTTAAAAGGCTTAGTGAATGCCGAACGACTGTAACATACAGTAGTATTCTAGACAAATGTACAGTGTTCTCCATTTTTAGTTCTTTAGTAAGAAAGCAAAGTAGTAGAAAGTATTTTTTTAAATATTTATATAAAAATATTTACATAATAGTATTCTAGTCAGAGACTGAGGCCTTCTGAAATGCATTTGAATTGATTTGGATGCAAAACCTAATAATGTTGTGCCATTTTAAAAATTGTAGCTTACAATTAACAGAAACTTTGCACCATTTTTGATATATTTTGTAATTATTTTAAACTCTAAGAATGAGTTATTTATTTGAAAGTGTTTGTTTGCCAACCTCTGTGTTGTTGTCCAGCATTTTAATAACAAATTTCAGAACATTTTGTACATTCAAATATATAAAACACCAATTATACAGCTTATTCAACAATACAGCACAATTTATCATTAGCCCATTTTTAACGAAGAATTAACTCTAGTAACATTTTTAACTAGTCGACTTGCCACAATGTAAACTCTGTTGTCTGTTGACACTATAAGGACAGTTATATGCCAGTTTTAGAAATCCCTGCTTAATTTAATTTATTTAGTTTTACTTTATCACAGTAAAGATGTCCCAAAGGACTGTCTCACCCTTAGGACAGGGTGTCTGCAGGGTCAACCTAAGAGAGCTGTCCAGAGTGCTGAAACTGGGTGCTCATTAAATCTGTCACTTATTGCAGATGAAGTGATAACCAACTTAGCAGGAAACACTTGTTAAAATATGATCTCAATAGAGCAAAGTTGAAGTAATTTCAGTGTTAAAATAATTAACCCAACATAATATGTATAGATCACCCATGCACATTGGCTCAACCAATTGTCTTAGTTTCCTTTTCACACATGACTACAGAGGCAGATTATTGATTAATGAAGATTTCGTTTTACGTGGTTCCTTGCGGGTTTAGTGTTAGTGGTATGTTATTTTTCAAATGCAATAGAGCATTAATCATTTAGCACCACTCACCAGACATATCATTTTCTAACTGTTGCAATACATGCAACAACCAACTCATTAAAACATCATCTGTTTTGTTTTAAACTCAATGTACTTTTAGAGCCACTCACTTGACATTTCACTTTAACAGTGTTGCAAAACTCGCAAGAGGCCATGCAATGTCATGTTGCAGAAATGTCACCAAAAACACATTTTTCCAATGAGCCTGGGTTGTTTTTTTTACATTTTTACATTTACAGGGCAAAAAAGTTTGGTTCATCCAGAATTAAAGTTTCATGACCCCTATGTCATCCAAGATGTTCATGTCTTTCTTTTTTTCAGTGTGGATCAATGGGTTGAAGGTCAAAATTGCAGTTTCAGTGCAGCATCAAAGGGCACTACACCAAGAAATAAGGGTCTTATTTAGCATCTGTCATTTTCTTAAAAAAAAATAAACATTTATATACTTTTTAACCACAAATGCTCATCTTGCACTAGCTATTTACGCATTACGTAGTCACGCCCTTAGTCAGACGCCAATGAGCCATCGTTTTGCTAGACCCTTATTTCTTGGCTGGGATCGTGTAGAGCCCTTTGAAGCTGCTTTGAAACTGCAATTTGGACCTTCAAACCACTGTTTCCCACTGAAGTCCACTATATGGAGAAAAATCCTGGAATGTTTTCCTCAAAAACCTAAATTTCTTTTTGACTGAATAAAGAAGGACATGAGCATCTTAGATGACATGGGGGTGAGTAAATTATCAGGAAATTTAAATTCAGGAGTGAACTAATTCTTTAACAGAGCAGTGTTGTCTGATAATTTGCAAAGCTTGTAGTCTGCACATGAAAAATGGTCAAACATACATTCAATTCTAAATATTAAAAAGTTGCTAACATTGTAGATAGTGTTAATCTATCAACTGTTTTAGTGATTGGAGTATGTAGCCTTGAAAGTTTTCACATTGCTGACCAAAAGCTGTTCTTCAGGATCACATTTCTGTGCTTTTCATCGCGCGCCCTGTGGGAGCCTTCATGCAGGAGGTGGGAAAGCGAGAGTCCTGTGCTCTCGGGATCTGTGTTACAGGGCCTTTGAAACTCTGAGAAGGAGTGACCCGGTGCAGAGGCAGCTCGGCTAATCTGGGTCTTAGCGCTCCGCAGGTGTCGGGGTGGAATGTGTTTTACATGATTGAAAGTGTTAATCTGACACAAATGGCAACCCTTGGCTTCTGATGTTGACATTCGGCCTCTAGAGACAGTGTTCGCTCTCGCCTGAGCTTGCGGAGCAGACCTTCAGCCTGATTCGTTCTCAAACCACTGTTTGCTCTTGACGTGCCATAGAGGGATCCATTTCAGCCCGTCTCAGTTCACACAGCTACACTATTGCAGCTGCTGTGGATCGAAAGCAACATGGCTGAAACAGTCAGCTGTTCTAGTAGTTCACAGTTTCGTATATATGATAAAAACAAACAAACAAAAAAAACGCTAGAATGTGCGAAAACCTTTCATAGTTTACTGCTGGAAGTGGCTTAGTCTTATGTAGCTTACATGACTTATGCCATATATTGTGGTCCACTTTGCAGTTTGAGTGTTTTTTTATTTTATAAACTCATGATAGATTAACCTTAATTAATGCATAAAAAGCAAGATGTTCTTCACCAACGTATCAAAATTACACAGGCACGTGTACAGGCAGAAATGCTACCTTTTATTTGAAAGGAAGAACTGTACAAGGTCAGATACACCTTAAGTGTGTAAAATATTAATACAGTGAAGGTATCAATTTAGCCACATTTAAATTTAATTTAGCTAAAATAAATAAAACATGAAATTTGTACAAAAAAAAAGAACAAATACACTATGAGTCAAAAGTTTTTGAACAGTAGGATTTTTTTTCTTTCTCAGCAAGGCTGCATTTATCTGACCTTAAGTACAGCAAAACAGCAGTACAGCAGTAACATTTTTAAAATATTTTTACTATTTAAAATAGCTGTTTTCTATTTGAATATATTTTAAAATGTAATTTTTTTCTGTGATTTCAAAGCTGAATTTTTAGCATCATTACTCCAGTCACATGATTCTTCAGAAATCATTCTAATATTCTAATTTGCTGCTCAAAAAATTATTATTATTATTATGTTGAAAACAGCTGAGTAGATTTTTTTCTATAATTTCTACACTTTTTGACTGGTAGTGCATATATATATATATATATATATATATATATATATATATATATAAATTACAAATTTCATGTTTTATTTATCTGTTAAAAAAGTTAGGAAATATATGCTTAGAAATACTTACTTTTGCTTGTACTGAATATCTTTAAAATATAACAAATAAATAAAACAAATAAATCTCTGGGCAGCAGATGTGACTCAAATCCCATAATTGTTGGCCAGTCTGTTTGAAGCTTACAGTTTTCACCGTGATTTCCAGTTTTGTGTACAACATGCATCAGACAGCCAGTATATGGACCTTGGGTGGCCCTTCAACTTGCCATATCAGAGAGTGACTAGAAGTAATTGGACCTCAACAATCTGAACATTAAAATCTGATGGGTTGTTCCAGTGGGTGTGTCCATGTTCTTCTGGCGCAGGTTTCCGGGTGAGAGTAACAGCAGTTGGCTGCTGCAAACATCCGACTGAAAGCTCCATCTTAAGCACCAGCTTCCAGTCAAGGATGTTTACAGTAGCCTGTACTGCCAGCTGACTTTTTGTCCACTACGCAGATGATAAGTAAACCTGACACTGACTGTAACCCTAATACACTAAAAATTTGTGCCATCGTTGGCACAAAAACTTGACTTCATGAGACTGCTGTCATCAGAAGCCTTTCGGCACTCCTTCCTCTGTGTCCATGGAGAGGCAGTCATTCCGGCTAGGTTTGGTCCACAGTGTGACACTATGAGGGCTGGTAACCATGACAGAAGAGATATGTCATATTTACATTGAAAACACTGGAAACTGGAAGCTAGCGTTTGTTTTGCCATGACTCTCCCACAAAGAGCCAATCTGATGAAGCTTCACACGCAACGCTGACTGCAAATGTCTCCTAAACACAAACACCAGAGCAGCTTCCTGCCACCCCCCTCCAATCACAAAGCGTCCATCTCTGTTTACTCTTTAAACTAAGCTGTTAAGACCCCTGTGTCGTGAGGGCTGAGATGGCAGATTTCCTCAAGAGCGTCTCAACTCCCTTCCACACTAGACTGCAGCTCTGAAAGAAGTGACCTCTGTACGCCCATTATACATGGAACGCCAGCTTAAAACTTAAAATCAATAAATCAGCATCATTTTCTGTCATCAGTCGTACTTTCCTGGCAGTGTTTCCACTCAACTGGCCTCTAAAACTGGAAAAGTGTGTGAGCGAGAATAGCTAAGTGTCTACTTTTGATAAAGTGACAATGGGAATTTGGACTGAGTCTTTTTTCTCTCTCTATCATGGATCTTCTTTTCTCTGGAAGGAATATTACTGCAGAAGGCCTCGTGCATTCAGAAACTGATTTTCATTTAGGGAAATGGTTTTGTTTAAGACGTTTATGGATTTACTAGATGTGTTGCATCATTCATTGACATTTACAAAATCTACTCAGCTATTTCTTAATCTTTCCCTTTACTTATTATTTAATTTAAAGGGAACCCCGGGTATTAAGACTTGTATGGCTTAATATAACATAAAATGATGTCTCTTACTAAAATATAAGTAGAAAACCTATTAAAGATTTACATTATTTAAAAAATCCACATTGTTTTATACATATTTTGGACTATGGGCACGCCATTATTTTGATTACGTCAAATGGCTGCACTCGGTGAGCTACTGGCACTATTTTTACCGCAAAAAATCAGAAAATAAAATACTGATACGATGCCACATTGTGGGGCTTTTAGTTGTAATGTTAAGTTGAAGGGCAACAAGAGAAGCAATGCAAGTCTTCACTTCTTTCCTTCCCATTCTTTTCTCCTATGAGAAGAGGAGAAAAGAATGGGAAGCTACCTGTGGACAAAAAAAACTTCTGAAAGACCCTCGTCTTTGTTCTCTCCACTTTAGCCCTGATGCCTTGGAGGCTTTTAACAGACCACATCTACTGAAAGAGCTTACAAACAGCAGAGACAAGAAACGCTAGATGCCATCCTGGCAGGATGAAAACATGCTGATGCTTGTTATGACACCGCAGCCACTAAAGAAGTTTCTCAGCACAGATTTCAGTCAATATCTGGGGGCGCTGAGACTCCTTGTGGGGAAAAATCGATGGTATGGCAATTGGTTTAAGCCTACACTTATATCCATTGTTACATGTAAGCTCTTTCAGTAGCTGTGGTCATCATATCAGTATTTTATTGCCCCCCATATTCCAAAGTGTATAAAAAGATGTGGATTTTTTAAATAATGTAAATCTTTCATGGGTTTTGTACTACTTATTTCAGTATGAGACATTATTTACGGTACAGTAAGCTATACAAGTCTTGAAACAAAAAAATAAATAAATAAAACAAATAAATATTACATAAATTAATGAGAACTATTCGTTTCCGGACTATGGAAAAAAAAAAAAAAACTTTCTTGAATCTTTTGTACAAATGAGATTTTCTTGCTTCATAATTTAACTTTTAACTCAAACTTTTATACTACCACTAATACACATACATATATACAGTACAATATATAAACATTTTACTTTTAATTATATTTATACTTTCATATAAAGTAATCTGACAAATGGCACAGTCTGGTGGGTCCAGCAAGTAAATGTTATATATTTTATGTGTTGTAAACTCTTAAAAAATGGCTATACGTACTTTAAAGGAGAAGTTCACTTCCAGAACTAAAATTTACAGAAAATGTACTCCCCCCCCCCTTGTCATCCAAGATGTTCATGTCTTTCTTCAGTCGTAAAGAAATTGTTTTTGAGGGAAAATATTTTAGTATTTCTCTTAATATATTGGACTTCAATGTGAACTCCTTTAAGTAAGTTTAAGTAACTTAAAATATTATTTTTATTATTTATATTTTAATAATATTTTGTATTTTTCCATAATGCACATTTTAATCATTTAGCTTGTTAGAATAAAATAACCATTCAAATAGAATAATAGAATAAAACAAATATTAAAAAATACTGTTATTGGACATTTACAAGTGGACTCCAATACTGAGGCCTTTACTGTACTTGATACAGCTTGAGTCTTAAGTGTATTTTCTGATAAACTATTCTGGTTAAATCAAGTAAGAACAGACTATTTAAAAAACTTCCTTTTTTAAACATTACATATACCCTGCAATAGCTATAATATGCATATTCAAATTTGTGTGTATGTAAATTCGACTTGTAACATGCATCCCCATCCTAACCACACACCAGCAGTCAGCAGCATGTGCTGTAAGACAAATAACAGGTTGCTAATGAGACGTGAGCTCAAAGTGTGTGAGTGAGTGTGTGTGTGTGTGTGTGTATGTGCTTAACAGTGTGTCGAGACTGTGTACAGGGTCTGCTATGCTATGCACTGACTCTGGTGAAACTCCCAGGGTCCCATATCCCTCCCAGTGTTCAGGTCACGGCGGGAACAAAGCAAACTTTATCAGACCACTGCAATCCCACATTCCGCAGATTCTTAGCACTTGGCAACCGCATAGCATGTAGTAAGGCAGAGACATAGGGAGAGGGAATTGGGGGAAGGGGTGGAGAGCAAGGAAAGAGAGCGAGACTAAAAGAAAAAAGGAAGGGATCTGGCTGTGAATCCGAAGACACACGGCCTCCACCCAAACAAGGCCTCTGATCACATCAATTATTGGCAATGGTTCGGTTCACCGTGGTTTTACAGTTACCATTAACTTTGAGGCACTGTTTTTTCATTTTTTTTTTTTTTACTTGATGCATTACACTTGAATTTTCATTGTATGGAAAAGAACAGCTTTGACATTCACTCTTTTTAATACTGCATGGTAAAAATATTTCGAGTGACATAATATTGGGTAGATGTTGTCATACTTCGCAGTTTAAAGCTAATGATAGGCAGAATGTGCAACACGATTTGACTAATTTTAGACATTTTAATTTTTTTTTTTTTTTTTTTTTTTTCCAGGTTTCAAACTCAACAACACCCTAACCAAACCTGATCCACCTGGTGAGTTTGACTGTATTATGCTATTAAAACTAACATAAGACATTCCCAGACAGGGCAAAGTCACAGCAAGGTCACAATGATCAGACAATACATGCACAAATAAAAAAAAAAATCATCCTTTCTCTTTCTGTCTGAGACTGAGTCTGAGAGTACAATAAAGCAGAAACTTCTTAAATAACCCTGAATACATTGGTCCTAAGATTTTGTGATCATCCTGTTTTTTCTAAGTCAGTGAAAATACCACCCTTGTGAGCGGTACTCTGATTTCCCCTAGATCAAGGGCCTCATCAAAGCATTCTTCCCTAACGCAGACTTAAACTGCACTTCTCATGATGGCAGATGCCCTGTGGGACGGACTCATTGTGGGGCAGATGAGGATAAGTCCATGTCTAGAATCCTCGTCTGGCTTTAACAGTAACCACAACTTGTTACCTATTCAACACATTTGTCAAATCAGTCCAATTCAGAGGGCATCGGTTATGCATTTGACTGTTTTTGTGAGAATGTTCTTCAAAAGTCTATACTAATAAATAAAAATATGTATGGATAACAACTGGATAATAACTACAGCAAATGGCAAGTATGTCAGGATATTTATTTTTGAACTACTTTTACATGTTGACTTTCCCTTTCTTGTGTTTCCTGATCTTTAAATGCAACAAAAAACAACACTGTCCCATTTCTAATGCGATGCACCTGAGATGTGAGAAAACACATTGATTTTTTTTTTAACCTCTGTTTCGCACAAAATCACTTGTTTCCATTCACTCGCATTGCTTTAACTCTCTGTCTCCTTTTTTTCCAGGAACTCAAAACCACCCGAAGCAGAATCAGATGAGCGAAGGCCTCTCTGACCTTGCTGGAGGTCACACTCCTTTGCACTCGACGGGCAGTTAAACACAGTTCCCTGATTCCAGGCACGAAACTCACAGCAAGAGAACAAGTCATCTGTGTCACCAGAACACTGATTAACAGAAAACGCTAACTCTCAGAGGTCAGCAGGAAGTCATGCAACCCCGACACTCACACTCTACTGGCTGCTTTGCAAAACTGAATTAGAAACGAGAAAACAAAGATGAAATGAAGAGTGAAAGACTTATTTCATGTGTCAAATGCAGTAATGAAGGGTTTAATTAATAGGTCTTGACACATTGTTCTCCACCGGCTCATGCCAACCCACCCAACTACACTGGCAACACATGAGGGACATGAAATCTGCTGATTTTTAAATCGTCTTTGTGCACTGCTCAGGTTACATTCGATTGGCTGTTTCACTGATGCGCAGAAAATAACTCAAAGTAATGTACTGTGGCACAGATGTGACAATGAGATAAGAAGAAAAAGCTGGCCTACATATTCTTACAGTTCAAAGACTAAAGGGCTGTTTACATCTAGGGCAATAACTGTAATGATAATTATAACCATAAAGTTTTATTAATCGTTCTAATTCTGTGAGAAGTCAACATCACAACTATAACAATTATGTCACAGTGGAACAATACCATTTTCTTCTAGCTGACCAATGATTAAAAACATTGTTAGCCAATCAGAATCCATCAGGCCCTGTTTACACCTGGTATTAAGATGCGTTTTTGAACTTCCAAAATGCAGTTTAAATGCAGCTTTAAAGGGCTCTAAACGATCCCAGCCGAGGAAGAAGGGTCTTATCTAGCGAAACGATCGGTAGTTTTTTTCAGAAAATTCAAATTTGTATACTTTTTAAGCACAAAAGCTTGTGTAGCACAGGCTCTGGGATGTGCGTTCACGATGCTACATACTATTGAATCTTGTCGAAAGTTCGCGTGGAAATACAGATCCGGTGTTTACAAAGCGCACGCGCAAAGACTAAGAAAGTGCAAGTAAGTCAAACGCTGTTTACAGACAAAAAGGTGTCATTTCAGCAAAATGAACGAATCTTTTTTCGAGTCATTTCATTCATTTTAGCAAAATATAATTAAAATGTTACGTGTTACTTCCCTAAACACATCTACTGCTTAAACATTGATCACACTACAAACAAGACAAAACTATAATGCTATAAGAAACAGAAAAGATTAATTCATTGTTTACCTGGGTCTTTAGTCTATGATTAGCTCACCTCACCTCTTGTCTGACAAGTTTTCAGATTTGAGTCGTTCGTTCGTCACGTGACAGCCCTATAAGCTTAACCAATGCAGTGTGAGCCGGAAAAAGAACTGATTAGTTCATCTCTCGAGTCACTTGTTCATCACGTTACAGCCCCATAAGATGAACGAGCGACTTGAAAAACCCGAAGACTCGAAACAGGTGAACTAATTCCAGTACAGAACCTAATAGGATGTTGCGCATGCGCGACTGAACGAATCACTCTCCAAGACGTTCTTCCCAAGTCACATTAAATATTCGTTCAAAATAAACGAATCGTTCAAGAACGACCCATCACTAATTTGTAGCATCGTGGACGCGCATCCCAGAGCCTGTGCTACACAAGCTTTTGTGCTTAAAAAGTATACACATTTTTTTTGATCGTTTTGCTAGATAAGACCCTTCTTCCTCGGCTGGGATCATTTAGAGCCCTTAGAAGCTGCATTTAAACTGCATTTTGGAAGTACAAAATCGGGGCACCAATGAAATTAGATGTTTTCCTCAAAAACCATAATTTCTTCATGACTGAAGACAGAAAGACATGAACATCTTGGATGACAAGGGGGTGAGTAAATTATTTGTAAATTGTTGTTCTGGAAGTGGACTTCTCCTTTAAGCTCTACGCTCACGCGCATGAACAGGCAGCATCTGGGGGTGGAAGAGTGGACAGAGTGGGCACGGGCGCATCAGGCACAATCATCAAACATATTTCAAAAGAAGCCGGCGCCACGGTCCTGACCGCATCGCTGTTTTTACTGGGTGTGTTTAGAGAATATTTGCATTTATTCACATGCGATTTGATTAGCTACTGGTGGACTGTCATAATTTTGGCTAATCCAGGATACTACTGAATGATGCGCATCAGAGGGGATTTAGAAGTGGGTATACGCAAAAGCCAACTGATAAAGAAGTGGGTATACGCCGTATACTTGGGTATACCCTGCACTACACCACTGCATGTTACTTAAACTCCATTTTGTATTTTCACTAGTTATTTGCGCCTGCTGCACTCACGAAACGCAGCAAAGTAAAGCAAAGCATCTGAGCATATCTGCTGCTCAGATACACCTAACAAACTTTATTTATTCAAACTTCTAGATTATTTCCTTCACTTTTCTTTTTATTGAAAACAAATGCCTTTCCGATGTAAAATGAGATGCGAAAAGGCAGAAGAACGATTTCGGCAATAGGCGGATGCGAACTCGGGTCGTTTGCATCAAAAAACACTAGCTGCTCGCTTTACCACTTACTCCACTGGAAACATGTTAAAACAGCTGTCTTCCGTAATGTTGTGACATTAGTGGGCAGAGGTAATATACATAACCCCTGCCAGCAAGGCGGCCTATTCCGGGGGCCTATGCCGTTCCTTCCGATGCCCATGATCCAATCTCAAGCGACCACTTCCAGAGTAGTCAAAAGTGCATTCGACTGGATTGCGCTCATAGTGTAGACGATCACATGGTCGAATGTGTTCGAACGGCCACTAAACTCCACCTACTCTCTGCTGACTGAGCTAATTTTTAAACATTCTGAGTTCATTTCCAATACATTGACAAAATGAAAATGTTTAATTTAAATTACAATGGATAAGTGTATGTGACCCATTAAAAATAAATGTTTTTCTTTTTACATGTAAAAAAACAGATGCAAAATAATAATAATAAATGCAGTGCACTCTTATAATAAACAAAATGTTTGCATTTATTGGAGTGAAAAGATAGTGTGCTCCAAAAAAAAGAAAAGATTCGCATTTAGAAGATGTAAGCATTCAAAACTTATTCAAAATAGTCATTAGCTTCCGCCAATATGGATCAGAGATTTTGATGATATCACCCTGCACTTCAGCTTCTCATCAAACTTTCTGTCCAATCAAAATCTAGAATCCGAAGTGTCCCGCCTCCTACACTATAAATAAACTGCACTGAAGCTGCTGTGGAAATCGGCCACTAGTTCATATAAGTAGTTTCTGTACGGTGAATGGCACATAGTGCATATAGGTGATGTGGAACGATTCATAAAATGTAAATATGCCTCTATTGGGGCCAAAGAATCTTGGTTTCGCTCTGTGTCACGTGAACCGCCACAGTGTGCACAGTGGACCAATAAATGTAAAAGCCCAGAATTGAAATTTTTAATTCAATTCTATATTTCTGAATTAATTAATTGCTTTAAATAAACGTGTCTTCCAAAATAGTCCATTCTAACTATTTTTTAGGTATTTTCATGAATATATTCAATCAATTATTCATATCCTTTCATTTGTAACCTATCCAGTTATACAAACAGATAAAAGGTGACTGGCAAAAAATAAATAAAAAATACTCCACTTATGATTGCTACACTTTCTTTACTTTTTGAAAGCTGGAACGACATATTTAATTTTTGACAGGGATGAAAATGAGGCTGTGAGGATTATAAGTACAGTGTGTTCAATGGATTTGTACTGTAGTTTAATAACGTGCCAACCATTCAGCTGACAAAATATCTTTCCAAAGAAACTTTCAGTAGACAAAAACTCCACAAAGTTGTGTTTTTTTTTTTAATTATCCGAACTCTCACATTTCCGTGATTTTACCTAAACAGAGCAGCGATTTTTTTAAAATCAGGGCGTAGATGTTTTCGCTCGCTTATCTCTCTCTGAGCGGGTTTCTCTCAGTACTGAGCAGGAAATGGAAAACCCGGACTGGAGCAGGAGCCGGGTGATTAGAGCTTTGAGGAAATATCTGTCACTCCGCTCCAATTATACACGGAACTCCAGACCAGCTTTTAATGTGTGAGTTGCTTGGTGACACAAAAAGCTTTATTGACTGAGAAGACAGCAGGTAGTCTATGTATAAAACTGACAGGTCATAATATTACTTACTTAGTATGTATTTTTAATTACTGCAACACTTAAAAACCGCCTGTTCTATTGAACATAAGCATTGAATAGCCTACCTGCGGCCTCTTGCTTTTGGCCGAATCAAAGTGTTCATGTTCATCTGTTCATGTCTTTTGTTTTACTATATAAAATCGATTAAATGCATATGTGCTATCTTACATTTCTTTTTTTTCTCATAACGGAGCCATTTCCTGCACACTGCTGCGCAGACTTGGACTGCCTCCTTTACTGTGCAATTTTCTTTCTGAAATAAATGTACAGTACAAACTCTTAACGCAGCATATGAATTGACCACTCACCTAAGTTATAATCAGAATGTCTGTATTTCTAAGAAAGATCCGTCTGAAGAACTTTCTTTTGCAAACTTCTTCGCAGATGTCCGTGACTTTTCCTCCAGCGCTGACAGCACAAATGCCTTGTGAGAAAATGTGTAAATGTCCAGAAAGGATGTCATCTCCACTTCGACTGATTCTTGCCATGTTCTCCGTCTTCTAAATAACTTTATCATCTCTTGAACTTGACGAAAGCCCGTTCTCACGTGATTTAAAGTTCTTGGTCGAAGCAAACAAGCGCAATGCATTTGTATAAGCTGCTGGGAACCGCCACAAGTGCGTAATTACGTAATTATCTCACGCGACGCGACAAAAATAGAAAGCGACCGTTATAATCAACTAATATTATAATGGTTTGGTTGAAGTTTTGCAGCGTCGCGTCGCTCTTTTGCAGTGTAGACACGATGTTAAAAGTCTGTAATAAAGCTTTGTAAGATGGCAACTGTAAGAATAGGGGCTGCTTGACTTCGTCGTCGTCCGAACCCACTGTAAAGCTGTCACCCACTCCGGGCAATCTGTCACTCCTGACTTTTTCTATGCGGATTCCTGAGTTTAGGCCCGCCCCTTTTCTGTCGTCGCTGTCGAGGGCTGGCCAATCAGCAGGCGAAGCGCTCGTGTCCATGATGGTGCCAGCGTTTACATTCACTGAATGACCCCTTGACCGCTGTGCATTAATATTTGAAATACAAATGTGTTGCATTATGATTAAATTCACATAGTTTCATAAGAAAAAAAAGAAAATAAATAATTTTCTTTGCATTTCGCTTCTGCACTAGCTTTTTTTCTCATCTAGCTTTCTAAGAAACAAACCTGACATTTTTCACTAGGAATATTGCTGGCATCGTTCATCTAAGTCACTTTGGATAAAAGCAAAATATAAATGTATTTCTTAATGCAAAAATATAAATCTAAAATGAATGCATTGCAACTGATTTTGTGCCAATCCTAATGTTTAGATTATTATATATATTTTTTACTCCTCCTGGATATTCGTAAATGTGTAGTTTGCTTAGTATATTCTATTGTGTATGACTAAATATATTCACTCCAAAATAAATTCAGTTCAGTTAGATAACTAAACTAAATACACTTAATATTGAGTTTTAAAACCATTTTCCCCATAAGCAGATATATATTGAAGTGAGGGACAGTGAGTAAGTGGAACCGATGTAATATTTAAATTACAAAATACAAAATATTGAAAAGGGGGTCCCTGCAGATATTCAGTATAAATGACTAGAAAGTGGTGCAAACACTGTGGTGTCAACTCACCATTTTTATCTAAAAGTAACATGGCACCATGCCATGTGAAGGTTACTGACCTTGAGGTAAATTCTAATCTTTTTTAGACTATTTTCATGGGAGATTCTACTTTTTTTTTTTTTTTTTTTTGTTTAAACGTGAAAGTGTATTATTTGATATATACCTAATTAATTTAATTCGTTTTTATGTATTTCTTATGTTCCTGCACATTTAAGGGTTAAGTAAGACACAAAAGGACAGAGAGGTCATGTCGGCTGTGTCTTTGAGAGGACAAAAGCTGATGCTGTTTTGCATGCTCCGTGTGGAATATTTTGAACACAAACTGACCGCCGAGGGCAGAAAAACTGGTTTTTGGGTTGTTGATCATTATAAAGACAATTCACAGTTGGAACTTGCAAGCTGGCCTGTGTGTTGACACAATAAGCAGAAGCTTGTGTACTTAAACTGTCATGAGGGTCAGGGTATTAAGATTTGAAGGCCACGTCACCTCACTATACTGTAGATGAAAACAACATAACTAATGTTTAATATATAGTTGTCAGTATCTGTTTATTTAAAATAGCACATAAGTGACCCACAACAACAAAAAATATTTTCTGCTCATTTTCACCTGACAACAGAAGTTTAGCCATCATAATTAGTCTAAATGGTGTGATGACACCAACACACTTAAAACGTGTTACAAAATTTCTTCTGGCACAAATGTTCTCACAGAATGCAAACTATTTTAAAACTGCTGCATTGTTTGTGCAAATGTCAACATGATCTATTTAAAAATATTTTGTGCTGATTTAGTAAGCTGCTTTCTCTTTCAGTCTATAGACGGAAGTGATAAGCTGAACTACTTCAGGAATTTATCATGATTTCTGTTCATCAAAATCAGTTATAAAACTAGTTTGGCAAGTCTGCCAAGACTTTCTGACTTAGGTTCACAGTAAAAGAAGTTTTTTACACTACATGTAAAAAAAATTGTACCTACACTGTTTTACTATTATATTCACAGTCATTTCAAAGTTGCAAAATATGCATAACATTTATTTAACAATTTTGTAATCATTATTAAAGAGATAGTTTATCCAAAAATGAATATTCTGTCAACAATTACTCATACAAAAGGAGATACTTTGAAGAAATATTCAAACTATGGAAGTCTACGTCTACCCTCAACTGTTTGTAACCAATAATCTTCTTCTTTTGTGCTCAACAGAAGAAAGAAACTCAGGTTTGGAACAACTTGAGGGGTGAGTAAATGATGACAGGGTTAGCATTTTTGGGATGAACTATCCCTTTAAATGTGCACTGCACTTTACAACAGATTAAATGAAAAAACATCATTTATCTCCATCTAGTGGAGAACATAAAGTATTACCACTAAGGAGAGTTACACTGCCCTCAAAAAGGAGTGTGAAGACTTACAATTCTTTACTGTTAAGTGTAGAGAAGATAAACTTCAAAATCATATAACATGTAATCACTGCCATGAGGTATGTAGTCATGTATGAATATTTCCCTTTGTGTTCTTTGATTGTAAACATATTTAACTAAACGTGTCTGAGAGTATATACAGTATTATATATGTGTGTGTGTATTCATTATATGTTCTCTTGTATAGGCTCAACAAAGTGTTCGCCACGGTACAGCCCATAGTGGAGTTCGCCCTGCTGGGCAGCGGCCCATGACATCTGTAAACTGCTGAACCGAGCTGCATAGGTCCCTTTTGAATCTACCACCACCACCCCGCCGAGACCATCCACCCGCTCCTTCATATATGCAAGAGCAAGGTCACTAGCCTCCTCTGGGGTCTTGCCTAGAGAATAAAGAAGAACACATACTTAACTAAAACGTACAAGTAAGTGATTTAAAAATACAGTGGACTTAACAAGCACATAGAAATTTCATTCCAGCTCTCTCTGCCAGATGTACAGTTGAGGTCAAACGTTTACATACACCTTGCAAAATGTTAATTATTTTACCAAAATAAGAGGGATCATACAAAATACATGTTATTTTTCATTTAGTACTGACCTGAATAAGATATTTTACATAAAAGACGTTTCATATAGTCCACAAGAGAAAATAATAGTTGACTCTTTTCAAAAGTTTACATACACTTGATTCTTAATACTGTGTTGTTACCTGAATGATCCACAGCTGTGTTTTTTTTTGTTTAATGATAGTTGTTCATGAGTCCCTTGTTTGTTCTGAACAGTTAAACTGCCCGCTGTTCTTTAGAAAAATCCTTTAGGTCCCACAAATTCTTTGGTTTTTCAGCATTTTTGTGTATTTGAACCCTTTCCAACAATGACTGTATAATTTTGAGATCCATCTTTTCACACTGAGGACAACTGAGGGACTCATATGCAACTATTTCAGAAGGTTCAAATGCTCACTGATACTCCAGAATGAAAAACGATGCATTAAGAGCCAGGGGTGTAAACTTTTGAACAGAATGAGGATGTGTACATTTCTCTTATTTTGCTTAAATATCATCAGAAGCTACAGAAGATACTTACATGTTCCGCAGAGGACAAAATAAGTTAAATTTACCCTGATCCCAGCTTAATGCATAGTTTTTCCTTCTGGAGCATCAGTGAGCGTTTGAGCCTTGTGTAATAGTTGCATATGAGTCCCTACACTCTCAGAAAAAAAGGTACAGGTCTGTCTCTGGGGCGGTACCCTAAGGTACAAAAGTGAAAAGGTACATTTTTGTACCTTACCTGCCTCTAAACAGTACATATTAGTACCTTACATGTACATTTTGGTACTTTGAAAGTAAATATTGGTACCTTAAAGGTACATATTGGTACCATAAATGTACATATTAGTACTTTAAAAGTACATATTTGTACCTTTTCACTTTGTACCTTAGGGTAACACCCCAGCGACAGAACTGTACCTTTTTTTCTGACAGTGTAGCTGTTCTCAGTGTGAAAAGATGGATCTTAAAATCATAGTCATTGTTGGAAAGGGTTCACATACACAAAAATGCTGGATAACCAAAGAATTTGTTGGACCTGAAGGATATTTCTGAAAAACAGCAGGTAGTTTAACTGTTCAGGACAAACAAGGGACTCATGAACAGCTTTCACTAAACAAAAAAAAAAGAACACATCTGTGGATCATTCAGGTAACAACACAGTATTAAGAATCAGTTAGGAGGAAAAAAATGACTAACAACATCTCTTCAATATCTCTTTGGTTTCTCCTAACCAGTAATGAGAATTACAGTTGAGGTCAAAAGTTTACATACACCTTGCAAAATCTGCAAAATGTTAATTATTTTACCAAAATAAGACGGATCAAAAGTTCAAAAGTTATGTTGTTACTTGAATAATCCACAGCTGTGTGTGGTTTTTTTTTTTTGTTTGTTTGTTTTTTTTTTGATAGTTGTTCATTAGTTTATTGTTTGTCCTGAACAGTTAAACTGCCAGCTGTTCTTCAGAAAAATTCTTTAAGCATATGTAAACTTTTGAACAGGGTCATTTTTATAAATTCAACTATTATTTTCTCTTGTTGACGTATATGTAAATGTCTTCTATGTGAAATATCTTTTTCAGGTCAGTACTAAATAAAAAAAGATAACATTTTGCAGACTCTGCAAGGTGTATGTAAACTTTTGACCTCAACTGTATGTGACCATGTAATGCACAATAAAGAAGCAAATGCTTTAAAGGACCTCAGGCCATCAAAGACATAGATGAGTTTGTTTCTTCATCAGAACAAATTTGGAGAAATTTAGCATCACTTGCTCACCAATGGATCTTTTGCAGTGAATGAGTGCCGTCAGAATGAGAATTCAAACAGCTGATAAAAAAAACAATACAATAATCCACAAGTAATCAACACAACTTCAGTCCAACAATTAGTGTCTTGTGAAGCAAAAAGCTGGGTTTGTAAGAAACAAATCTATCATTAAGGCATTTTGACTTTAAACGTCATTTCTGGCCAAAATACACATCAATAATCACACTTCCTTCAGTGGAAAAAGTCAATCCCCTGCTGTCCTCTCACATCTTCTTCAATGAAGAAACAAACTCATCTACATCTCTGATGCCCTGAGGGTGAGCAAAATGTTGGCAAATTTTCATTTTTGGTTGAACTATTCTTTTAAATTATATGGTTTGTAAAGATTGGATCTTAGATGGGACCAAATAAATCTTATCAACACCCTGCCCATATCAACACACATATAGCAGAGTTGACCTCTGCTGCTTCAGCAGAAAGACTTCCTGTTATGTTTCCACATGTGCAAGGCAAAAGCAGAAACACAGATCGCCTCAACAAAAAAAAACAAAGGCTAGCTTACACTACACAACATACAGGCCGGGTAATGAGAGACCATGTTATATGAAATGTCCTTTTGAGGATGTACAGGCAGATTAATCTGTACTGTACTGTTCAGGCAGCTCTATAACTCTGACTTCCATGCGTCCACTGATTATAAATGGTGCTGGAGGTGGTTTTACATAACACGTTGTATGAGACTGACTCAAATTGTTTTTACTCAGACCCATGAAGTGAGCAATGTTTACCTAAACAGACTTGAGGTCAAGCAACTTAATGAAGCCCTAGATTTCCAGTTAATGTGTAGCTGCAGTAATTCAAGCTATTTATTCACTAAAATGCTGCCAGGGGTTGGTCACACAGCTAATCTTGAACACATGTAAACCGTTAATATGAGCTCATGTCAATATACCTGTTGCTTCTAAATCAGTATTACAGTGCAGAATGATTTATGATCCAAGATGTGACATTTATAGATGCCATGCAGTAATAATAAAACTACCAATTACAAGTGCACAGTACACAGGAAGAAAGATATCATTTGGTCATATGGCTAGATTAGCTTTTGCAATAATTATGTCTAGTAAAATGTACTATAGGGCATTATCACAAAATTTTGATCCAATCATGATGCAAAGCTTGCAATCTTGCTCAGTTATATACTTTGTCTAGGAACTAGTTTTAATTAGTTTTAACTGAACATTTTTAATTACAATCTATCATGTTTTTGGCCATTTTTAACTCTAGTTGTCTCTTACAATGTCCTAGTTAATACTTGCTCACCATGTACTGTACATTAAAATAATACCAAAGTCCTTCGATATTATTTTTTACTACATTTGGCAGTCACTTGTTTTGAGACACAGATATTATAACTTGTGTTATTAAGAAAAGGCGTACGTAAGACATAACATGTAACTACTGCCATAGACACTTATGAAATACACTCCGGTTCAAAAGGTTTCTTATGCACACCAAAGATGCATTTATTTAAACAAAAATACAGTAAAACCAGTAAAATTGTGAAATATTATTAGCATTTAAAATAGCTGTTTTCTATCCGAATAGATTTTAAAATGTAATTTATTCCTGTGATTGCAAAGCTGAATTTTCTGCAGCCATTATTCCAGTCTTCAGTGTTAATCATTCTAATATGTTTATATGTATATGTTTATATGTAATTCTAATATTTTGTGTTTAAAAAAGATTTATTATTTTCATTGTTGAAAACAACTGTGCTAATATTTTCTACTTAATATTTTTTGGGGAATCTGTGATACATTTTTCAGGATTCTTTGATGAATAGAAAGTTCAAAATAATGCCATTTATTTAAAATAGTTTTTTTTTTTTCAGCATTATATATGTCTTTACTGTCACTTTTACTGCTTGTCCTTGCAGTTTAAAAGCATTATGTTATTATAAGAAAAAAGAATGCTGCTAATACAACTGACCAGAGAGTAAAAAGCATATTGTTCATGGTTAAAATAAATATTCTGTGTAATAAATATGGTAATTTTGTTCACAAAAAAAGCCCCCAAAGCTTTGTTTGTTGTAATGCTAAATAAGTTGTACTGATCTTGTAACACATGCCTTGCTCCATGTGGAAGAGAATGAGTCTAGACAGCGTGACCTTCATGATGGCTTCCCCATGGCCTGTGGGCGAGACAGCCCCAATATTGTTATCTGCATAGCCCCCACATCCTGAAAATCACAAGAAGAAACAAATCCAAAGTGAGATCTTTCCTTCACACAAACTCACACTCAGCAAACCTACTGCTCCCGATAACCCCTTAGCACTCCTGTAAAATTGATCTAAATGCTAAGTGTACCACGGGTGGTACAGTGTAACGCTAACAGGATAATTTTCCACCTGTGTGAGGCAAACCCTAGTATTTGCTGCATAAAGCAAAAAAAAGCAGCTGTCTTTTTACGTTTGCTTATTTACTCACTTACTAAAGCAGACAATGCAGGCAGAGCCTGTTCTCCTGTTTACCCAGCTCATAACTAGTGTGTATCTGTGATTCCCACAGGTTAAAGTGTGTCCTGAGAGAATGTGTATGTGGAGGGTGATGTGGTTTGGTGTGCTGAGCTGGGATTAGATCTGTTTGAATATTAACTCATCAGGCAACAAGGTCTCATGAGCAGCTGAAAATTACACACATTCTTGCATGTCCAAAGGTCAGAGTTCAATCCCTATCATATCAGCTGCATAGGGTTTTCTCTTGTCCAATTAAAGGTGAAGCATGTCATTTTTAAAAAGTTAAAATACTTTCTTCTATATCAGTTAAATACACAGAAACATATGTAAAGCCATTGCAGGTGGATTCCTCCAAAAAAAGTGTTAACGCTGGAGTTCTGTGGTGAAAATCAATTGAAATCAAGACCCCTAACATACATTACAAAGCAGCAGGTTTGGATTTACCAACACACGGCGTGTCTCCCACACGGCCCTCCATTTTATTTATCATTCCACCAGTGGATGTGGCACAAGCAATGTTTCCGTCTTTGTCCACAGCTACTGCACCGACTGTTCCCATTTTGCCCCTGAAACAAATGCATACAAAATGTCTTACTCATTCTGGTAGCAAAGGAATAGTTCATCAAAAAGAAAAGATTGGATAACATAGAAAAACAGTGTTGCAATTTCTATTCATTTAAAATGAATGCACATTATTGAAAATGCATATTTTATATAAAGTTATATACAGACTCCTTACTTTCATTGTATATGCTAAAAAAAAAAAAAAAAAAAAAACATTTAACTTTGCCATCATTACATTTTAAAATATATTCATATATTCAAAAAAAAAAAAAAATTAATTATTAATTAATTATTCCAAACCTTTCATTGGTTGTGTATATATATAATCTTTTGTATTTCAGAGCAGAAAGAAAGTCTTTTTCATTTCTGGGTGAACTATCCCTTTAACTAATGTTGCAACTCTTTCTTCTTAGTTGAAGTTCTAAACATCAGACATCTTATGCCAAAAGCATTATGTCAGCACTTTGTACCAGTTTTCATTACATAAAAGCTTTACATTTGGCATTCCACTGGGTTGGCATCTAGGTTCAAGTTCTTCTTCCAGCGCATCTTGGCATAGTCTGTGATCAATGACTCCTCAGGCACTTCCGGTACACCCATGCTTCTGGCAAACTTAGAGGCCCCTTCAGCTGTCAGACACAAGTGTTTGGTCTCCAGAGAAAGGACAGACATTACTCACATTATTACTTTGATTATTTTGAATGTAAAGAGTTGCAAAATCATCTAATGACTGCATTCGATGTATGCAAAAAGCACCTGATATAGCCTGGTATACGCTTTTTGTTTTTAATTTTAGTTGCTGTAGATTATGCAAAACTAAATCTGTACATGGTGTTTATGTATAGTATTTGGAAAAGGAAAGGAAAGGAAAGGACATGACGTGTGGCCAAATATGGTAAACCATACTTGGAATTTGTGCTCTGCATTTAACCCATCCAAGTGCACACACACAGTAGTGAGTAGTGAATATACACGCACACACACACCGTGAATACACACCTGGAGCAGTGGGCAGCCATATTGTTATTGGGAATATGTTATGCATTTTACAACAATACCTTCTCCATGACAAGCCTGGCCAGGTGCACTGGGTTAGCAATTCTTCTGACCGCTGAAACAGCCCCACTATCTAGAGTCCTGCCGTCCATTACCATTGCATCCATCTCCACCTCCCCCTTAACATTTAGCACCGACCCCCGACCTATGACATATGGGCATAACCTGAGTTTTCTATTTCCCCTGAATGTAGTATTAGGTATTAGGCAAGAAGTATGAGAGTTAATAACTGATGGGTACCTGCATTGAATCTCGGGTTGTTCTCCATCAGGGCCACTGCTTCTACCACGGCATCCATGGCACTTCCACCCTTCTGGAGGATGGCATACCCAGTCCTGGCTGCCTCCTTTACACCGATAGTAGAGAGTTCAGCTCTTTCTTTAGGAATATGACCAGCACCTCCATGCACCACCACTACAGGCAGCATAGCTGTCTACGAATACTTGATTGAGAATAATATTGAGAAGACAAAAGTGAGAGAGAGAGAGAAAAAAAAGTTTATTTAACTGTTGTATCAAGGCAGTATCATTCGCAATAGTGATTTTTTTAACCTACTCATTTAAACCTTTTTATTACTTTGACCTAAAGATATCAAACCAGCTGCAAAACACGCATAATTGTATTCATTACGTTGCATAAAGTTAAATTTACGCCCATTAAACCCTAAGATGTCATACACATATACATATGCCAAGTACAAGTCTGTGGTTTGTAATAACTTAACTATCCTCATAATTCTGTCAGCCGGTACTGTATTTCCGCAGGTAGGCTTGTTACAATCTGCAATGTCAGCATACTGAACAGCTAAAATTTCAGGTAATTTACAATGACATGTCAAATTGCGTTACTCGTTTAGTTTACAGGCTGTAATCAGCTGAATCCCGTCATCAAATAAAGTGCTCTTTGAATCATCAGGAAGAGCGGTAAAGATTCATCTCACTCAGCTGATGACCAGATCTAAATGCAGCATTTTTGTAATTTTGTTCCACATACGCATGAAATGATTAAAAAAAACGATATTTAACAAGAGTTGCTCACCAGATTTACGACTAACGACTGGAATATTAAATCACAGACAGCAGAAGTTACATTAAATAGATGTGTGAGAGGGACAACAACAAATACGTTATAATACACTCCAGACACGTCATTGCGCCCAAATCAAAATAAAAGTCCGCTCTTTAACCACTACATCAGTGCTTAGAAACTGGACGTGCAAACAGACAGTAAGAAAGTACAAAATGCAAAACACCGACCATATATTACAACCAGCCTAATAGAATGCAACCGTTTAATGTCTGAGATAAAAACTAGGTTTAAAATCATCCCATATGGCATATGCGACGACAGATTAAATGCACGTTTAGCTACAGACTATAGTCTGTTTTAAATTTTCTTTTAGTAGCCTACATTAATAATAATAACTGCTCCGCATTTTATTACCAAATTCATTATTTGATTGCTGCATTATGTATATTTAAAAATATTTTAACAAATCTAAAGTGTTGTTTCAACTTCAGAAAGTAAGTGTCGCCTTAAAACTTTAAGTTAAAATGTTAGTTATTAACTGCAAACTCGAATATTTGAGTTAGCATATCTCAACAAGTTTATTTAAGGAAATATATATTGTAATACTAATTGCAACAGTCATGTTTTTAATGGTTATTAGCTGGTTGAAATAACCAGACATCTGTGTCATGTAGGCTAATAAAATATTTTTCATGGGATTGAATTTGTATTTAAAGTGATTACAATTTAATAAAATCATTAGAAATTGATAATTATAATGTTTTATTCAAACAGGAAATAAATTCTATACAGGAAGCGACATTATTACTATGATCTATCGCGAGTTTAAGCACAAAACAAATTTATCGTTATAATCACTGAAGCTGTCCACACTGTGAAATTAATCTCTTACGTACATTGTAAATAGGCTACAACTGGCTTTGTTGTTTATGAATTTAGGAGTTGCGCGCATTTAACAGTACTGATGAGTTTCAGCGATGACTCATCTGAACGCCTCTGATTGGCCATTGCATTCCTAAGCGCAACAGAATCGTGTGTGATTGGTTATAATGCGCAACACTGTAAAAATGCTTAAAAAGACTTACGGTGCAACATGAGCAGATCTTAATTTAACGCTGCAGTGGACACTTTCATTTTCACGTTGTAAGAAACAGACTTAGTAGATTTAATTTGTTTGTGCAGGGGCATTTTTGTCCAATTTAGTGGCAATTTTTTGCCCCAAGTCCCTAAACCTTCCCTAGCCTTACACACGCTCCGCCTATGTTAAGACAGAGTCTTAAAAACTTGTCTGATCAACTAGCAGTTAGCCAATGTGTAAGCAGTCTTACTTTTTGGATTCAACTGAGATTAATCTATGTTTTTAAGTAACTAATATATATATATATATATATATATATATATATACATATATATATAATATATATATATATATATATATATATATTATATATATATGAGTAGTCTGAAAGAAAAAAAAAAGGTGACTAACTTTTAAGACTAGTCTAAACCTTATGCAACCGGCCCCAGATGTCCCAATTTATGTGTGAAGTTAGTAATTTACAGCAAGTCTGTGCTTCTTAGTGTGCATTATTATCTATATTTTAGCCGCTCATCTGTTGCGTGCTGAATTTGTACTTGCAACACGCTGTTCTCAATCTCATCGGCGAGTCAGGCTCTGTGAATCTCCAAGCGTCGGCTGCTGGTAGATGCGCGTCACCAGCGCGCTGTGATTGGAGAGCGAAAATGGGATGCTGTGAGCGCGTGCAGCGAGCCCCCATTCTCAAATGAGAGTGCGCGCGGCCGTGTCGAGGAGGCGTGCGCGCGCTTGAGGGGCTGCGGTCCCATTGACTATTCCGTCTCCCTGACAGCGGCAGCATCAGCAGCAGCAGCGTTGCAAGCTCGGAAAACAGAGCGCCGCGCGGACTCCGCCTTTGCTCCCATCATCCCGCCCGAGAGCCTCAGCTCCGAGGCGGCTTTATCAACAAGCGCAAGACCCCCCTTGTCGACTCACACATATCCTCCGGATCAGATATGGACTACCCTTAACTGGACCTGGAGGGGAGAGGCAGGCGGGCGGGCGGGGGGTGGGGGGGAGAAGAGAGACAGGAGAAAAAGCCGTATAGGAAGAGAAGCACAACCGTGGGTGCCCGCCGCAACGATGAACGGTTCGCCACGCTCGCGACAACCGCAGATAAGCCATCGGACTATGTCCTGAATAGCGGTTTACGTAGCTGGGATTGTGCACCGATCATACAGGGGTAAAATATGTCCGCCTCGGTGGGGCCCCGCGGCGGCCCTCGCCCACCCACAGCGCAGAGCTCCATACCCGAGCTACCGGACCTCAGTCACCTCACCGAGGAGGAGAGGAAAATTATCATGGCTGTGATGGTTCGGCAGAGGGAGGAAGAGGCAAAGGATGAGGCCATGCTCAAGTAAGACATCACGCTTCATAGGGAGCCTGCCTGTTATAGTATTTGTGATGCTTCTGGAGACCAAAAGGCAAACAGCTTGTGATGGTTTCTGTAGGTGCATCTGTTTGCAATAGCCTACTAATAAAGCCATCAGGCTGTACGCCTGCACCTGAGCTCCTGTGTGTGTGTTTAAGTGTGTGTGTGGGTGGGTGGGTGAGTCTGGCCATGCATGTCCACTTTCTCCATCCTTATGGGCACCTGTCATGGATGAGCACCACTTGTGTATTCATACACATCCATATGAAACAAGCTCGTCCAGGTGACCGGTCACAGGTGTAGCTGTTACAGAGAGAGGGGTGTGTCGACATGCAAGAACTAAATATCTACAACTCGACACATCCTGCTGTTTTACACCTCACTGTGTGATGGATTCGTTTCAGGCAGCACACATGTCATGTCACATTATTAGTTCATTTATTCGACACATCATTCATTTATGTATGTTTTGTTTTGTTTTTTTAAATAGGCTAGTGAACGTTTTCTGCACTGTTCACCACCAGTGTCAGGATTCCTGCCTGGTCACGACAATATTTCCGTGCCTCGTCATCATGATCGTCAGGATCCTTAACCCATTCATTGAAATCTTCCTGGATTGTAGTGTGAGCATCACTCACAGCTTCACTAGAAGCATCAGTCATAGCTTTACGTTTTCCTCATCTGTTTCTTTTCTTTTCTTGTTAGATCACTTTTGTATAGCAACTCCAAGAGCTTTACTGTAAAAAAGACTTATTACAATAAGCACCAAGTACTTAAAATGAAAACCAGTAAACAATAAGTGATCTTTTTTATGACAGGCACTTGTCAGCAGTTTACATGTAGGATGGTTTATAATTTTTATTTTGAATGCCTATTTGTGGTTCATCAGTGCTGTTATCATGAGTGTGAAGATGCTTCTTGGCTTCCTGTCCACCTGCCATTTAGAAGCCATCATTGCTTATATTACATTAGTTGTTGGCCACCTTGAGATTTGAAATCAGATTTATGCATCTGAAATTGGTTCACTGAGCAGCTACAATCAATAAGTTAACCACTTCTTTTCCTGTGTTACTCATAGGAAATAATCATGCAGTTATTTAATTTCTCAGTCTTTGTATGCACATAACATTGTTACTAAACTCTTCTGAAAGAGAAATAAATAACATAGTTTTTGAATAGAATTCAGTGATCTTTTGACCTGTGACCTGCGCCCTCAGTTACACAGTATTTCTCTTCCACATAATCACCACATAATCTATGTACTAATCTGTGTGCTGTTAAACAATCTCTCATTTTCATTTGCTCTGTGTGTCATGAGATCAATGTTTCAATGGGACAGTTCCTCACTCTCAAAGAAACTTCTGTCCTGAAGCAGAAGCTAGAGGTCGACCTCACAACGCTTTTGAAGCTTTCGGAAATACAACAATACTGTGCTATCATTTACTCACCCTTATGTCATTTCAAACCTGTATGACTGACTTTCTTCTGTGGAATACAAAAAAAAGTTTTTTGTACTTAATAAATATCATCACTTGTATTCTGCACACAGAATCCACATTTTTGGATGAACTATTTTCTAAAAATAACATTGCAGAATTGTTTACAAAAGCAGTCTGTCTTTATAACTCAATCTTCATTTTATGAAAATGCATGTTTGGTGAAGTTTGGTAATAGTAGAAAAGGCTATTTAAAGTAAAAAGCTTTATGCAAAAGAGCTAAGATTTATTTCTAAAGGTTTAATGTCGCTCTCTAAAATGTGTTTGTACATTTTAGAGAGGAGAAGCCCATACAAGCAAAAACAGTGAACCTGGTCGGGAACAAGAAACCACCTCAGCAGAACGACATCAGGTAAACATCTCAGTCAAGTTTACATGCTGTGTTTCTCAACCTTTTTGTCTCAAAGTTCCAACATAATATTTAAAGGTCCTCATATTTAACAAATGAAAATAAACTAAAAAATAATATGTCAGTTCAGTGTACGTCTTTATTTTAAGAGTAATATTTATTTAAGATTATATTAAGTGCATATACATACTTTTAAGGCTTATTCAGGCCCCCATGGAAGTTTGTCTGGTCTCTGATTGCAAACCACTAGTCTAATGGCTATTGCCATGTTATGTTAGTCATTCTATGCTTTGTCTGTTATGACTGCGGTTTCTATAAATGTCAGACAATGAGGTTGTCACAACACTGCCTCAAAATGTAAAAGTCATAGATGATAGTGAATGAAAGGTCAAGGTTTACCTCAAGGAGGTGCCCTGTGCTTGTACTTTTTCAGCTGTTGGGTTCATAAAGAAAGAAATTGGTGAAGAATGTTTAAAAATGAGACTTACACATTGTGCATGCTGTTGACATTTTTTAATACTTTAAATGAATGCTTTATATGTTTTTGAATCTCTCTTTGACTGCCCATTGGGGTCATGCTGAAGCTGCTGAGTGTGGCACTGTGTTGTAAATCAAAATCTTTTTTACAGTCGCATTATTTTTTTCATGCAAAAACAAGAAAACAAATCCTGGCACCTGTGGTGGTGCTTTAGAATGCTGACAGAGTAATATTTATGCTATGTTAAATTATTTATGCACACCAGTATTGCCCTGGTTCTCTCAGCTGAAGAATAAGAGAACTGCGGTGTGATTCATATCAACAGATATAGAACATCTATCTCTCGTGCTCGCTTTCTCTGGTCTCTGGAGGGGTCAGAGGATCAGAAAGGCTTAGGATTATGGGCCAAGTTGACCAAAACACATCTGTTTCTGTGTGGAGACCCTGGATGTGGTCACTTGTGATGTCATCAGCCTGACCAAGAACTTGCCCTAGTAGAGTGCTGCAGTGGTGATGTATTTTTGTAGGCCAGTCCAGAAGTTAGCATCGCCCTGGTTCACTTGAGAAAAATCCAGCAGGATTTTTCCATTGGCTTTTGAATTAATGCAGAACAAAAAGCTCTGTGAGCAACAGAAGTTTAGGATTCATACACATTTTGTTCATAATGATGATCTTCACAAATTAACTTGTATAAAGTTTGGAACATAAATACAACTAAAATGTTAACTCACTTCTGAGCTTTTGGCCTACAAAACATGTTTTTTTTTCATGACACGTCATCAATCGGCCATATTGGTGGCACGGAACGTAAACAATGCCACTGAACCGAATAAAAAGTGGATATTTTGCTGATTATTGCTGCTGAAAATGGTCAATTATTGTCATGTTTTGGGCTGTCCTAATCAGTCAGACCAGGAAAACATTTGGAGTACTGTAGACTGCCAAAAGTTATAACAAATCAAGGAGAAGAGTGCAAAAAACTGTCTGAGGAACAAAAGGCGTTTGTGGTTGGCCAAACTGAACCAGGATTTCCATGGCAAGAATCTTGACAACATTCATCTTTGTTCTTATAATTTCCAGTCAGGTAGGTGAAATATTAGACTAATATCTTAATTAATACTGCTTGTACGTATCTTTACCACTTATTAACTTTAGTTTGTCAAAATATTGCGTCCTTTCCTGATTACTAAGTCCTTCTCTGTATGATTTAGCAGCTTCCACACATTTTTTCAGTGGTTTAGACAGCATAAATTAGCAGAACAACGTATTCAGTAGTACATTAACCATGCAATCAGTGCTGTTGTTTACATCCAAGTATTGCCAATATGGCCGCGCATCTGGGTAACTGACCAAATTGTGACGTAAGTGCAAACCCTCGGACCAAAATGCTGTCATGCTGTTTATCGTTATTATCATTGCACCATGCGCATATGCAGAATGTACTCGATCAGTTACACCTACCCAAGACTCCTGGCCTAGAAATGTTGTTGTTGAGCAAGGGATTTAGTAGATGGGGTAGGTCTATTCTGCTGAAGATCAAACAGAGAGTTGCTCTTATTGTAATCTTATTCTCTTGAGCCTCACTCCTCCTCTAGCCTGTGCTTCTGGCTTAGACACAAGAACTGACAAAAAGCCTTTAAAAAGAGGAGGAATACATGAATAGATAAATAATTAAATGCACAGGCATATCACACAGTAGTGGCTTTTAATAGCGCCCTAGTCCATACATTAGCACCCACTGGAGAACAAGCCTTCCGAATCCATTTGCTCTCACCCACCAGCAGGCCTCAGAAGGATGAGCTCGAGCTCACGGGTTGGCATGTGCTAAAGTCATGCTCCTAATTCTCCGGCTCCCACTCAATTACTCTCTCACTTGTTCACTCAGTGGCCCCACTGCATTACCGAGCGTGTCTTTCGCAGACCCCTGCATACAGATGCTGGAGTGGTTGTGGGTTTGATTGCTGTATGTTTTATATGACCTACTCAAACTGAGCTGCTTAAACTAAATGATGCAGCTAAACTCTGAATTGCATTGGCATAATGTTATCCAGTTAGCGAGAGCTAACTTTCAGTAATACAAACTTAAAATATATTAGTTTCTGTGATGTTGCTAATTCTGCTGATTTCAATATACCACCATTGCTAACTGGGGGCATTCAAAATTGTATAAATTGCTTGTTTTCTAAAATAACACATCAGCAGTAAAGTTACTGCTCCCATGAGCTCATTGAGTTTTAACAGAGCCCCTAAAGTGTGTGGTGGGTTGGTGGGAGGTAATTAAAAAAGAATGGGGGAAAGTCATGTGAGATGAGGCAATGCCTCCATTGCGATATGATTGGATATGATTGGTTATGATCGGCTGTGATTGGCTCATGCGATAAATTCTGCCTCTTGTGTTTGTGTGCGTTCTGTGTTTGCAAATCAGTTTGAATGAACAATAAAGTGGCATTAATGGAAAGACTAATAAAAGAAGTAAGTAAACAACTCATACAGTTGGATATAACCACTTTGTTACATCAAAATGAAACCTGAAATGGCCTGAAACTATGATTTGTGGGAGTTTTTAGTAGAGGTCGACCGATGTATCGGTTTTGCTGATTAATCAGCACCGATTGTTGATTGGCGGAACTATCGGTTATCGGCAAAAATCCATGCTGATAGTTTTTTAACGGTAATGATCAATATATAATTAATATTAATATTTTTATTCATTTCTAAAGTATGGTTCAGTAGGCTCCTTTTTTTTTTTTTTAAGAAGAGCACTATTTATTTTCCGTTCAGTATCCATTTTAAAAACTATCGGTCAATTAATCGGTATTGGCCAGTGCAGTCCAACCTAGTTATTGGTATCTGTAAAATCCAATATCGGTCGACCTCTAGTTTTAAGTTAGTAATCAGCTTGGTGGGTAATCATCTTCGTGTCTGTAACCAGTGTTTAACAAGCTTTAATGACTGATGATCCAAAAAAAAAAAAGAAAATGTGTAGTTGTGAGAATGATTTGTGATCATTTTAAATGAAAAGAAAATGATAAACCAACCACTGCATTCCATTGTTTTTCTATTAAAAGTGTACTTTTTAAGTTAAATTGTAGTTGCGTAATTTCCAGATAATACTGAAAACCTACTAAATTGTTTGTTATATTTTTTAAAAAGAAAACCTGAAGTGAGAAATATTTATAACTGATAAATACATGTAACCCTGGACCTCAAAACCAGTCTTAAGTAGCATGTGTATATCTGTAGCAATAGCCTAAAATACATTGTATGTGTCAAAATTAGTGATTTTTCTTTAATGCCAAAAATCATTAGGAGATTATGTAAAGATCATGTTTCATGAAGATATTTTGAACATTTCCTACTGTAAATATATCAAAACTTAATTTTTGATTAGTAATATGCATTGCTAAGAACTTTAAAGGCGAATTCCTCAATATTTTGATTTTTTTGGCACCCTCAGATTCCAGATATTCAAATGGCTGTATCTCTTGAAAATATTGTCCTATCCTAACAAACCATACTTAAATGGAAAGCTTATTTATTCAGATTTACCCTTATGACTGGTGTTGTGGTCCTTGGTTACATATAATATATTTACTTCCAAAACAATATTGCTGATGAAATAAAATGTATCATATTTCCAAATATGTGATTATATATCAGTCACCAGTACCTGGACAGATAATGAGCAAAACTTTACTTTTCTCTCTATGTTTAATAAGAAAGGCTTACAGTGCATCAGATAATGAGCGCTCTGAAACAAATGTTGTTTGAGTATTATAATTAAATGTATGAATAGACCCACATAAACATGTCAGCATATCCCGTTTAGAGTTAAATGCTGCTTTGAGAGGTGTGTGTGTGTATGTGTGAAGGCTGTGTTTCTTCACAACAAGGAGAGTGGGGAGTCCATCTGTTCCTCCAGTTGGTTAACTGTGCTAGGACACACACACTCACACACACACACACGCTCGTTTCCTCACCAACTCGCAAAAATATGCAGTCAAGCCGACAGGGACCCCTTACCATGCACTGTAATAATACACCCATCCTTGCGCCGTGGTGTCAGCGACCCAGGCTGTTTAGAGCACAAATGTTTTGGTGGATAATAGGTCTGCTAGGGAAGTAAGACCTTTTAACATGGAAACACATAAAAGTAAGGGGAATTACAGCTGGCATCTGTCGCCGTATTGCTGGGGAGTATGTTGCGAGCTGTTTACACACAAGCGCGGGGTAGTAGGACTTTCCCAAAGCTGGGTCAGAGGGCACGTTTCTACAGCTTAGGTTATGCGACAACAACAAAATCTCTCCTGACATACTGGATCTTCATACAGTATGTGGGACGAACTGGCACAACTGTTAGTTGCTGTTTAGTGTGTATGTCTTGTATTCAGGAACTGATTTGATATGTCAGTAAATCAGTGTTTAAATGGTAAGGATGATGATTAAATGACTGGAGGGATGCAGGCAGCAGTGAGTGTACAAGCTTCCCTTGCTGTCTTGCTGATATTTCCAGATCATAAATGTGTCATGATCGCTACCACCAACCCTCCTGTGAGAATTTGTCCCAGGGAGATGCCAGTGTGTAGCGTGTGTAGGCATGCCGGGACATTTTCTTTGCCCGACACCTCCACTCATCTCTTAGTAATTTGGTTTTTAACACTGGCTATTCTCAGATGAATTGTATTTTCAGTTATAAGTTCTTCAGATGCTTCTTAGTTTTGGATATAATGTGAAGGTATGTCTAAGCCCTGTTGAAAAAAGCAGCCTATGCTGGTCATGAGCTGGTTTAAGCTGGTCCTGAGCAGGTCTTAAACAACTAGCTGCTCAAGACCAGCTTAAACTAGCTCATGACCAACTAAGGACCAGCTTAAACCAGCTACCATGCTTCAAAACATATCAAACCAGCATAGGCTGATTTTTCAACAGGGACAGAGGACCTGTGAGAGGTTTTGGATGTTGATGGAATGTCTCCAGGGCTACGTCTACATTAATCTGGATACATTTCAAAATGGGGTTTTGTTTCAAAACGCTCTCCGTCCACACTAGGATTTTCCAAATGTTTCTCATCCGCACTGAAATGTCAGAAAACGTTAAATTCGCCTTACTGCGCATGTGTAAAACCTCGTGAAAAGCTCACTGATTTGATACAGATGAAACAGACAATTTCAAACAATTCTTCGGGCAAGATAATTTTATTTATGAAAATATTCCACCATTCACTGGTTCAAGTCACACTCGCTCAATGTTATATGTTTGATCTAAAACACAGCTGCCTTCATGTTTTGCCTCAGGACAGCAACTGTAAGTAAATTTTCTGTAATCTTTGCAGGACTGTAATATGAAGAGTGTACAAAGCAACATATCTTTAGCAATGTGAAAGTAGCACATAACAGCCACAATACCAGCATAAACATGGATATCTATTGGTACAATAAACGTGACATGACTAAACGTGTCATCGTTTTCACAATTCTACATTTTCAGCATTTTCAAATTTATCCACTTTGGAGAGCGTTTTTCAAACAGCTCCGTTTTCCTTTACAAAAACACCACGTCAGAGTGGAAGGAAGGCCGAAACGGAGAGAAAAAGATGCGTTTTCAAACGAAAATGCATTAGTGTGGACAAGGCCTAGTGAAATCGTGAACTCCAAAATGTTGCTCCAAAAACTTCCTGTTTAGACTGCTTGTAAGGCTCAGACGTGCTAAATATAAATTTCTGATTAACTTGCATATGAGACACAAAATTGCCATTGTGTTTTATTTCTGAATTAAGTGTTTTGAACAAATCAGTTGAGTGAATGACTCGCTGACTCCAAAAAGGAAAATGATGCATTTGGTCCTGGTCTGCTTAGCGTTCACACTGACATTTTTGACAGCGAACCTAAAGATACTGAACCTGAAGGCACAGTGATATGTTCACAACCTGATTAGTCGGGTTGAATGACGTATATTTCATGACGGAACTCACGGAACACTCCAAACAAAAGGAAAAGGATTGTTCGACTTAAAATACACCTAATGCCATCTGTTGGACTAAGTGCGCTCATTGTTGCGTATATGTGATTTTATTTTCACCACCTGCAAAGTCACAAAGAGCATATAAAGGGCACTTTACATCTTCGTTACTCCACGTTTGCCCTCTTCTCACTTTGTTTTGGATACACCGCTTGTTCCTGTCATGAAATCATGTCGCATAGTGTCACATCTTGTCATTACTTCCTGATTTTGGTTCATTTAGAAGTATTTGGTCAGTGTTGCGTATATATTTCATTCAAACCGCACCAGAGTTTGTTTGGAAGCGGACCGAGACCCATCTTTTTAGCGGTCTCGGTCTGCTTGTTTGGTGTGCACCAGGGTTCGGATGGCAGCGTTCACACTTGAACTGCACTAACAGACCAGTCACACCAGAGTTTGTTTTAATCGTACCAAACATAAGTGTGAACACACCCACTTATTTTGTGCCTGAATGAATCAGTGTTTTGAACAAATCGGTTGAATGAAAGGTCCAGTGAATCATTGATAAAGTCACTTTTCACTGCCTACTGGCATAACGATGTAACCTGCAAAAAGATTTGCAGAAAAATCCTCACCACAGATTATCTGAGGTGATTTGAACAATAGCCCCTTTCACACATACAGTCTTTTACCCTTAAGAGATCATAGGCACGTTCAAGCTCAAACCAGTGCACAATGTTTTGCTAAGGTTTCTGGGTTGAACGACATGTTTCCTGCAATAGGGTTTAAGATATGTTTTCTCTTGTTTGGTGGGTGTGTCAAAAATGTCAGCCCAATCAGCAGCAAAATGTATATAAACCACGCAGTATTAAAGAGACAGCTTGCACAATGGGCCCAAGTAGAGTCACTCGATTGGGATGTTTTCTTTTATTCTGGATGGCAAGGGCAGTGACTGTAACATCGAGCGTATTTTGCAGTATTATACACGTATTTAAACCGATTTCATCAGGCTCCGAAAATTCTTTAAAAAGAACACAAGGAATGGCCTTCTCAGCTGCCATAGTTGCAACTCTTGCGTCATCAGAATAGGCTGTTCAGTGCACCACCATTTCTGTTTAAAAAACGTTTCGCAATGTTTGGTCAAACAGGACCTTTTCAAAAATACCGGTAGCTTCGTTACAGCAATTTACTGGTATGAGAAGTTGTAACATAACCAGTAAATTACTGGTAAAGTGCTCTGTTTGACTGTAGAATGAGTTTACTGGAATGAGCACGTACAAGTTCAGAACGTGCTGACGTAAGACGTCTACTCTGGGCAAATCATAACATTCTGACGCAGATGACGAATTTACTTGAGAAAGAAATGTCATCTAATACAATGTCTCTGGGCTAAAAGCAGCTGCATGCATGTGAACGTTTTACACAAAAATGAAAACATCAACAAAAAGACTGACCATGTACTCCTCCATGTTTACAAACACAACACTGGGAGGTGCAGCCGTTTAGACGTTATTATCAGTTAACGATGTCACAGGATATACCAATAATTTGAAACTGATGTGTGAATGGTGGAGCGGCAGTGCCTGTGTGAACAATGCATTTTTGTTTTTACTGTACCAAAAAGTTGTTCCTGTAATTTTAGAGAGAATTTACTGATATTACTGTGTAAAAGGGACTAATGAAATATCGCTGTGCTGTTGAAATGTATATCATTAATCTTGAAATGCCAATCAAATTTGAGGACTGGAATCAACTATTATATATAATTTAGTACCCATGTGTGTGCTCTGTATTTGTGTACAACTTAGTGATTGTCAGAAAATTGCTATGCAGTTGCTTATGTGTTCTGATTAGTTTTTAACATTGTTGAAATATTGTTTCTAAGTGGTTGACAGGTTGTTCTGGTTTGTGTGGTTGATAAATAGTCTTTGAAAAAAGTCTTTTGGAGATTTCTCCCATTTTATCAGCCACAAGATGGCAATTGTACATCATCTCGCTTAATATGAAGTAATTTTGCATGTTATATTGTTAGGATGTTACTTACGTAGGCAGTGAACTTATCTCCACTACCTCAGAAGTTTGTTTCTAAAGAATGAGTCATACAAAAAGTGAAGATAATTTGCAAATAAAAACAGACTCTTAGCTCCACAACTGTGGTGAACTGTCAGCTTTGAGTTGTCTTTTTACTGCGTCTGTTTCTTCTGTCAGTCGTATGTTTTTTTTTTTTAAATTAGCAGAGTCTTCAGTTAGTCAGTCAGTCAGACAGTCAGTCAGTGAAGTGTGGCACCAACACCTGGAGCTTCAGTTACACAGCACTCCCGTGGAGGAATGTGCATTTCAGGCTGTTCTGTAGGCACTGTTCTCTCTCTTTTTTCCTCGGCAGAGTGTCAGTTTCCTCAAGCATCATCAGTATTACTCCTGAGCTGGCCAAAAAGCTGCGGCTCTGTGTTCCTTTTGCACCAATGATTTTTTTAATCGCCCAGAGAGATGTGTATGTGTATGAGTATGTGCGTGTGTTTATGCATCCATGCGTTTGTGTAAAAACAGCACAAGCAGATAATGCATGGCCTGATTTGAAATAACGTCATTGATGTATTCAGCCGACTGCGTGTATGAGGCGATCGGATCCACTGCCATTTTTTTGCCTGGGGTCATGTGGATTCCGGAGGGTTTTACGAGGACCATGATGTCTTGGATGAAGAGAGTGGGTTGTCTATTTATAGATGTGTTTTGTTTTAATGACATGGCTGCTGTGTGTGCGGATGGGCATATGGATGTTTTTTCCCTTTTTTCCTCTCTCCTTGCTTATTTTCACCAGCCCACATGGGACTGCTCCATCTGAGAGTAGATTCTGTCAGAGATTTACAGTCCGTCTGAGCGGCTCTGCTATTGAAGAATGTCCGTTGTAGGTTTCACACATCACTCATGCTCTACTGCCCAGTCAGTCACTTTCACGCAGGGTTACAGCATATTATACAAGAGTTACTTCTGGTCCTGTCATGTGATTGGCTGAGAATGCTGATATTTAGACAATCCTAAAATCTTTCACTTAGGGGTGTGGGATAATTTTTGTTTAGTGATAGTTGAATCCCTAGTTTGTCTTGAACAGTTAAACTGCCCGCTGTTCTTCAGAACAATCTTTAAGGTCCCACAAATTCTGTGGTTTTCAGCATTTTTGTGTATTTGAACCCTTTCCAACAATGACTGTATGATTTTGAGATCCATCTTTTCACACTGAGGACAGCTGAGGGGCTCATGCAACTATTACAGAAAGTTCAAATACTCACTGATGCTCTAGAAGGAAAACCATGCATTAAGAGATGGGGGTGAAAACTTTTGAACAGAATGGAGATGTGTACATTTTTCTTATTTTGCCTAAATATATATATAAATTTTTCATTTAGACCTGCCTTTCAGAGGCTACAAAAGTTAGTTACATGTTTCCCAGAAGACAAAATAAGTTAAATTTACCCTGATCTTCAAATTCAAAAAGTTTTCACCCCCCGGCTCTTGATTAATGTTTTTGCCTTCTGGTTTTTTCTTTTTATTTAAAATATCTTATTTAGGTCAGTACTAAATAAACAATAACATGCATTTTGTGGGATCCCTCTTATTTTAGTAAAATAATTAACATTTTGCAGATTCTAAAAGGGGGGTGTAAACTTTTGACCTCAACTGTAGTTATATGGATGCATAATTATTTTTGGCGTCAGATTCATACATTTTAATCAATAAATTCAAATAGTAAGACACTATAGAGCTGTTACCAATCAAATTAAATTAGTATTAACAAAACTTGTTTGCGGTGCAGAGATGGCACAGAATCTGCATCTGAAGTGGAATTTAGATGCATTCACACAGACTGTTTTTATGCACAAATGCATAATTGTTTTGATGTTTAAAAGAATGTTGTCAGAAAAAAAGTTACTGATGTTTAAAATGATTTGTGGGAAAAAAAAGAGAAAACGTGCTTTAAATATAAACCTAAAATCTCCAGTAGGTGGCGGCAAATCACTGCATGAGTGAGTCACCACCATTCATTCAACCTATTCGTTTAAACGGCTGATTGAATCAATAACGAAACACCGTTGTGTGCTGCTCAGAAACGCAAAACAGTTTTGGCCTTGTTTGGAACTTTTTTCGTTATTGAAATACAGCTAAATCAATAACTGTTGTGTCTATAACGTAAGTCACTTAATATTAACTTCTTGTTTATTGAGCTGTTCATCAAATCAATATGTGACCCTGGACCACAAAACCAGTCTTAAGACACTGGGGTATATTTGTAGCAATAGCCAAAAATACATTGTATGGGTCACAATTATTGATTTTTGTTTTATGTCAAAAATCATTAGGATATAAGTAGAGATCATGTTCCACGAACATATTTTGTAAAATTCCTACTGTAAATATATCAAAACTTAATTTTTGATTAGTAATATGCATTGTTAAGAAATTTATTTGGACAATTTTAAAGGTGATTTTCTCATTATTTAGATTTTTTTGCACCCTCAGATTCCAGATTTTCAAATAGTTGTATATCGGCCAAATATTGTTCTATCATAGCATACCATACATTAATGGAAAGATTATTTATTCAGCTTTCAGATGATGCATAAATCTCAATTTGGAAAAATTGATCCTTATGACTGGTTTTATGGTCCAGTGTCACATATCATTTGCAGTCGTGCATGTCTGGAAAAAAAACGTCACTCTTCGTGTAGTATATTAACTGGATCAGATGATATAAATATAAAAGACATATGAAAGTCATATGGGGGCATTTTTGCCCCCTTATCTTGAATTTTGGGGGAGTTGTATTTTAATAGACTAAATCATACAATGAAAGCGTTAACTCTAAATGCACATGTGCAGTAGTCTGTTCTATGTGCACTCTCTGGGTGTGTTTTTGTTTGGTTTTTGCACTAGACTCGATCATGTCAAATCGCATGTTGTTTAAACAACAATTATGATATTACATTTGTGTCACTTTACATCTTTTAGAAACCAGAATTGCACTTTACACCCCTGCATACCCTTATATCCATCCTCAAATGGATTGTTTTCGGATTGGTCTGTCCTCTTACTTTTGTATGTCTATATGAGTGCTCAAGGCCTTAACAGGCAGATCTGGACCTCTAACACACACGAGGGCCCAACTATTGCTCCACTTGAACTTCAGATGCTTACTAGTGTGTCTTGAGGCATATTTGAGTGTCAGAGTAGAGCAGCAGTGACGTCTCTCCCATCTCTTCCTTCATGTGTCTCTCAGCAGAAAGGAGAAAATGTCATTAGCGAGGCCTGGAGGCTCCTCTTGCCTGCTCACAGACTCACTCTCTCCGTAATGTCCTTTTCCTGCTCCACAGGGTTAAAGCTCAGACTCATGGGATGGCTTGGGTGACAACCATACTCAGAGTGGAAGCACTGGGAAGCCCGTTGCTCTTAAGGGCTGTAACCATGGTGTCAAGTACCCAGGGAGTGCTCACAAGCTCTAAAGACTTTATATAGATGCACCCTTAGGTTTTCTGATGTGTTTTCTGTCACTCTCAAACACTCTTATGTTTTTTTGAAGTCTGTATAAGGGAAATTGTAGCCTCGGGCTTACGGCACTGTGTTAAAACATAATTTGACATCACTGCCGAGCTTATTAACAAAGCCTGTGTAGACGTTTTGCTAGGTATGAAGTCAGCAAGGCAATTAAGAAATTTCATTACTCGACAGAATAGAAAAATTGTAGCATGGTAGCAAATGACACAATGTGCCTTGATTGATGCATATAATATAGCACGAAAGAACAACAAAATAATAAAGAACAACAAAGATAAAGTGAAACGATAAATGCATCTTTTCCAAACTGCTGAATGGAGTTTACAGACCAGTGAATTTTTTTTGAGCAGCAAATCAGAATATTAGAATGATTTCTGAAGGATCATGTGACTGGAGTAATGATGGTGAAAATTCAGCTTTGAAATCACAGGAATAAATTACATTTTAAAATATATTCAAATAGAAAACAGTTATTTTAAATAGTAAAAATATTTTTTTTGCTGTACTTTGGATCAAATAAATGCTGGCTTGGTGAGCAGAGAGACTTCTTTAAAAAGCATTAAACATCTTTCTGTTCAAAAACATTTGTCTGGTAGCGTATGTTGCTAAAAATTACTATATTTATCATATTTGTAAAAGGACAAGTAAAAAACTGTTGTGCCAGAAGACTAATTGACTAGTCTGATATATCTATGGCTTGTGTAATGTTAAATCACAATGTATTTAAATTAGGATGCACTTTGCCGAAAACCGAAAATGCTTTGCAAGAATTATTTACTATTTTAGTAAATAATATAAAGTAATTTTGTAATATTTTTGGAAGATATATCATATATATTTTCAGCCGTTTTTCTCTTTTGGACGGTAATTTTCAGCAGCCGAAAATTTGGTGCATCCCTAATAATAATAATAATAATAATAATAATCATCATCATCATGTAAAAAAAAAAAAAAGTAGTCTGTGCATTAGTGATCTTTTTGCAGGTTACATTGTTGCACCACTAGGTGGCGAAATGGATGAGTCAGTTGAGTTAACCAATTAGTAAAACACGCATTTTGAAATTATTTATACAAATATTACCAATATTAATTCATTTAGGAACGAATCAAATGCCTGCATTTATGAGTAAGTCATTGAATCATTCACTCAAACGATTTGTTCAAAAACATTGATTCATTCCGAAAAATAAACAAGTGACTTCTTTTTTTCAATCTGATCGCATAACAAAAACGTACCTGTGGGAACTTTTTCGCAAGACGCGAAATATGTACTGTCATGAACAATTCGTGACATATTCAATGTGAATGTCCACTGAGTGGCGCTAAAAGAGTGTTCGTTTGGTATGTTTTATGTGCTGGTTTTGTACGTGTCGCCACGGTTCTGACTTGAAATATCCATTGAGTGATGCTATAGCTCTAATGCTCTGTGACTTTTTAAAATAAAATACCATCCTCACTACACCTAAACCTACCCGATAGTATGTACAAAAGCAAATGTGATTTGAAAACGCAATAGAGGGTGTGCATGTGACATCACCGTCAACTGAAGTGGCTCCGCCCACTGAGTGGCAAAAAGACTGAGTGGCAGACGATATATATATATCATTGATATAAGTGATCATTGGGGTTTAGACCAACCTATTTTGTGTTTACAAAATGAGTTCACAGGCAAATTTGCTTTATTTATTTTCCCCGGCATCAAAATCAGACACATATACATATCCACTGACCACTGGATATTTGTTAAGTTGTTAGGAACCTTATATCAGGTTCAGCAACCTTTAGTTTAAACTGATTATTGTTTGTTTTACTTGCGTTTTCGCATCTTCACTATTAAATCCATTCACGCTGAAAGCTCTTTTGCCACTCAGTCTGGTTGAGGGGGCGTGTCCCGGCGGGAAAGTGACGTCAATGCATTCCCTCTATAGCAAACATGCCGTTTTAGCTTGTTTTTCGATCTCTCATCTTTCAGCTCTTTCATCGAGAGTCACGTTTTTCACAAGATTTGTACCAAAGGATTCCACATCCTAAGTCTAAATCCGTGCCGGCTAAACTACCGAGTAAGCTTGTTATGTCCAGAAAGCGAAAAACATATGGAGCTGTAATCATAACTGTGTACGAAAACGATTACAAGTCCTCGCTGTTTTACCACCTCTAGTAGACATTTCTGTTGGAAACTGCAGTGATATGTACTAGAGATGCACGATATTGGATTTTTGCCGATATCTGATATGCCGATATTTTTCGTTTCATTTTGGCCGATGCCGATACCGATACCGATATATATCCTTTTGTTTGGAAAAAATAAAAAGCATACCTGGAATACACCACATACTGTATTATATACCGACTAATAAATTACAGAATGTTTAGCAGACACTGAGAAATCAAATAAATAAAAAAAAATAAATAAATAAAAAAGAAAGCCTTTATAACCTGAAGCAAACCACAAAGATAACAAGCTTTTCAAAATGAAAGTAAAACTAAACTGACTGACCGTGACAGTGCTTGTATGTTTTTTTTGCACACCAGTACCAACATGTTCATCTTCTCTGGTTTACGAAGCGGTCTCTTACTTGAAAACCAAATCCTGGGTCCGCGGTCGTTTCCTCAATATTCGCTTCATTTTGCTGCGCGCTGCGAGGACTTTCGCGCTCCTGCTGAAGCAGCGAATACAAACCAGGATCTATACACGAAGCGCTCAAACCAAAAGCACCTCTTCGCGTGATCAATGTGGAAAGTATTAGAAATTTAGTCAGTAATTCATGTTTAATTATAATTTCCACAAATAGCCCAATTGTTTTATATGCTGCACTGCGCTTTGACAGGGCTGCGGGACACGAACAGGACATAATTTATGACTGCAACTCGTTAATTCGTTCCTACGATTTATTCATTTTTAATTTGTAAAATAAGGGAACAAATTAATAAGTCGTATGAACGAATTCTTAGTTCACTGCCATGAAATCTTTTATTTCCCACCTGCATGTTTACCACAGTAATAGATACGAAAACATGGATTAAAAGTGAATGACAAGAAAATAAACCTGCGAAATTAAAGGGTGAAATGATGACGATTTGGGAGTAGAAACTATAAATATTATTTATAGTTCGTGGAAATGTGTAACCTACCGGCAAAACAGAACACATAACCGCCTATTGCTTTAAATCTATGGGCTCGAGCGGCATGAATCCAATCATGGTCGCTATGTATAACATTTGCCTGCTAACCAATTATTTATTTTTAAAAAGAAGACTTTGTACCTCATTTGTGTCATAATACTCACGTAAAAATGTTTGTATGAGCAACGGTGTGTTCTGCCTTAGCGCCGCCGGTGAAAGTGATTCACTGGCCGCGCGCCGTAAATACTTTTGGGATCAGTTTATTTTAAATGCTGATCATGTCAGTTGCAAACATTGCGATTGTGTTTCAAAATACAACAACCAGCACCGTGAAAGCATTTAAAAAGGCGCATTCAAAGGTCTAGTGACTGGTATATGAAACAGCCAACAGTAAAATGATCCCAAACGGAACAGCAGCGCACTCTCTTCATTTTTTATCAAATGACCATATTTGCATCTATTTGTTTCATAGTCATGCTACTTGCTACTAAGACAGAACAAAACAAAACAAAAAAAATTCCGGTGAGGACACTGGCATTTTAAGTGGCATTGCACATCCTGTCATGCCACTATATGTCACTACAATAGACGCAGTTTGCAGCATTAAAGTTAACGATTTAAACGACAATCAATCATGGAAATGATCGAAAACTGACATCCCTACTTCTTACTGAACAGGCATTATAGGACCCAGGTAAGGCTGCCACGTGCTATAATTGTTTACTCTGTTATCACACACCGAAGCCTCATTCTGTAGGTCCATTCTCAGTTTAAATGCAGCGATCCAAAGCAGCGAATGCAATTACCATTCAGGCAAAACTTTATTTCAAGAATGAGCCACACTGCTGACATGATCTAATCGCTAGCACACCCTGAGCACACTGCGTTAACATATTTCCCTTATCGGCAAGACATATCGGCATAATTTTTCATATCGGGCCGATGCCGATATTTACTTTTTAAGCCATTATCGGCCGATTCCAATATCAGTCCGATAATATCGTGCATCCCTAATATGTACCTATTGGTACGTATTTTGTTTCTTGACATCAGGTAGTTTTTTGAGCGAGTCAATGAATCATTCACTTAACCGATTTGTTCAAAAACACAGATTCGTTCAAGATAGAAAGTGCTGTGGTGCTCAGAGATGCTTAAACCTTAATTCTGCTTTTGATTAATTTGCAACTATGTTTGTTACTGGGAGTATTTTCAATATAAACTTCTTGTTTATTGAACTGTTGTATAACTTGCAGTCTTGCTTGTGTGGAATTGCTCAGATATAGTCCAGTGTAAATGCAGTAGCTGGACTTATATATCGAGCATGTGTGTGTGTGTGTGTCTTTGTGCTGGCATGGGTTCCACTCAAACTGGCTGCTGCCTGATTTTCCTATAATGCCAACTGGTGCTTCATGTGCATTTGTGTGTATTTGCACAGCTTGTGTTTACATGTGTATGTATATGTGTGTGTTTAGCATCATGCTATAGCCTGGTGTGTGTTTAATGCTGAGCCTCCACTGGGCTGTGTTGGTCCTGTAGATACACAGCTAGGCCATATGGACACCTTTATCAGGAGATCCCAGCATCCACCATTCCACTGCAACAGCTACTGCACATATTCTCCATCTGTTTCTTTCTTCCCACTTCTCTCCCCCTGCATCCCTCCACCTCACACCTCCCATCCTCCTCCCTCCCACTCTAATCTGTTTGTAAATGGGTAATTCACAGCAGGGTAAAAATAGACATCATCATCATCTCATGTACCACCCTAATTAACGACAGGTCTCTATTTTGCCGGGGGGCTTTAAAGGCCGACAGGTTTATTAAGTGTTTTCATGAGGTTTGTTAACTGAAACACTAGCCGGTCAAAGCTAATGCGAGAGTCACGGAGGCTGTTTAAGGGGAAAAAGTAATGAGTTGGATTATTGACAGAGGAGAGTGGCCACTTGAGTAGATGCCTCAGTAAACCCTACTAAGCTCACACATTTGTTTCTGTCTCCCGTTCCCACTTATTATTTTCTGTCTTTGTCGAGGACAAGCTCTCAAGTTCATGTTCATTACTGCATTTACTGTAACCCCTGGTAAAAAATATTATCATATCTTTATATCTTTCAGTTTACTTTCTCACTCTGCGTCTCTTGCTTGTGAATTTGAAGCTCCACTCCATTCATTATTAAAGGGATGCTGTCTAATCGGCACAGAGTTGCTGCCGTCACCAGGGGGTTCTGGGAAATGTTATTGTCCTGGTGGCACTGTACAGCTCCTCCGCTCGGGTCGACTGTGGACGAAAAGGCCTGCTGATCAGGCCAGTTACACTGTGGTTCGTGAAAATTGAGCATTTATAAGTTATTTAGCATTTATACGTGAGAAAAAACAATATTCGTAATATTTACTTTTTGGTATTTAGTATTTTTATTATTCTTAATTCATAAATATATGTCCAAACGTGTATTTCTTTTTTTTCTTTTTTTTTTACTTTATTGAAAATTTTTGAATTGAAAATAAATAAATAATTTAAAAATGGGGCCTGGGGCTTTTAAAACTTCAAAAAGAAGTGCCAAAAAAAAAAAAAAAAAACGAGCAAGCTTGTTACATCTGGAAAGCAAAACTTATAGAGCTCTAATCATAACTGTGTACGAAAACGATTACAAGTGCCAGCTGTTTTACCACCTCTAGTGGACATTTCTGTTGGAAACTTGCAAAAAGTTCCCACAGGTGAATCATACACTAAACCGATTTGTTCAGAAACACATATTAAAACGACCTGTCTCAAAAGCTCAGTTCATCCGCAAACATACAAATTTTAGATGATCAATAAAGACATATTCAGATTTAAATTTAAATGGAGCATTTATAAGTTATTTAGCATTTATACGTGAGAAAAAACAATATTTGTAATATTTACTTTTTGGTATTTAGTATTTTTATTATTCTTAATTCATAAATATATGTCCAAACGTGTATTTCTTTTTTTTCTTTTTTTTTTACTTTATTGAAAATTTTTGAATTGAAAATAAATAAATAATTTAAAAATGGGGCCTGGGGCTTTTAAAACTTCAAAAAGAAGTGCCAAAAAAAAAAAAAAAAAACGAGCAAGCTTGTTACATCTGGAAAGCAAAACTTATAGAGCTCTAATCATAACTGTGTACGAAAACGATTACAAGTGCTAGCTGTTTTACCACCTCTAGTGGACATTTCTGTTGGAAACTTGCGAAAAAGTTCCCACAGGTGAATCATTCACTAAACCGATTTGTTCAGAAACACATATTAAAACGACCTGTCTCAAAAGCTCAGTTCATCCGCAAACATACAAATTTTAGATGATCAATAAAGACATATTCAGATTTAAATTTAAATGGAGCATTTATAAGTTATTTAGCATTTATACATAAGAAAAAACAATATTCTTCATATTTAATTTTAGCTATTTAGTATTTTTATTATTCTTAATTCATAAATATATATCCAAACTTGTATCTCTTTTTTCTTTTACTTTGTTGAAAATAATAGAAGAATTAAAAAAAAAATGAATATAAACAAACAAACAAACAAACAATTAAAAAAAAATGGGCCTAGGGCTTTTAAAATGTAAAAAAAATAAGTGGAAAAAAATAAAAATAAAATAAAATAAATAAATAAATAAATAAAAAATTATAAAAAAAAAAACATAATAAAAGTCCATAATACTTTCAAGGCTTCTTCAAGGCTTCTAAAGCTTTGTCTGATGAACAGCTTGAAATTTAAATTTAAATCTGAATATGTCTTTATTGATCATTTGAAATTTGTATGGTTTGCAGATGAACTGAGTTTTTGAGTCAGATAATTAAAAAAAATTATTTGACCTGGTTCAAAATAAATAAATAAATAAAAATCTAAATGATTGATTTGTTCACAAATCAGAATAATCTGGTTCTTGAGTTCAGTTCACGGACAATATAGTTGCAGCGGTTTTGTAAAATTAACAGTGAATAACTTGAATAATTAATGATTATCAATGAATAATGATTTTGATCACAAATACAATTAAGTAATCTTTTATAGAGTTATGTCTATGCAAATTTGTTTTGTACAAAATTGTTCCTGTTCCTTTTTGTGCAAGAAAGGAATTCTTGTAAGTGTGGAATTTTCATTGTGAGCTATCCCTTTAAATATCACAGTTCTGATGTATTCATGTAACAGCTGTGGATTTCCACTTGCTCACAGTAGAGGCTCTTGACAGCAAAAAGCTCTTAGTTACAAAGGGCTAGAAAGGAACCCCATTAGGGAATCTGTGAAGGGGATTGGAAACTTCCTTATGAAAAAAAAAAAAGGAAGTGCAATAATAAACGGGTAAAAGACTAGAGGGTGAAGAAAAGAATATTGTAGTTAGCTATAGTTGGCTTGCTGGACGTTAGTGTTACTGTAGCCTTAAGAGCGCAGAGAGGACGTAACATCTCTCCCCCGACTCTCTGCTGCATCTCCAGTTTGGCATAATGAGGACACCGCTGTACACTTGCTTCTCTCTACCTGTCCTATGGGAGGCAGCGGCTGGTCATGTGACGTGCACAACACTCCTCTGTGTGCTCATCATTTTGTCATGTGACCTTCTCTGTGTTCTGTGCCATCTAGTATCTCCACTGGGCATGTGATTGAGAGCACTGATATTTCATAATGCTCAGAAGCTAGTGATTTGTTTTCATATCAGTGATGTGTCTTTTTACTTGTGGCTTAGTGGATTTGCATAGTCTGTGATTCTTTAGTGAGTTTTGTCATATTATATATGACATATTGCAAATTGTTGACGTTTTTTCCCCTTGTAGTACACTACCTGTCAAAAGTGTTTGAACAGTAAGATTTTTAATGTTTTTTAAAGAAGTTTCTTTTAAGTCTCTTAAGCATTTATCTGAAATAGAATTTTTTTGTAACATTATAAATGTCTTTATAATCAGAAGACTGGAGTAATGATGCTGAAAATTTAGCTTTGATTACAGAAATAAATTAAAATATATTCAAAAAGAAAGCAGTTATTTTAAATAGTACATTTTTTTTACAATGTTACTGCTGTACTTTGGATCAAATAAATGCAGGCTTGGTAGGGTTGATTTCCTTCAATCCTAAAACACTGCAAAATGCAATGTATAATTCAACATATGGGTAAAACACCTGGAAAAGTCAATATAAAAAAAATATTTTTTATAATATTAGCACAGTACATTAGACAATATTTTTATGGACCTTTCTGAAAATGTATTCATATATGGACTGCAATATTTTTTAATTGTTTAAATAGTGCTTAAATTAAAAAAAAAATGTTTTTTTTTTTTTCAATTAATTAATTAATAATAACGTGGCATAATCAAATTACAACTTGCTTGGAAATTAAATATATTACCCATATTTTATATTTTGTCTCATAGGTAACCAGTTAACTTTGAATCATTTTTAGGGGCAGAATTGAGGTTCTTGTTGAAAATTAGTTTTAGGGGAAAAAAAAAGTTATAATAAAACAACAACAACAAAAATCAATAAATATTGTCACTTTTTGTTTAGATGATCATAGAAATCCTGTAATAATATATTCATTTGTGATAAATTTTCAGTTTTTAGGATTGAAAGTTTGGGTCTAAGATGAACTTTTTAAAAGATATTTAAAAAGTATCAAAAACACATAAAGTAGTTTTAGTTGTATATAACACTAAGAAAAATACAGTCTGTTTTATTAAAATCAATCCATGGTATATAAGTCACCATATTCATTAATTCTTTTGAAATGAAAACAATAAAACACATGATATATAAATCTAAACATAAAAGCGAGATTTCAAAAACAGAAAAGGTTTCAAGACCAGCACAGTGAAGTACTCAAAGCCAAGTGGAAGTGAGAACAGGAGAGGTCTTAATCGAATGTTTAGCTGGAGCACTTAAGAGAGAAAAACTAGTTAAAATCAGGTCATTTTCAGAAAGCGCCACTGCAAGTGTGTGAAACGAAAAAAGTAGTAGACACAGTTCTGTTGAAAGTGCTGAGAAGGGGAATGTGGGAGGGATACGGCACGGTAGCCTTGCCACATGGCTGGTCTGTGGGGTTAGCAGGGGGCAGCGCTGTCAACACTCTCCACAGTGGGGAAGTTCCGGTGGAGGCAGGACTCAGCCATGGCACTGCTCATGGTACCATATGGTGCCACTCAGAGGATGGCAACCCCCATCCTCAGCCTCAGTGCCTGACTGAGTAGAAATAATGGCAAACTGTACTAGAGCCAGTCGTGAAAAGCCAGAGCCAACAGACACATTGAGGCCGGACCTTGAGCATCCACGGCGTTGTCTGGATAATTGTCAAAACCGGATATTTAAGCGGTATGAGACAGAGTGGTAGCAAACTGTGAGGAGGAAGGCAGTGCTAAATAACAATTTGTAGAAATAGCTAAAAAAAATAGCTCTTTTTTTAAAGACTTTGTCGATAATGTGTACATTCTTGTATAACCAGCAAGACTACAAGACACTAAATTGAATGATTTTTAGTGTTTTTTGTTTACTCTCCCTTACTGGCAAATGTTCCCGGACTCGGAATGCACAATATATAAATACACTGTAAAAATGACTGTGAATGTAACGGTAAAAAACAGTAAAAAGTAACGGTAAGTTCCCTACTATTGGGGAAGTAACGGTGTGAAAATTTCTAATCACGAGTATAGTGACCAAAATTATCATGGTTATTAGTATTATCATGATATTGTTAAAATGTACTGGAAGTACTGACACATAAATCACTTCACCAGGCTTTATATTTAAAATCGACAAACAACAAATAAAATGACTTTTTGTTTGCAAAATCACTAAAACAACTACAGTAGCCTACCATGTCCGGATTTTAAATGATAACATGACTGACAACAGTTTAACTAATAGCATGTTCAAATATTTATATGTAAATTTTCAAATAAAGCTGTGAAAAAGTTTCATAAAAAGATGAACCTCACATTTCAGCCTTTAGAAAAGGGTTAAAATGTCAAAATGGTAATTGATTTAATAAATTGTTATATGTATTTTATCTGTTCCATAAATAATCTAGATAACTGGTCTGAATTATTAAAATGTGTAGAATCCACTTAAGCTTGTTTTCATCAACCGGTCAAATTTTTGGCTACAGCAGAGCATGCAAATTTGCATATGCCCATAGCACTCTTTTAAAACATCCGCCCTCTTTTCACACAAAACGAAAGTACTCTGCGTGCCGTGCGCAAATGAGACTGTTACTTAAAACTGTGCTTTATGCTGTACAGTATTTATTTATCATCAGTTGTTCAAATCGCAGTAATCAAATACGGTTTTAATGATAATTAAAATATGAAACTAACCGTGGGAAATTTTATCATGATTTATCGTCAAACCGGTAATCGTTACATCCCTGCCTACTATATACAGTGAAAAACTTTATTGGAAATTGCATTTAAGTTTATGGTAGTATATCGTTTTTGGAAGTGAAGAAGAACGTAAAATTTACAGTGAATAACCATAAATTGACATTCCCAGAATTCCCTGCGTTACTTTTTTTTTTTTAATTTGATGTTTGTTTTTTTTTAAATAACTGTTTATTCTTAGTTTTTCTTGTCAGTTTTGTACATTAGGGTTGTATGTAACATCTAATGATGTTAAATTTATGTTTATTGCATTATTTCAGTTTCATGTGTGTTACCATGATGGTGTTTAGTGTTTGTGTGAATGACACTGTGCACCTTCTATATATGTTAATATTTAAAAGCTGCTTGTGGGCTTTGGTTCATCATGTGACTTTCTCATCACCACCTGCTTTTGGTAGTTATCAGTGTATTACAAGGGTACAAAACAGATTTCAGTACTTCAGTACACGGTATTTAAATGTAAATTTAAGTTAAAACCATAAAACTTAAAACGTTGCTACCGTATTTTTTTATGGTAAAATTCTGGCAACCACAGCTGCCATTTTTTTACCATAAATTTTACAGATTTTTTTTTTTTTAGTACCGTGTAGCAGTTTGAATATCAGATGAGTTTTAATTAATGTTATCTGTTAATACACTGCATAATGGATGTTTAATAGCTTATGCTCATTACCAGATTTGTCTTGATTGTGTGATTCTTATGTAAAGTTAATCTTCAAAAACTCTAATAATTTAACAGTGTTGTTAAATGTAATCAGCAAATCTCTAAATGAATATTAATTTTTTTTTATATTGTACATTATAATGTTGTGATGCCTAAATGTACATATAGCTTTTAAAATGATTTATTTAGTGTTTTATTTTTAATGAATTGAGACAAAATGTTAAATACTAGGCATTTATCGGTTATAAGCCATAATATAAAAAATGATAACTGCATTTTTGCATCACCCAGAATTTCAATATTAGTGCATCCCTTAACTCGACAAAACCTTCCTATAAATTGTTGACATTTAAAGGATTAGTTCACTTCCAGAATAAAAAATTTACTCACCCCCATGTCAACCATGATGTTCATGTCTTTCATTCTTCAGTCAAAAAGAAATTAAGGTTTTTGAGGAAAACCTTCCAGGATTTTTCTCCATATATTGGACTTCAGTGGGAGCCAACAGGTTGAAGGTCCAAATTGCAGTTTCAGTGCAGCTTCAAAGGGCTCTACACAATCCCATCTGAGGAATAAGGGTCTTGTCTAGCGAAATGATCGGTCATTTTCTAAAAAAAAAAAAAACGTATATACTTTTTAACCACAAATGCTCATCTTGCATTAGCTCTGCATCCACAGCTACACGCATTACACATGGTTAGTTCTTTGTCTGTGTACTTCGGTTCAAAAAGTTAGGGTAGGGCGAAAAACATATATAATTTTTTACATTTTTTATTAGAAAATGACCGATCGCATTGCTAGATAAGACCTTATTCCTCGGCTGGGATTGTGTAGAGCCCTTTGAAGCTACATTGAAACTGCAGTTTGGACTAGAGGCTGACATTTTTTCGGGAATCCCGCGGGTCACGGGATTCCCACGGGAATCCCGCGGGATGGGAAACAAAATCACTAATAATCACGGGATTGGGACGGGATAGGAAAAAAATGTCAGCGGGAGTGGGTGGGACCGGGAATCGTAACGCTATGAAACCCAACTTTATACACAAATATACCTTTTATATAAATAAACTATAAACGATATATTGTAATTTTGAACTTAATTCTAGTTGACCTGTCTCTTTATGCTCTCCTTTTGTATGCTTTGGTGTGGCTGGTTAAGCAAGTGAGTTCATGACGGACAAATCGTTAACGACTGGTAATACAGCAGGACATCCAAACGCTCACCTATCATTCATCGACCATATGGCTTTTCATCTGAAAGATGTATGTAGTAGCAACTTTACATGGCCGCTCAATCTAATGTTAACCTAGAAAAATGTGCGCTATTGAAGTGTCAGTGCGAGTGTGGAAGCCGAATAGTAGCGCGGTACTGCATGACAGAGGCACAGGTGCGGTCACTTGCTCTTAAAATGCCGTCATTTTTGGTCATACAGATAAGAGTGATAGGCATCTTTCGAATCTGTAAAGACTCAACGTTTATTTGTGTGCACTCAGAAAAACAAGGAAACGTTGCACTTTTGTAAACTAATTAAAGCAAAAAGGACGCGTTTTCTGCCGTCTGTCTCTGTGAACTTTAGCGCGTCACTTCGAAACTCCGTGTATACTTGCTTTAGAGACAAGAAAAATATATCTATACAGTGAAATATCTACTTTCAAATGGACCAATTCAAATAGGAAATGTGTGTTTGCATGAATGATTCGGTTCAATAATAAAAAAACCCCTACATTTTTCATTTTTATTCAACTAATGTAAAAAAGTTACGGGCATGTTGTGATCTATACTGTATTCTTTACTGTAACTGGCAGATTCCACCAAAAAAACATAATACGGGAGTGGGAGGGAATGGGAGTCATTCTTCCGGGATTGGGACGGGACGGGATTTTCTCCCAGTTTTTTCGTGGGATTGGGATGGGATGGGATTTTTTTTTGTGGGAGTGGGACGGGAGAGGTTTGAAAATCCACTCCCGTGTCACCCTCTAGCTTGGACCTCCAACCCACTGATCCCCATTGAAGTCAATTATATGGAGCAAAATCCTGGAATTTTTTCCTCAGAAACCTTCATTTCTTTTCGACTGAAGAAAATAAGACATGAACAACTTGGAATGACATAGGGTGAGTAAATTATCAGGAAATTTTTATTCTGGAAGTGAACTAATTCTTTAAGAAATGGAGCAACATTTGCTTTATTCTGCTCTCTCAATGGATTTTTCCCTTTATAAACTCTCACAGGGCCCAGCAGAAGCATTGTTTTTCCATGTGGTAATAAGCACAGCAAAATCAAAAGCCCAAATAATTTAGTTCATTTGAACCCCATTTATTATAAAGTGTCTGTCTACAGAAATCAATCATGCATGGAGCTGCTTCTATCTGGAAGGGGGGCCTAATTTCTAAATTGGAAGGGAGTGATTTTCTCACTATGTTCCTGATGCTTTCACATGGTGTACTTTGATGGATTTCCGCTCGCTTTCAACCATTGATCTCCAGGTGATGGGATAAATCATTCCGGTTTGGCCTCAGTGACTTTGGTCCCCTTGTGAGAAGTGGAAGTCACCCTTTGCTGGATTTATAAGCGAAAGCCTTTTAAAAAATGCTGTTAAACAGCTGTTTAATGCAAAACATGAGCGGCTGCCATATCGTAAGAGGCCTTTAAATTCATGGAACCAATAGAGTGAAAGTGCTGCGTTCATTTAAGAAGCTAAATTTAGCCTATTTTTATCAAGAGTAATGAGACCATTTCTTTCTCATAGGTACTTAAGGTATGTGAGTTTGCCCGGCAGCATAAAGTGCTGCCCTGTTTGTTATTCAAGAAAATGTTAAGAGGAGGAGAAACTGTTTTTTTTTTTTTTTTTTGCTTTGGGATTTCCTTGTCTTTCATGCTATAGATAATAATGGATGTTTGTCCACAGCTTAATTATCCATGTTCTCAAAGTATTACAAGTGCGCTATACAGGAGAAGTGCATGTGCTCCTACATGTTGCTATTTTGCACTGTTTATTGATAGACAATCAGTGAGAGGAGGCAGCGCCTCCACCACAATATGATTAGATATGACTGGTTATGATCGGCTGTGATTGGTTCATGCAATAAATCCCGTCTCTTGTGTTTGTGCACGTTCTGCATTCGTGACCCTGTCTGAATGAACAATATAATGAAGTTGATGCGAAGACTAATTTAAAAAAAGCAAGAAAACAACTCACTCACTTTTAACCACTTTGTTACATCAAAATAAGACTTAAAATGGCATGAAAACATAATCTGAGTTTTTAGTCAGTAATCAACTTGTTGAAATTAAAGGTACATCTCTGTGACCAGTGTTTACCAAGCTTTGAGATATATATATATGTATGTATATATATATATATATATATATATATGCTTCACACTCTTATAATATAATAGGACATGTTAGCAATGTGACAATAGACAATGCTTTGACAATGTATAACCAGAGCATCATAACTCTAAACATGTCAGGAGATTAATATATGATATTATAATATATGATGATGCTCTGGTTATACAGTAGAACTGATTTAACGCAAGGCATGTTAATTAACAAACAAATGTTAAAAAACAAATGTATGTTTTCACATTGTATGGTTGTTAAATAAAATAACAAAAATCTGTAACAAATTAAATTAATACTTTTTATAATTTTACAAAAGATTTCAGTCACACTTTATTTTAAAATCCAATTCTTGCTATTAATAAATCAATAACTATGTGTTTTGCCTCAATAAACTCCTAATTTATTGCTTATTAACAGTTACTAAGGTAGTTGTTAAATTTAGTTATTAGGTAGGATTAGGGATGTAGAATATGGTCATACAGAATATGCGCTTTACTAATAAACAGCCAATATGTTAATAATTACCATGCTAATGTGCAACTAGTTAGTAGTGAGAATTTTTCCCTATACTAAAGTGTTACAGAGATTTCTTATTAAAGATAATACGGTTTCCACAAAAATTTTACACAGGACATCTTTTTTTTTTAATAATGGCTGCTTAAAATTCAGCTTTTTCATTACATTTTTCAGGTCCATTCTTTTTAAAATATTTAAAAACAGAAAAAAGTTATTTTAAATTTTAGTAATATTTACAGTATTACTGTTTTCAATAATGGCTGGTGAAAATTCAGCTTTTCCATCAAATTTTTAATTTCCATTTAATAGAACAGTTATTTTAAATTGTATTAATATTTACAATTATTATTTTTTTTAATTTCAAATAAATGCAGCCTTGGTGAGCATAAGAGACATCTTTCAAAAACATTCAATCAAAAATTATATGTAGTTAAAAAAAAAAAAAAATAATATATATATAATATATATATATATATATATATATATATATATATGCTTCTTTATTGACATATATTGTATAATTGGCATTTCAGTTTCAAGCTGTTTTTCATGTTGAACACAGCGTAAATGTCCTGTGAGTAGGGATGGACGGTATCTTATCTTTGGGGTTATACCGGTAAAAATGTTCCCCATGATAACAATTATGCCCCATTCACACTAGCAGCGACTTCTGTCGCTGCATGTCGCCAGAGCCTGGCGACGAGGTTGCTAGTGGGTGTTCTCACTACTGGTTGCCTTGACAGCGAATCAGGTTTCTTGCTGCTGAATTGAAACATTTTGGAGGCAAAAGACTAAATATAATATAAATATTATATTATGTCGCTCCCGAAAGTCGCTCTTCATTTGCATAAAGTTGAGGGATTCTGAACTTTGTCGCGTCGCTGGACACGCCCCATCCGGTCGCCAACGGTTGCTGTAGCTCGCTGTCGCTCTTGTCGCCAGAAATCGCCAGCTCTCCATTGAAATGAATGGGATCGTGTCGCTTTGTCGCTGCCTGTCGCTGCCTGTCGCTTGTAGTGTGAATGGGGCTTAAGTCATCCCGCGATAATAACGATAAAGTCTAGTTGTTGACATATTTCTGTGTGCGACATGCTGAAGGCGGACGTGAAACTAGTATATCGCTAAATGAGGAGCTCCAACCTGAAACTGGTTTGGCCAAAACTGTGCGGTGCGACAAAATCGGTCTGAAGCCCCGTTCACACTACAAGCGACAGCGACGCGATCCTATTCATTTCAATGGAGAGAGGGCGATTTCCGGCGACAAGAGCGACAGCGACCGTTGGCGACCGGATGGGGCGTGTCCAGCGACGCGACAAAGTTCAGAATCCCTCAACTTTATGAAAATGAAGAGCGACTTTCGGGTGCGACAGCCAATAGGAATAAAGACGGTAGAGCTCATGTGATCGTTCTCCTCTCAGCCGTAGACAAACATACACAGTGGAAAAAAGTAGGCTCTGCTTCTCAGTCGTTTTTGTTTGTATGTACAGATTTAATTTATATGTATATTATATGTAGTCTTTTGCCTCCAAAATGTTTGTATTTAGTGGCAAGAAACCTGACTCGCTGTCAAGGCAACCAGTAGTGAGAACCCACTAGCAACCTTGTCGCCAGCCTCCAGCGACATGCAGCGTGAACGCAGCTTGAGCCTTGAATAACGTTAACTGTACTAGTAGCAAGTGTGCGATGCAGTTTTGCATATGTTTGAGCATGTTTACAAACCTGTTGTCCAACAAAGATATAATTTATTGACATACTTTTTTCTCCAAATTAACTTCATAACAGTCAAGTGTTTGAAATAACCTTTTGTGATCGGCCGTGGTTTCATATCACATAATGAGGCTGAAATCATACTATTTTATAGTATTATAAAAGCTATGTCGATTAGCATTGCATTATAAATATACTTTATCCTTAGAAAAATACCCAAGATTGCTTGAAGAACATAGACAAACCATGTATTGTAGCAGTCGTATGTTTATTGTCTTCACGTTTCCTCAGTTAATATTTCTCTATCTGCGTTTTATTCAGCTGCAGCGATCACTGGATTAGTGATTCCTGAAGCGTCGTCAGTACTATTACTTCTGCTATAACGAATATGTGGAGTTTTTGCACGAGGGCGCCCTCTGGCTTCCGAATAAGAAAGAGCTTTATTCCCAAGTGTGTTTCACACACAAGGAATTCTTCTTAATGTTAGGAGCTTCCAGTACAGAAAGTACAAACAATTTAATTCACATTCCAGTGAATTAGACAGTCATTACATTACGTGTGTACTCAGTACTACGTGTGTACTTAGTACTGCTCACAACACCCTATTTTGGGTAAAAATAGGAAAGATAATTCTTTTCTCTAATGAAGCAGTATTTCCCTGAATTATCGTCATTTATGTCATTATAACGCCCATCCCTACCTGTGAGTGGTGTTCAGATTTGTCCTCTTGTGAATGGAGCTGCTATAGTGCCTGTGAGCTGCATTTATGGCTCCATCAAAGGCTGCCAATGTGTGCTGTTCCCTCATAAACGCACGTTTGTCCCGGCATTTGCCGTGAATGATGTTGAATTTACACTGACTCAACCTCAGCAGTAGTTTCACTACATCTCTGTCCCTCGTCTGTCCTTTCATACAACATCCTGGCACAGATAGGGTGGATTTATGCCCATGTAGGGAGCCGTGGGGCCTAGCGGACATGATAAATGGGCCAGCGTGTAGGCCCGACCAAAGCCTCCGCAGGAACGCCGCACACAGCCAATGAGTTACAGTTGTGGCTCCTGTCATGGTGTGCGTTAGTACGAGCGACTGCTGACAGCTGTTTAATCATGGACGTTTCCATGTGCTCGCCTGACGACATCAGCGGCAGCCACTGAGACCAGCTGTCATGAAGTAGGGGAGAACGGAGTAAAAACGCGTCCCACCTCTCGCATCTCCACGCCGGCTCTCCTGCGTGTCCCCACACTTTACCACATTAATTAGAGCTTCCTCATACCTTAATTACACCAAGTTCTATGCTAATGCCGGAGTCCTGTGTGAATTGCTCGCCGTTTCTTGCAGACTCTGTGCCTGATTTGCATTTCACAAAAGGTTTACTTCTATTCCTGGATGAGAGGGAGAGGGAGAGAGAAAGAAGCAAATGATTTGTGATGGGGAAGAGGGGTTTGTGCTAGTAAAGTAAAGCTGTGGTTCACTTTCGTATAACCTTGTGCTTCACTTATGGGTCTTTGTTTTATGTGCTGTCTCAATTATGGCAAGCCTGGGCTGCTTTCCTGAATATCATTTCCTGCTCAGAGTACAAAGCACTTTCATATGTTCTTTTACAGTGCCAAGCTCAATGTTTGTCTCTGTTTCTCATGTTTTTCATAAAGTGGTGAGAGGTTTTTGTAGTCTAGTGCTGCTCAATTTCATTTCAGCATTGACTTTGTGCTCCATTGTTCTGAGCTACTGTAACTAAAGGTCATTGTGTTCGGAAAGTTTGAAAGGTGAATGTTACATCTTAATACTGAACTGAGAAGAGTGCATGCTTAATTCAATCCTGCTTTCACTGTTTTTATCATTATTATTATTATTATTATTATTTTTATAGTGTGGGTTTTTCCAGTTACAAAGAAAAAATGACAAACAAAATCTCTTTAATGTCTCATTTGTTTCTCCTAACCAGTAGTGAGAATTACAGTTGAGGTCAAAAGTTTACATACACCTTGCAGAATCTGCAAAATGTTATTTTTTTTTTTACCAAAATAATAGAGATAATTTAAAATGCATGTTATTTTTTATTTAGTACTGACCTGAATAAGATATTTCACATAAAAGACGTTTACATATAGTCCACAAGAGAAAAAAAGTGTTGACTTTATAAAAATGACACTGTTCAAAAGTTTACATACACTTGATTCTTAATACTGTGCTGTTACCTGTATGATCCACAGCTGTATTTTTTTTGTTGTTGGTGTTTTTGTTTATTGATAGTTGTTCATGAGTCCCTTGTTTGTCCTGAACAGTTAAACTGCCTGCTGTTCTTCAAAAAAATCCTTCAGGTCTCACAAAGTCTTTGGTTTTTCAGCATTTTCATGTATTTGAACCCTTTCCAACAATGACTGTATGATTTTGAGATCCATCTTTTCACACTGAGGACAACTGAGGGACTCATATGCAACTATTACAGAAGGTTCAAACGCTCACTGATGCTTCAGAAGGAAAAAAATATGCATTAAGAGCCGGGGGGTGAAAACTTTTGAACAGAATGAAGATTAGTACATTTTTCTTATTTTGCCTAAATACCATATTATTTTTTCATTTAGTACCGCCATTTAGAAGCTACTTAAGATACTTACATGTTTCCCAGAAGACAAAATAAGTAAAATTTACCTTGATCTTAAAATTCAAAAAGTTTTCACCCCCCAAGTCTATACTGTTGTATGTTGTCTTAAATTCAAGCTGCCCTTTTAATGAAGTAATGTATTGTATTGCCTATTGCACTCCAAGTCTCATTGGCCATGAAAATGCAACTGATTTAGTTTTCTAATTTGAACATCTTGCAGTCACCTTGTTGTTCCTGTGTTGGAGCTTGTCCTTTACGGTTATCTTTGACCCACAGGATGTTCACTGATGACGGTGTTGAGGAACAGGGGAGCAGTAGGGGTGCACAGGGGGAGGGAGACCGGGGTTAGGACTGGGGCAGGTGTTCAGATCATCTCGTTGTCTTTCTCTGGGGCACGTTCCGCATGGATGGTCGCACGTTCATCACATTCCGTAGGTAGCATATTCTTTTAACTCTCTATGTAGGTTGCTTATTTTAATATACGTCATATGATATCGTCATGGCGGAGGAGTCTGTGAGGAAGACCTCTTTAGCGTAAGTAAAGCTCTGGATAGATTCATGCTTGAGACCTCAGTGCTGTTTAGACGGGAAATATGCTGGATATGTGTTGTATGTGTCAGGTCTCTGAAGAAAGATTCTGATTTTGTTTATTAGTCACTATTGTTTGGAATAACTCTTTTGGAAGACGTTCATGTAGTCTTTCAGCATTCTTCGACTGAATGTCTGAGATGACCCTACATGGTGGAAAGAACATTAGACTGAAAGAAGAAAAAGTCAGAGTTGGGATTTCATCAAGTGGACATGGTCAGGGCTATATCAGGGCTATAGATAGATGGATCGATAGATAGACATAGATATGTTTGGTTCTGTTATGTGAGGTGAACTTTGGAGGAAGAAACGATCAATCATTGAACTTAATTAAAAAAAATTGACAATCTGAATACATTTGGGGCATTATTAGGAAAAAAAAGTCAAATCGGGCCATCAGGTTGTCAAGTCACACTTTCTGATGGTAAAGTTGCTGGTAAAATGTCTAAAGGGGGTTGTCAGATTATTGGGTTAACATGTTACAAATGTAAAATATGTAAAATTATTAATTTGAGGGTTATTAGGAAAAATATTACATTTTTTTCTGGTAAACTTGGGATGAGAGATGTTATTAGGTAAAAATGTTACAAATGTTAAAAAGTAAAAAAATATTAATTTGGGGATTATTGGGTTAAAATTTTACAAATGTTATAAATATGTAAAATTACTAATTTGAGGAATTATTGGGTTAAAATGTCACATTTGAGGGTAAAAGTTGAGGTTTATTAGGTAAAAAAAAGTTTCATTTCTTTGATAACTTGGGGCAAGAGATGTTATTAGATAAAATGTTACAAATGTTAAAAAAGCAAAAATATTAATTTGGGGGATTTTTAGGTTAAAATGTTACAAATGTTACAAAAATGTAAAATTAATTTGGGGGATTATTTAGTTAAAATGCTGCAAATGTTAAAAAAATCTAAAATTATTAATTTAGGGATTATTGGGTTAAAATGTTACAAATGTTATAAAAGTGTACAATTATTTTAGGGATTGCTGGGTTAAAATGTTAAATTTGCTTGTAAAATTTGAGGGTTATTAGGTAAAAATGTTACAAATCTTTAAGAAAGTTACATTATTTATTTGGGGGATTATTAGGTTAAAATATTACAAATGTTAAAAAATGTCAGATTATTCATTTAAGGGATTATTGGATTAAAAAGTTACATTTGCTGATAAAAGTTAAGGGTTATTAGGTAAAAATTAAAATTTCTGGTAAACTAGAGGTGTTATTAGGTAAAAATATTATGAATATTACAAAAAGTAGAACTGTTGATTTGTGGGGGTTATTAGGTGAAAATGTTACAAATGTTACAAAAATTTACAATTATTAATTTGAGGCACTGGGTTAAAATTTTAATAAAGTTACAAAAATGTAAAATTATTTTATTTTATTTAAGGGATTATTGAGTTAAAATGTAACATTTGTTAACAAATGTTAAAATTAAGTGATTATTTGGCTAAAATGTTACATTTCTGGTAAAATTGAGGGATTATTTGATTGAAATGTTAAATTTACTCATAAGATTGGAAAGCTACTCAGTAAAAATGTTATACTGGCTACTATTGAATTTGAATCTGAATTTAAATTTGCTACCTTGAATTTGAGTTGTTCATGTCCTCTTTCTCCATCTCCTCTCCCCTCCCAGTTTGCACCAGCAGTTTGCCAACTACAAGGAGCAGGTGAGGCGGATTGGGCCGGAGCCCCCCCAACAGAGGCAGCAGGGCCAACACAAGGATGACGCCCCCACCTGTGGCATCTGCCACAAGACTAAGTTTGCTGATGGCTGCGGAAACCTGTGCTCCTACTGCCAGACTAAGTTCTGTGCCCGGTGCGGGGGAAGGGTCTCTCTGCGTTCCAATAACGTGAGTACCACCTACATGGTGTGAGTAGCCACACTGGTTTTCATGGTTCCTCCACCTGCATCTGCCACATTTAAGCAGGGACAGGGAGAGAAGAGCGCTGGGTGGATGAGAGAAAGGTTAATTGGGCATTAGTCAGAGGAGATGACGCTGCTGGTCACCGGGGGGTCGCCACACACCCACGCTGGGATGCCCGAGTCGGCGCTGAGTCTCCACGGGGGCAGCCGTACCATGCAAAGGGAAGCACCTGAAATGGTGGCCCACCTCCTGGAGTGTGATATTTACCTTCGCTTTCTATTCCTTCCACTGAGTCCAGAGCGCTAATTAGTGTTCACTCATAATGAGAGCAGTGTGGGGAGTCAACAGGAGAGCATTAGCTCACCGACAGAGGTAGTAGAGTAGGGAGGGAGGTCAGTGAGGTGGAGAGAAGGGTAAATGTAATTAATAACACACTGATTTAGTTACGGATGTATCCGTCTGGACATTTGAAGTAAATATGTACATTTTGAAACCAGGCCATTTGTAGTGGAACTATTGTCTAATTTTATTGGCAGTCAATGTTTTATTTTTTGTAAAAAGTATTTATTATTTTGCTTATGAAAAAATTATATATAATTCTTTAGCTATACAGTGACTAATAAATTATATTAATGTTTTTTTTTTTTTTTTTTTTTTTAATGAAGAATACACAATATATTGATACTGTATTGGTTATCAGTTTTTCAGAAACTTTTATTACTAGGGGTTCAAGCACGTAGCGCTGAAACCCTGTTGTAATTGTTAGAATGGTCACGGATGAGCGTAAAACTGATCATGTAGACCAAACTGTAAGTCTAGAGACTTGAAACTTGGAGGGATGGTAGTACTCACACTGGCTACAATGTGACCGAGGCTCGCCCCAATTGGCCTGACGGGGGCGCTACATTGATCGAAAGTACAAAACCTACTTTTGCAAACTAGTTATAGGTTTTTCGCCCAATTGGAACCAAACTATTGCAGAAAGATTCTCCGGAGAATGAATATCAATAATTATCAAAAAAAAGTTTCGGCTCACCCTGGCAAAGGACCACTTTTAGTAAAATGCCTATAACTTCTCAACGAGATGAGATATCTTCGCCAAACTCACTTATGTAAGAGCTCAATCTGAGGTCACAGAAAAAAAATGCAGTGATTGGCCACTTGGTGGCACTATAAGAAGGAAAAAACTTGGCTAGAAAATTACTATAACTAGGCAACCATTTGTCCTATCATGAAAATCGCTGTGTCTTGGTCCAAAGTGCCACAAGAGTCTATGGGGACACTTGCGTATCTCAAAAAAACATGGCCGCCATTGGCGATGAAGTTTGAGCACCTATTAGACAAGGTTAACAGAAGCCGATTGGAACGAAATTTAGTGTGCCTGTTTGACTCACAACCCTAAAGGTCTGTGAAAAAATTGGCCACTGGGGGGGGCGGTATTGCAATTTTTGAGGGCGTAAACGATTGTACATTGCATGGTTTTCCACACATACACACGATATTCGTATCGTATGATAGACCTCCTCCTTCCGAACAACTTTGCTCTAGAACCACTGCTGTCAATCAAACCGTTTTTTTAAATGATTGAGAAAATGTGAAAAACTTACTTTTGCGAACTAGTCCTAGGTTTTTCTCTCAGTCTGAAAAAAACCCCACCGCAGTGCAATTCTCTGGACTCTCTAGGTCAATAATTATTAAAATCACGTTGAAATTTACTCTAGAAAAGTAGAAAAACTAGAAAAGGGGCTTGTCCAAATATACCCAAAAGCCTATAAAACCTTAATGAAAACTCAAAACTTCACAAAACCTGGTGAGCACATGTGACAGGTGATGCTAAACAAGCATGCAAGGTATGGTAGATCAGACCACAGCTGGCGCTATAACAGTCATAAATGTTATAAAAACATATTTCCATGGTAAATCAACTGGATTTGACAAAAATGCTTTTTTTTTTTTATTTTTTTTTTGGACGTGACGTGAGGCCAAGTATGGTGACCTATACTCAGAATTTGTGCTCTGCATTTAACCCATCCAAGTGCACACACACACCGTGAACACACACCCGGAGCAGTGGGCAGCCATATTGCTATCGCTGCGGTGCCCGGGGAGCAGTTGGGGGTTCAGTGCCTTGCTCAAGGGACTCATCTCAGACGTGGTATTGAGGGTGGAGAGAGTGCTGGTTATTCACTCCCCCCACCTTCAATCCCTACCAGACCTGGGACTCGAACCCGCAACCTTTTTAATAATTGATTTAGATGGTTACAGGCTTGCTAAATAATATGTAATGTCTTTTTCCCTATGTAATTAAATACCTAAAGCGCTTGAACCCCGGTAATCGCTGCATCTGTATTTGATTTTATTAGTAGTATTTTTATTTATTATTTTATTGGTCACAGTTCAAACTGTACGTTAACTTCCCCTATTTTTCATTTAAATTACCTTTTGCCATCATCCAAACATTCACTTAAAGTTATATTTTTTAAAAATGCTAATAATTTAAAATTTAAAAATGCTGTTAGATAAAATCTTTAGCAAATGCCAAAACTATTATCTAGTGAATTGAGGTACTGTTTTGCCTAAAAATATGGCCGAATTATCCTAAAATTAATCATATTGTTAATTGTGCATTATAATGCTGTAATTTCTAATAAGTACATTTTCCCCTGATAAGGTGGTTTTAATTATGTCAGCTAATATAGGATCTGATTGTTGCTTTTGTATTGAGATGTAACCCGTGATTTAACCCCCAAAGCTGATCTTTACTCACATTTGGTTTAGATCTGAGCCCTGTGGATGTGAGAAAGGGCCAATGTTGAATGTGGAAAGGTGTTCAGGTGCTCTTGTCTGTGTTTGAGAAGGTAGGAGAAATCCTGTATGTGATGCAATGGAAGTGAAGTCTCAGTTGGTAGCGGATGGGTGCTGCCCTGAGGTTAGTTTCTCTGAAATGAGCGCATGTTGTTTCTCGGAGCCCTTTGGCGTGTGCTATTAATGAGAGTGGCAGTCTTGATAATGGAGTCGCTAGATGCCTGTAGGTTAAACATAGAGAGCTACACCTACTCAATCTGGTGGACTGGAAACAGTAGCTAAAAGCGATGAAATACACTTAATAGCTCCATTGCTATGAGTAGCCTGAGCTGGTCCAGAGCAAACAGACTTGAAAAAGTTACTACAAAAATCATGAATCCACCCAGTACGCATTGTACAATTCGTACCATGTTTTTTTTTTTTTTTTTTTTTGCAGAATAAAGTCAATACACAATCAGTAAAGTCATTATACAATACTGTTCACATCATATTTTTAAATGTAAAAATTAATACATTTATTCAGCCTGTATGCATTAAGTTCATCAGTGACAGTAAAAACATATTAAATTCTGCTCCTTTAAACTCTTTATTCAGAATCCACAAAAAAGATTATCATTGTTTTGACAAAACATTAAGCAGCACAGCTGTTTTTAGCATTGATAATAATAAGAAATGTTTCATGAGCACCAAATCATAAGATTAGAATGATTTCTGAAGGATCATGTGACACTGAAGACTGGAGTAATAAAATAAAAAAAAACAGAAAACAGTCATTTTAATTTGTAATAATATTTCACAATATTGAGCATAAGAGACTTCTTTCAAAAACATAAAAAAAAAAATGGTAGTGTGTATATATGAACAATTACATTTTTAAAAATGCAAACTTTATTTTCAAATATCCAAAGTATTTTTTAAAGAAACGTAATAAACTCCCAACCACAAACTATCAAAATAAAAAGTGCAAGCTGCAATTAAAATATGAAATTAATACAGTAAGTTGAATTAAACACAACAGTTGGCTTCAAGTTTTTTTTACCTGTAATTTGCATGAAATTCAAATTTAACCAGTCCTCTTTCTCCATGCCAGTTGATACCAGCCGAAGGTTTTTGAACAGTAAGACTCTTATGCTTACGAAGCCTGCATTTATTTGATCCAAAGTACAGCAAAAACAGTAAAATTTTGAAAAATGTATACTATTTAAAGGGGTCATCGGATGCTAAGTTGACTTTTTCATGTTGTTTGAACATTAATGTGTGTTGGCAGTGTATGTACAAATCTACCCTATAATGATAAAAATCCATGCAGTGGTTTTTAATTAATCTGTAAAAATAATATCCCCTTTTTTAAATCGAGTCGTTCTCAGATGCCTGTCGGTGTGGCGTCACACCGACAGAGGCCGCTCCCACGATAGTTGATTGACATGAGCTCTTACCTCAGACCAGCTGTCACAGTCCAGTAACTTTCCATGTTTTGATGCCAGAGCACAGATGTAAGTTAGACAAGAATATCTCTGATTGAGCGATTGAGGTGTTGTGTTGCTGCATGTAATAATGAACATAGTGGTCGTCATTCACTCCCGACATCTGAGCCGCTGAAGATGCAGTGGATTATGTTTGTTTGTGAAGGGAATGCGCCTCCCGATCTACATATATCCGTCTATGTTCGTGCGAATCATTCATGATCCAGCTTCACTTACAACAGAAGTGAGTATAAGCTTTTTTTAATGAATCTTTGCGATCACCTTTCCTTATAACGTGTTAGTTAGCAAGTTTAGCGGCTAAACGCGCTAAATGCGGCTAATGTAAACAAGACCGTCTTTCCACAGAGAGAAGAGAGGGGCGGGGTGAGCAGAGCTCATTTGCATTTAAAGGGACAACCCCTTAGAATGAGATGATTTTTGCCGAGCTGATTTTGGCAAGGTAAAAAAGGTGTTGTTTTACAAAACCATTGAGAATTTTTAATCAAAGTATATTAGAGACTTTTCATTAAGACCCTAAAGAATCATATCAACTTGTGGAAAATGGGCATCCGATGACCCCTTTAAAAAACTGTTTTCTATTTGAATATATTTAAAAATGTAATTTATTCCTGTAATTTCAAAGCTGAATTTTTAGCATCATTACTCCAGTCACATGATCCTTCAGAAATCATTCTAATATTCTGATTTGCTGCTCAGAAAACTTTTATTATTATTATCATTATGTTGAAAGCAGCTGAGTAGAATTTTTTCAGGTTTCTTTGATGAATAGCATGTTCAGAAGAACAGCATTTATCTGAAATAGAAATCTTTTTTCACATTATAAATGTCTTCATCATCACTTCTGATCAATTAAAGCATCCTTGTTAAATAAAAGTATTAATTTAATGAATTAATTTCTTCCTCTCCCCCCAAAAAAAACTGACTCCAAGCTTTTGAATGGTATAATGTTGATCTTTAGATCTTTCTGTTCATCAATGAATCCTGAAAAAAATTGCTCAACTCTTTTAAATATTGGTAACAATAATAAAAATGTTTCTTGAACAGCTAATCAGCATATTAGAATGATTTCTGAAGGATCATGTGACACTGAAGACTGACGTAATGATGATGAAAATGTAGCTTTGATCACAGGAATAAATTAGATCTTACAATATATATTCAAACAGAAAGCGGTTATTCCAAATAGTAAAAATATTTCACAATATTACTACTTTTGCTGTATTTTGGATCAAATAAGCATTTATTTGATCCAAAAATACAGCAAAAGCAGTAATATTGTGAAATGTTGGCTTGGTGACCAGAAGAGAATTCTTTAAAAAACATTAAAAATTTTACTGTTCAAAAACTTTTGACTAGTAGTGTATGCTCAGCCTCCACTGAAAAAGTGTCCAAAATGATGTGTCCTGTGGTGTGACTCACTGTATGGATTCTTCATTAACTGGCTGTCATAGGGGTTTGACTGCTATTTAATGAAAATTCCATACAGAGAGAAAGGAAGAGACATTCAGTGTGTTTTACAACCGCCTTTAGTGTGCATGTGTTTATCAGTGTACAGGTCTTTTTGTAGTTACACACTAATGTCCATGAGTATTTTTATTATGGTGGCACTGAAGCAGTAGAACCTACTAAACGGAATGTCATGTTCTCGTTGTCAGTGACCCATGCACTGCCTTTATTTCCACTGGGAATTATTCATGGGAATTCTAAAGAGTAAATATGAGTGCAACCTGCACCTCTTAGGTTTGCCCTGTGGGTGGCAACATACCTGCAAATTTACACTACCACACAGTTCATGATCTGTCCTAAAATAACAGCAAGGAAAAACGAAAGAAATCCACAATATATAATACAAAACATTCCAAGACATGTTTGTTTTGCAACTGGAAAACACTATTTTTATTTTGACACCTTTTGGTGCTGAAAATGCCAGTCCAGAGCTGTTTTTGTGTTCATTATTCCAGTATGCATCTAAATGCTTTTTGTTTTCATATCTGATTGTCATTTCATACTTCTCTCTCTTGTTCTTCTCCCCCACCCACCATCCTGTTTCTGTCTGTGACGCCGGAGAAGAAAGAGGACAAAGTGGTTAGCATTTTCTATTCTCTTTTTGTCACTGTGCAGTGTGAATGCTGATCTGAAAGTGTTTTTTCCCTCACCCCCTATCATTCACATATACAAGCTATTCGGTTTATCTTCACTGTTCTTTTGAGTTCTACTGTGTTAAAGGAGAAGTCCACTTCCAAAACAAAGATTCACATATAATGTACTCGCCCCCTTGTCATCCAAGATGTTCATGTCTTTCTTTCATTTACAACCACATTTGGGATTGTTTGAAGCCGCATTTAAACTGCATTTTGGCAGTTCAAATTGGGGCACCATATCAGTCCGTTATATGGAGAAAAATGCTGAAATGTTGTCCTCAAAAAACATAATTTCTTTACGACTGAAGAAAGAAAGACATGAACATCTTGGATGACAAGGGGGTGACTACATTATATGTGAATCTTTGTTTTGAAAGTGGACTTCTCCTTTAATGTATGTATTTTTATGGATTTACCTATACAGTTCTTGTTAATCACCCACAATACACCCCTTTATTTGTGTGACTTGGTAAATCAGGGCCAGAGAATGCGTTCGATGAATGCATGTCCTGCTTGACCTGCTCTACTATTCAAATGTACATACACTTTGTCTTCTCCCATGGAGCTGCATTCGTTAATCAGAACAGTGCCATGCACTTCAGTGCTGCAAAAAGATCCCTGTAAATGCAATCCAGAGCTCATTATCCCAATGATTATCAGGCCTCTTGGTAATATCTGTGTTTTCTTCTTTAGCCAAGCGTTTCTTTCTGAGTGCTGCTGTTTTTGAAGTCAGCTTCTTTTCCCTAGGCAGTACACTCGCCTCTCGGTCTCTTGTTCTTTCTTTCTTTTCCAAAGATCCATTTTAGACTGTGGTCAGCCGGGGCTGGGCTTTGGCGCTGTGTAAGTTTTTAGCACCAGAACTTTGGTGCTACTGGAAAACACCAGCAATGTGTCATTCCACTGCCCACCTCCTCAAAGCGACGCTGAGAAATGATTAGTATTGATCTTTTTGTTTTTCTTTGCATCTGGTTTGTGGATATTTCATTGACAGGGATGTTAGACTGCAATGTTTTTTTAAAGGGAACCAGTGTTATTTTAGTATCACTCTTAAGAATTAAGGGTTTTTATTGGCATCAGTGGTTCCATGAAGAACCTCTCACATCCATGGAAATGTTCCATTGCAAAGGTCCTTCAAAAAAAGGTTCTTGAGATTAAAATATTTTTACACTAAAAAAAGATGGTTCTTATAAGAACTGTTTACAGAAAGGTTCTCTGGGGAACATAAAATGGTTCATCTACACCTTTTGTACCTTTATTTATCTATTTATTTACATTTTTGCCATTTTTCTATACAGTGTTATTAAATTTTATTTTATTTATTTTATTTTTATACATCAAGTTAAACCAAATTTAACTAAAGGAGAATGCTGCTGTGTCAAGCAAAAAGAAAACATTTTATTTTATTATTTTATTTTATTTTATTTAATTTTTTTATTTTAAGTAAATAATTGTTGATGTCTTTACCTGATGAGAATTACTTTTTTCTTTTTTAAGTTTTAGTAATTTTTTATGTTTTTTTGTGAAAATGTAATTTAATTAATTTTTTTTTTTTTACATTTTTATTTTTTTCTATACAGTATTATAAAATTTTATTTAAGTTTTAGTTTGGTGTTTTAGTTTTATTTTTATTAATTTTATTAATTTATGTTTTAATTTTTCTAATTGTTGTCATTCTTTCTTTAACATTTTTTTTTTTAGTTTTAGTTAACAAAAATAACCCTGGTGAGAAATACTTTTTTTTTTTTTTTTAAGTTTTAGTAATTGTATTTATTTATTTATGTATGTTTGTATTTGTTTATTTATTTATATTTTTGTATTTTTTTTCTATACAGTATTTTTACATTTTAATTAGGTTTTATTTATTTAAGTTTTAGTTAATACATCAGGTTAAACTAAATTCAACTAAAAGGAGAATGTTGCCTTGGCAAGCTAAAAACATAGCTAAATTTAATTTAATTTAATTTCTTTTACATTTTATTTTATTTTATTTTAAGTAAATAATTTTTGGTGTTTTTAGTTTTATTTAACAAAAATAACCCTGGTGAGAATTACTTTAAGTTTTAGTAATTTTTAATATTTTTTGTGAAAAAAAAAATATATATATATATTTTTGTTTTAATTTTTTGTCATTTTTGTAGTTTTTCCGCACAGTGTTAAATTTTATTTAAGTTTTAGTTATTTTAATACATCAGGTTAAACTAAATTCAGCTAAGAGGAGAATGTTTTTTATGTTTATTTAATTTTATTTTAACATTTATTTCAAGTAAATAATTTTTGGTGTTTTTAGTTTTAGTTAAATAACCCTGGTGAGAATTACTTTTTCTTTTTACATTTTTTTTAAGGCTTTTGGTGCGGCCTCATGTTGGACTTTATGTACTGAAAATACGAGACACAGATCCCTTGGGGATTTGGACTTGAGTTTAGGTCTGCAGAGACGAGTATAATGTGACAATGAAATGCACATACACACAAATGGCTGGTGGTACCATGGGAGGCGTTGTATTCATAGATCTCATCAATCTGCTTAATTCAGAAAAAACCTGATGTTTGGAGAGGGAGTAGAGCTAAACTTATCACCGTATCGATCCGCAGATGGCTTGTCAAGCGTGAGATGTATGTCTCGGTGACGAAAGACTGAAAGTTGGTTTAGTAACATCAGCAGGGAGATGAAATAGATTATTTACACTATTGATCCGGTATTTAACAATAGGCATGGTCTTTGTCTGAGGGACGGGTGAAGGAGTGTTTTGCGAGAGGGCCGGTGGGTGAGCGTCTCCAGGCGCTGATGTACTGGCTCATTAGACGGAATGGACAGTAATGTCTTTTGTGGCAGTCTTTCATCCTTATCCGGGATTTATAACTTGCTGAATTATGGGTCTAGCTCTGTCTGTTGCCGCCCCAATTCATCAGGCTGTCGGAGGTGGAAGCGTGAACTGCGTTCTCCCTTTTCCTCCACTCACAGAACTCAAGCACTCCATTTATCCACCCCGTTTGCGTGGACATGACACCGGCGGACAACCCTGCCTGTCCGCATCTAGCCGAGCGATGGAAATGAAATGATATTAACAAGATGGAGGAAGAGGCGGAGTCTGGTGATGAATGACAGGCCTTCGGCTGCTAGTCAAACACAGCCAGCTGGAGTCAGACGATGGCTCGTTGGTAAATTGTTAAGATGCTCAGCAGTTGTATAGCATTTATGTGAACTAAAGGACACTTGTGATGTCTTTGGTCTCTTAAAAATAAGTTTCCAACACAGTACCAAAACTGGAATACAAAAATACTATTAAAGTCTTTTGAAATATATTAATATTAAGATGTTATGAAATAAGCCACTTAAGCTCACCAAATGGCAACATTTATTTTGTTGAAAATACAGCAGAAATAGTAAACTTGTGAAACATTGTTACGATTTTCCAAGTTTTCCATTTTATTTTAGATTTTAAAATGTCATTTGTTCATTATTAGCAGCCATTTATCCAGTCTTTAAAGTCACACAGTATAATTACGGCCCTATGAAATCAGTTTCATTTTTTCCCAAATTCCGTTTTTTTTTTCTCAGCTTTTTCTAAATTCCTTTTTTTTTCCATTGTAATTTTTCTAAACTGTTTTAATGGTTAAAATAAAAAATAATAATCAAAAAGCATGAAATCATGAATCTTTAACTGAACAATTTAACAGCAATTTGTTGATGAAATACAGTTTTTTTTTTTAATCAAATTCATCTTTTTTTATACCAAATTCTATGTTTTACATTAATTTTCTGAATTCCATTTTAATAGTTTCAATGTTTTTTTATAATCAAAAGCATCTCTAATTAATTTTATTTAAAAAATTATTATTATTTTCTTTCTTTCTTTTTGTTGTTTTTAGAAATACTGTGTCATGTATTTACGTTTTTCTGTTAAATACATTCTGGTAAATATTTTTCTGGTAAATATTCCTTTAAAAAATAATGTTTTAATAGTAATTTTATTAGTAGTAGTAGTACAGGGTTCGTACTCAAAGTACTTGAATTTGACTTTTTGAAATTTAAGGCCTGGGAAACCGTTGAAAGTACCAATATTCCTGAGGAGGTACTTGAAAAGTGCTTGAATTATTGAAAGACAATGTATCTATGAAATAAATGTTTAATTTTGTCAGCACATATCTTTTCACGAAAAATTCATGCAATTCAAAAAACATTATACGTTTTTCACTTGTTTCACTTAATGTCAGAAAACAATTGAGCTAAGCAAGTAGTAGTACTGACAGTGTCATGTAAATGTAGCTGAAGATGCGAAAAGATGAACGGATGAACCAAATCAATTGAGTCATTTATGCTGGAACCACTCAGATTGATTCAAACTCATGACTTCGATCATTTATTTCAAGCGATTCACTAGCAAAAACCTGACTGAATTAAAAGAGCCATTCATTTTCGAATTTCGTAATCGCTTGTAACGATTTCAAAAAGCACGTATGGTGATTTTCGAAAAAAGTGAGCTTTTCTTAACTGAATCATTTAAACCATTGCGTCACAAAATTATTCACTATTTCAAAGCGTTCCAGTCTGATCGCGTATCGCGAATCATTTGTTTCAGACCTGAACTTCAAAACGCGTTTTGTAAATAATTCGATTTAGCTTTGAATATTACGTATCGCTAATCATTCATTCATGGGACTTCAAAGAGTGTATCGCAAATCATTTGATTTAGATCTGAACGGGTTTGTGAACCATTTAGCGAATTGAATGATTCAAATCAAATGATTCACGATACGCGATTTAAAGTCACGATTTAAATCAAATTCAGATCAGAACTTCAGAGTGGGTTTGCGAATCTTTTGCTTTAGATCAGAACTTCTGATCAAATCCCTTAAGAAAATTACCAGTGGTTTTACTATAGTAAAAGCGTAGTATACTTTGTATACTAGTAGCAATACTTTGCATGTGCTTCACTTTGTTTTTGCCATTTTTGGTTAGTATATTTTTATCTATTTTTATCTATTTCTCAAGACATTGTTCGATAAGTGAGATTAGTGAAATCTCTGATTTCAAAAAAGTAGTGGCTGAAAAGTCCTTGAAAGTCCTGGAGTTTCATTTTACAGTATCTGTGTGAACCCTGGTAGTAGTACTATCATTACATCAAGTAATATATTTCTGTCACAGTTTCTTCAAGTTCAACCGAACTTTAATTTTGATGGGTTAATGTGAAGACTTTTAAGTTTCTGTGTGTTTATGAAAATTACGATATGAGTTTTTCTCAAAAGAAATGGTAAACTGCTCATAAAGAGCAGTTTTAGAGGTATAATATGTTCATGTGTTCATCTACTCTTATTGAGGCAGCAGAGACTGAAAAAACTGCAAGCATCATGCGTTTTAGTATGTGTGTATTAAATGAAACTGTGCGTCTGCGCTATTCATTCACACAGAGACACGCAGAACCTGAAAAATTCTAATTTAAATAGTATTTTTGCAGATTAATATTCACAGACATTAGTCCATATTGTGTGTTGATTTAAGTGTACTGACCTTACTTTTGATTTATTCATCCAAAATTGAGCAAAATCTGTGACATTCTGGGTTATACAGGCAAATTCCATTTTTATGACTTGCATTTTCTGCATCGTGAAAATCATAGAGCCATATATAGCAGTATACATTTTCTCCTGTCTTTTAAAAGTGTATTTGTTTTGCTATCGTAACTATGCTTTATATTATATATCTGCATGCATTTTTATTATTTCCTTTCTGTGCTGTTTTTACTCCAAAAGAACAGTCCTGCGACAAATCTTTTTGTTGCAACCCACCAGATCCACTGCTGAGGAGTGTCCTCAGTGGTTTGTGGTTTAGACAGAGAAACCATACGAACAAGTGTTGAATCGGATTTTCAACTGAGAGTAATTTATCAGTGGAGCTATTGAGAGCCTGGAGTTCAGGAGTTTTGTTTCAGTGAGCTGTGATGGGCAGATTGTGATGCTGGGTGGAGAAGAGCCAGAGATATTCATGATGAGTCTTCTTTTAACAAGAGCTTCTAGATCATTCAGGTACTGATCCACAAGAGCTGAGATTGGAAGTCATTTTTCTTGCATCACAAAAGCATTGACAGTTTTACACAAACAAAAATAAACCATCTTTTGAGGAGATGACTGAAAAACACTGTCCATTACATTCTCTTAATCTTGCACTGAAAGGGTGGAGAGGGACGAGTGCTTTAGTGTAATCCAGGACACGCTTGTATTGGATAACACATGCCCACACATAAAGCACACATACATGCAGATGGGAGTAGTTTTTTATTTTTTTTTGTGTGTGGCTAATCCACTTAAGAAAGTGAAGAATGTTATTGACATTTAAAAAAAAAATGTTTAGTGGTGTGGATATTATTCATTGTATTTTCCTTTTATTTAAAAATATGATTTGTTTGAATGTAAAAATTTCATCTTGTGTCCACTTTCAAAATCCTCCAACCTTTGCTTTTGAGATGTTTAGCTTAGATATTTTGTAGACTGTGCCAGCTGTATTGTCAAGCTGATAAATATTGATGTTTACTTTATTTTAATATGTTTGAAAAGCCATTACAATGCAATAAAATATTCAGGTGCTTAAAAGAAAACTATTTCACACCTGAATTCAAATCATTGACGATTCTGATAGCTCTAAAGGGTTCTATCGTCATTTGTAATAATATTATATAATTAGGGCTGTCAGTTTACTGACTTAACTTAATTACTTAGTTATGAAAAATAAAACAATTAAAATATTTTAACGCGCTGGCCCCACCTCCAGACCTGTACGTCATCTTATATTTCATATAGTTGACTGTTGACAAATATGATGCAGGGCAGCAACTCCACAAATGCAGTTATGCCATAAAATTCAAGATATTTGTGCAAAAAAATGCCCCTGTATGTGTTTTGTCTCATATCGCATATCACACAATATTACACAGGCAACAAGAGCAATGTGACACGAGTGCTGATTTTGTCACGATCTATCATAAGCTTAAATGTGATTTTATACAACAGTTCAGTTAATAAGGCTGCGTTTACACTAGTGCGTTTTCATTGTAGAACTGCTTTTGCTACGGGTATGCCTGTCGTTTACACTACTCTGGCATTTTCAACCCTCGAAAACTGAGATTTTTGAAAACACTGCAGACCCCGTTTTAGTTTGCAAACTCTGTGGTTGCGTTTCAGTGTAAACAGACCAAAACTGAGACTTTTGAAAACGATGGCATGGCTGGCCACATTCGATCTGTGTATCCTTGATGACCGTGTAAACAATAACATTATGCTCATCCTTGGTGAAAAAAACAGCATATGCTGGTAGGTATGTTTTGATGCTGGAATGCTGGTTTATGCTGGTCCTGGACCAGCAACATGACCAGCATAAACCAGCAAAGGACCAGCATAAACCAGCATTAAAACCTACCTAACCAGCATCCCAGCATCAAAACATACCTACCAGCATATGCTGTTTTTTTCACCAGGGATTGTTGTACCCGTAGATTTCTGCAGGTGGATGCATCATTTGACCGCTCCAAGCACGTACACGCGTCTGCCATAGGGCATCTACCTATACATATCTATGGTTGTACCTGCGTGATGGTCATGTGACATGTGTTTTTGGTCGTGTAGTGTAGATGGAGATCGTTTCTGAAACGCAGAAAAAACGCTAGTGTAGACGAGGATCGTTTTCATTTCAAAACGCTGTTTTAAAACGAAAATGCACTAGTGTAAACAGGGCCTAAGAAGATATTGTGTTATATTTTAAAAACAATATTATGTGTGCTCAAATTTGCTGAGAACATATTACCTTTGAAGCCATAGCAGAATTGTTGCGTCTCTGAACAACACAGCAGTGTTTAGTTTCTTAATGAATCCACGTTTTGAGCAGATTGTGTGAACCAATGATTCAAAAGCCTGTTCATAAAGAGAGCCATTTACTTAATTCCTGAATGAATCAGCCCTTTGAACGAATCGAATAAATGAATGACTCATGAACGACTCAAGACATTTACCGCCACCTGCTGGCAGTTTTAATTTCTTATTTAGAGTATAATTTATGAAAAAAAAGAAGAAGAAGAAGATTAAAATAATTAAAGGGATAGTTTGCCAAAAAAAAAATTAATTCTGTCATCATGTACTCACCCTCATTTCGTTTCAAACCGTTCCTTTGTGGAACACTTTGAGGCTGTTTTGGTTACCAGTGACTTTCATTGAATGAACGAAAAATACTGAGATGTTTCTCGAATTATACCATTATGTTTCGTAGTTGCAGCCTAAATGTTTATGTGTAATAAATTCTGTTTAATCAAATAAAATATTTCTTTCTAAAGATACAGTTTGTAATGTCTACTTGATACTTTCTTATTTAACACAAAAATAGCTTTAAATAATCTTTTGTGGGTATATTACAGTCAAATTTATTTTGTGATTAATTAAATTAATTAATCGAAACATCATGTAATTAATTAGATTAACATTTTTAATTGACTGACAGCCCTAAATATAATATAATATAATATTTAGAATTTTAGTGATTATAGCCCTGGTTGACTTACAGGGAGAGTTAATCAAAAAATGAAAATTCTGTGATTAATTACTCAGCCTAATGTCATTAATTACTCAGCTGTCTATGCAGGGTCAGAAAGCTCTTGGATTTCATCAAAAATATCTTAATTTGTGTTCAGAAGATGAACAAAGGTCTTATGGGTTTGGAATGACATGAGAGTGAGTAATTAATAACAGAATTTTCATTTTTGGTTGAACTATCCCTTTAAGTCAACCAGTAAAACGACTGCTCTCTATTACTGGTCTATCCCTGGTTGCAAATGGTTTACAAAATTTCCTTGTATATTTCAAATCCAAACAACAACACAGTTTCAACACCCTGGGAAAAATGTGTTTCTCTGCTGTTTTCACACAGTTTCTTGAAGAATGAAAATGGAGGTGGTAAGAGAGAGAATGCTGTAGTAGATTTTTTCTGTTTAAACAGAATTTTACACCCATCATTCCTTGTCCATTTTTTTAGTCAGGTGATTAATTTGAAGTTGATTTTAACAGATTTGGCTGAAGCAGTAGTTATTGTTTGATCTGACATTGAAATCAGATGAGAGCAAGAGAGATGCTGGACACAGAGTGTGTTTGTGTGTGTATGTTTTGGACAGAGTGGCTCACAGGCACCAGGGCCTTTACTGATCATTAGCAGATGTTAATTAGCTTGATAATTAGCCCATCACTGGACCTGCAGGAGTTTGATGAGTATCCTGCAAGGGTAAGACCGACCCTCTCATGGCTTCGGCCTTTTCTCCTCTTTTACACCCTATGTCCTTCTCTCACAGACCCCTGGGAATGTCATTAATATTATTGAGCTTATAGTCATCGTTTACATTTTATGAATGCCAAATACTCTTCCTCTGAGTGTTGGACAACAAACTGAAAACCATTTCCACATCTTCATCTCTCTGATTAGAACAGTAAACATTAGCCTGCCAGATATCAGTGAATAATCTGTACTGTAAGAAAAAAAAATGTACAGAAAAAGTACCAGCAATTTTCTGCCAGGAAATTATCTGTTGAGTTTATAGACATTTCCTTCGACTGTAAAACGCAATGCATTGCTTGTTTCAAAATACAGGGAAAACATATTATTCATTCATATTAATTCAGTGCATTGGACCGTATTTTTACAAACTTTTTTTTTTAGAGTGTAACAGATTCCTTCACTAGTGCAGCAAGATGAGGTTATTAATAGATGGAAATAATAGCGGAAAAATACAAAAAAAAGTACTTGACTATAATATGATGGGAAGCAATTAAAAATAAGCTTTAATTTGTTAATTAAGTAACAATAGTTAATGTGCTGACAAGTAAACAAACTAACGTTTTTAATGTAAAAAAATGTGAACTTGAATTAGCAATTAACCCACTGTAGATTAATAAATGCTGTAAAAAATGTTTATTGAAGCCTTAACATATTGAACCTTAATGTAAAGTTTTATCATATAAGAAAAAATATTTGTTACTTACATTCCTTGTTAATGTCTAAATGTGTGATTATGTGTTTAAATGTATTCATAATATCATAAGTTATGGACATATGGAACGAGTTATATTAGCAGCTAACACAGTTTCAGTAAATGATCTGTTCGGAAAGAAGTGGAAGTTTTGAGATTTGCATAGGACAGTGTTTTGTATGTCAGTCCAGAATATTTTGAGTCCTCAAGATATGACTTTTTTGATATTTAACATCAATTTTTAAAGGGTCACCACTTCCAAAAATTTAACTTACCACCATATAGCAGCCCAGCTTCTGAATCTCATTCTCTCGTGGTTCTTGCAAGTACAGTTTCTTGGGAAAACTCACAGAGTTTGTTGAATTACAAAGCTGTTGCTAAATGATCACATTCTGTAATACTGTAAAGCTTTGCATTATTAATCTGGTAGTGCAGTTTTACTGTCCATGTGCACAAACAAATGGTCTGAAAGCGGTTTGTCTCGATTAAACCGGCTGCCTCCTCCTGTCTTGTTGTCTGTAAGTGATGTGTGATGTGAGAGGAAGCAGTGTGGTACAGTGTTGTGGGTTGCTGGAGGAGAGGTGGCTGGTATTTGAGTGTTGTAATCCGTGTGGGGAGGGTCGGGGTCTGTGCCTGACAGCTGGGGATTCTGCTGCTGATTTACTTTAGATTAGTTTGGAGCTCAGCCAGCCCTGTTCAATCACAGCATAATGCTTTTTTATTGTAAGAGAGCTGCCCCTCTTGCCCCTCTCTGCCCCGTACACACCACTGCTGCCTCTGTATCAACACCAATCCTACAGTATGATCGCTGGAGACTTTCTGTCTTCCCTGTAATCATGTTTTTGTTTGTTTATTTTTTCATATTAAAATAAAATCTTGTATAATTAGCCATTGTTGGCAATGGTTCTACGATCTACTTAGGGTTATGATGCTTTTGGGAAAGCCCAGGTGCATAGGTGCATAGAGCAGGGCCAGAAATTAACCAGGGCTTTAGGCAAAAAAATGCCCCAGTGCAAATGTGGGGTAAAAATACCCTGCTGCAAATTCCTGGGTTTTCTGTCTGTCTGTTGTTGGATATAATAATCTTTATTTTATGAATTTAGTGCTGACTTTACTTACTTATAAATGTCAGATATTTGTATTTGCTGTTTTAGAGGCATTGCTATTTTTTAACTTGACCTAAAACTTTCAGTTGAAATAAAATAAAATGGCAGTTAACTGGAATAAATTAAAGTACTACAATTACCTACCTGATCTTATGACAAAAACGTACCTGTGGGAACTTTTTCGCAAGATGCAAAAAATGTACCAATATGTACATATCCACTGTAGTTTCCAGCAGAAATGACTGCCCTCCTAGTATTTTTTGGTTTGGGGTTTGGTGTGGGGGAGGGGTTAAGATTAGGTAATCATGTAGCGATTTCAATGAGAGGGGTGAATAATTTGGCAGGGGGTGAAAATGGACATAGCACCAAGCCTGACAAGCTTGCTCAGTAGCTCAACCTGCACGGAATTGGACTTAAGGTGTGATATCCTTGGGTACGAATCCTGTGAAAAACATGAGTCATCATGAAAGAGCTGAAAGATGAGAGAAAAACAAGCTAAGATGGCATGCTTGCGATTGTGTTTTATGTCATATTCGCTTTTGTTCATACTATCCGGTAGGTGTAGGTGTAGTGCAGATGGTATGTTATTTTGAAATGTCACGCATTAGAGTTATAGCACCACTCAACGTCATTTCAAGTTAGAACTGCAGTGAAACATACAAAACCAGTGTCACATAAAATGTACCATATGTACGGTCATCTGTTCCAGGGAAAAAAACTAACACTCTTTTATTGGACGTTTTTCCAGTGGACATTTCTGTTGTAAGCTGCAGTGATATCTACTTATTGGTACGTATTTTGCGTCTCGTAAAAAAGTTCCCACTTGTACTTTGTCATGAGATCAGGTGCAAATGATTAAAACTGAAGTACTAATAGTATTAAAAATAAATTAAATTAAAGCTAAAAAAAAAAAAGGAATTAACAAAATTAATAAAACTAAAATTAAAATGAGAACAGAAAATCTAATTAAAATGCGAAATAATTTAAAATACAAATAAATAATCTAATAGTACACTGAAAAAGTGGTGTAGAATTTACTTGAAAAAAGCTAAGAAACAATTTTCACTCAGAAATTGTTAGTACATTTCACAAATAATTACACAGAAATCGCAAGTAACATTGAATTAAAGGTACAATTTTGAAGTAAGAATTGTGCAAAAATATTTGTTGAAGTCATAAATAAAAGAGTATTCAAGTATGCTTTACAAATAAATATTATTTCAGACTTTCTACTTTCAGAATTTTTCTACTTCAGTTTCTTTGAAATTATTTGTAAAATTTACTAGCTATTTCTGAGTGAAAATGGTTTCATATCTTTTTTCAAGTAAATGCTACACCATTTACTTTCAGTGTACTATTATAGCATTTATTCATATTTTGAATAGATTTCCTGTTTTTAATGTTGATTTAATTATTTTTTTCTGTGTTTTATAATTTTTGTAAATACGATTTTATATATATTTCTATATAGCTTTCATTTAATTTCAGTTTTTTAATTTCAAGTACTTCAGTTTTGCTAATTTCAGTACTTTAACATTTCAGTTAACTGTCAAGGCAACATTTCTGATTTTCATTTCAGTTTTTTAAGTCTAAGTCTAAGTGGTTCATGTAATAGTTTTATTTTATTTTATTTCAACCAAACAAGTTAACAATAGCACTGCCTCTAAAACAGCAAATACTATGTGCATAATGGTTAAATGATTAATATGTTTTCCCTGTATTTTGAATCACATTTTGCATTGTGTTTTATAGTCAAAGAAAATGTCTGTAAACTCAACTAATAAACTCCTCGCAGAAGATTGCTGGTACCTTTTTTGTACTTTTTTTTTCTTACAGAACAGATTTTTTTTTTTGTACTGATATCTGGTATGCTATTGTTTTCTTCTTTTATGGAAATTCAGAAAATCAGAAGTTTTTGTTTTTCAGTGTATATAAATAATATTAAATTCACGCCGTTTTTGAATGTACGATTATTAAAAGTATGCTGATTTAATTAAGCTTTAAAAACACTTAATGTGAAATAAGTGTGCTGTGGTGATAGACTATAGAGAGCTCAAAATTAGGACAGTTCAATAGTTTAGATGATTTTTAATTATTTTAGTTCTATTAGTTTGGTAGAAATTTGGTAGAAACATTGGTAGTATTTTTTTATGGGTAGGGGGAAATGCCCATATGAAGGTAAAAATGTACTAGAAAATCAATTCCAAATATTGCTCATTAATGAAAAAGTTAACACTGATACAGAGTGATTATAGGTCTCGATGCCCTTGTCCTGTCATAGATGTGAACATGATGGCTGCTTACTCTGTGTGAATGTTACCTGTCACTTACATGAAGTAAAATTTACTTTATGGAAAAATACTGTTGATTTGCTTAGTTTCAGATTCCCGTACAGCCAAATCATGTGCATTTTTATTTAGAGTTATTGGAATGATTAAATAAGTTAGTTGAGTGACAGAAAGTAAAAGAAGAAAGAAAAAGAAGCGGAAACTAGGACAGGAGTTCTGGTAGCAGGTGGCACATTTGAACATTTCGTTTTCCGACTATAACCACAGAGCGTGTTTGTCTGGCAAGGACATCAGCAGCAGAAGGCTGCGTGTGTGCGTAAGCTTACGTGTGTGTATATGTTTGCGTGTTAAATGCGCGCGTGTGTGTTTGCGCTGTGTAAGATCACTTGTTTGGCCTTGCATCCGCAGGATCAATGGTAGTCTTCACTGAGTAAAGTTATGCAGCGAGCTGGGGAATTTTTTAACATATCCCCAATGGTGCTGGGCGGCTGCCTGGATAAATATAGACGTGTTGATGCGTGTCTCTCCCTCTCCCTCACTCACTCTCGCGCTCAACCTCCCAAGCTTTTAATCAAAAGCAATCTGGAGGAGGGAAGTGGAAAAAAAAAGGAGAAAAAATTTGGAATGTGCCAAGATCTTTTGTGTTCCTCGCTCCTGATCCTCCTGCTAAAGGAATCAGCAGGCAGGCTTTTTGTGCGTGTGGAGGAGGGTGATGGATAGCGCTGCTAATGTTTGCACGTAGCGCGGCCCGACCCTCCGTGATTTTCCCCACAGTTCCTGCGAATCTTCCCACAGTGACCACGGTCAATGCCTTTGCTCTGTGGGCATGTGATTACATCCCACGGACCTCGCACTTTCGAGTCTCAACCTCTTGTTTCAGCTACACCCACCTTCTGTCAGCTAACATTACTACCTTATATTCATTGTTTGCCTTTACATTTATCCCTGCTAGCACAACAGTTTCCTTTCTGTCTCATTTTTTCAGTTCACACCTCCTCCTGCCTACATTATCCCTTATAGCGGGCTGCCGTTTTGTCTGTCAGACCTGAGTCACGTATCGCAGGGTTTCAGTGTCTCTGCCAGATTAGCTCCTTTTTTGACGCCTCAGCTTTTATTTTTGGTCACCACATGATGAAGAACCCTTTCATCTGTAGCTTTGTAGTCAGGGAAGACATTTTTATGTGAACTTATGATATCACATGTACAGAAATATATATAAATGCAAACTTTTTGTCCTGTTTATTAGTTTATCTTTCGAAAAAACCATTAGAAATTAATTCATTTTAACAGGAAGTTTAAATTTATAAATCATATTCATGAATGATTAATAATAATAGTAATCATTTAGAATTAAAATAATAATTATTGTTATTCATTATTCATCAATATATTTTTGGAAAATAATGTTAATACTTTATGTACTCAAACAGTTTTTGAATACATTTTACATTATTAAAATATGTTATTATGTTTTACTTGGTTATACCACATGACATTTTTTTTATCATTAAATTGAGCATTTTCTTGGAAATTTTATTCAAAAACATTTTGTGACCCTGGGCCATAAGAGTCATAAGAGTCAATTGATTTTTAAATTGAGAATTGTACATCATCTGAAAGATGAATAAATAAGCCTTGATGATGTATGATGTATGGTTTGTTAGAATATGACAATATTTGTCCGAGATACAGCGATTTAAAAATCTGAAATATGAGTGTGCAAAAAAAAAAAAAATAGAAAAAGATCGCCTTTTGAAAAAAATTCTCCAAATGAAGTTCTTAGCAATGCATATTACAAATCAAAAATTAAGTTGTGATATTTTTACGGTAGGAAATTTACAAAATATCTTCATGGAACATGATCTTTACTTAATATCCTAATGATTTTTGGAATAAAAGAAAAATCGATAATTGTGACCCATACAATGTATTTTTGGCTATTGCTACAAATATACCCGTGCTACTTAAAACTGGTTTTGTGGTCCAGGGTCACATATGAAATCAACATGATTTTATGTTTTTTTTTTTCTTTTCTTTTACCATGGGCACAGCTTGTCATTAGCCCCTTTCATACACACAGTCTTTACTGGTAAATTATCAGTAAATTACCTTTAGGAGATCATGTGTGAACAGGACCTTTTCAAAAATACTGGTAAACATCAACAAAAACACTTTACAAAAACAACATTGGGAGGCACAGCCATTTAGAGGTCAATTAAAGTTAATGATGTCACAGAATTTACCGGTATTTTGAAACTGATGTGTGAATGGTGCTTTACTGGTAAAAAAGACAGAATCATGAAATGCATTAATGTGTCATCCTTTTTATGTCTGTCATCTTATTGATCTTGTTAGATTTAAGATTTACATGTGAAGTGTATACATTTTTTTTTCCAGTGTCAAAACATTCTTGTATCTCAGTTTAATATAACCATAAGTAAACCATTTGTCGGGTGATTCATTTGTTTGGAACTGACCTAACGTGAGTTTGGGGAGGAACTATCTGAAGTCATTTTTGGATTCATTATTTCTGCCATTCCGTTTAAAATGATAGAAATTACACACTTCGCTTTCACAAGTTTAGTGAAACTTTAAATTTGAAATATGATATTTTTTCTACCCCAGGTGATGTGGGTATGTAACCAGTGCCGAAGGCAGCAGGATATGCTCACTAAATCAGGAGAGTGGTTTCCCAGCCAAGGGCCCAAGCCTGGAGAGCTGGGATCAGCAGTGAGTGAACCGGCCATGTGTGGAGATCCCGTTGGGGAGAAGAAGGTGCGCTCTAGGTCTCAGAACCCTCTCGACTCCTCCGTTTCCACTGCCCATGACACCCAGCCACCTGCCCCAACCGACCCAAGAAAAGGCTCCACCACAGGGCCAGCCGACACGCAGTCATCGCGCTCACGCAGTGAGCCTCCACAAGAAAGGTACACTTCAGCCTCTTTCTCTCTCAAAATAAAGTCTAAAATGTTCTACTAAAATAACCCTTGTTCCACAAATTTTTAAAGGTTATAACGTATAAAAACTTGATTAAAGTCTCCATGGCATTTGTTATTTGTTTATTATATTCATCTGGGCACATAATTCTAATCTTTAAGCAAAAACATTGACTTCCCCTCGCAGCAACATCTCTTGTCTGATGACGTGTGGAACAGTGTGAGGACAGTACAATAATTCCTCCAGCAACCTGTCACTCACACGAGATCACAGCAATTAGCAAACAACAGCAATCCAATCAATTCCTGATGGACAAAATCAAGTCCCACAATACATTTTTTATTGTTTGAATAGCCATTTCACTCTGATAAAACGGGGAAGATAATCACAACTTTCATTTCATGCAACTTTAATAATTATAAATGTTTTAACACAACTATTTAAACATTTTAAATATCATTTATTTATTTATTTATTTTAAGTTTTTGGTTCCTCAAGGAATCTTTCAGTGATCAGTTCTTAAAAGAACCATTATTTTAATTAGTGTGAAAAACATTGAAATAATCTAAAGAATGTTTTTCTGCTAAAAAGAACTTTGTAAGGTTCCATGGGTGCCAACCTTTATTTCTAAGAGTTTACACACACACACACACACACACACACACACATTAGACAATATTATAATGTATTATATAATTTACATGTCTAAACAGCACAATACGTTACAAGAGCTGCTGACTGATTAAAAAGTGCTGAAAGGTATATTTTCTTTTCTGCTGAAAAAACATGGTAAACCAGCCTGAGCTTGGTCTTTGCCTTGTTAGGCATTGTTTGGCTGATTTCAGATACTGTTTGGCTGCTCTTTAGCTGGCCAACTAAACCAGCTAAACACAATTTTAGCCAGGCAGAGACCCCAGCTAGACAAACTGTAGACAAGTTTGGCCAGGCTTGAGTACCAGATTAAACCAGCTCAGAACTGCAGACCGGTTTATGCGAGTCTTTTTATGACAAACAAAGAGCATCAGAACATGGTTTCTATTTTTGATGCATTGAAATGTTAAAACAACATCTGAATCTTTTTTGAATGGATGGGCAATCTAGACAAATAAGGTGTAAGATTGTATGTAAGAATGTCTCTTTGTGATTATTTGACCTCTAGAAAAAAGCCACCAGCAGCCTCTGATCAGAATGGCAAGCTAGGGCCAAGAGGTGAGAGGCGGCGAGGCCTATCCAAAATCCACTCCGAAGAGCGAGACACTGGAGAAAATCGGAGAGAAAGTCGAAGACTGCTGAAGACTCGGTCTCAGGAGCATGACAGTCCTGAGACCAGAAGGACTGAAGGGGAGCAGAAACCACCCAGGGAGCAGTTCAGGACTGACCCAAATGCTCCACATCATCCCGCCAAACCTCGACCGGCGGAGCCTGATGGACGTATTCACCCTAAAGCGAGGGAAGCTGGGGAAATGGTGCAAGACAACAGAGGTGCACGGAGATGGGCAGATGGGCGGCAGGCCTCGCTGGAGGGCCAGCAGCAGGCCTACGCCCCAGAGAGGACCGCGGGGGGTACAGCTTTGCAGGGTGCGCCTATTGTGCAGGGTCCTCCTCCTCAAACGAACCACACCCCACAGCCGCCCGCTCCAGGGTTCAGGGTGGGTCCTGCCATGCCCGCAGGCCCACCTGAGCTCAGGGAGCCTCAGGAATGGGACAGGAAGTTGCAGCCAAGCCACCTGGACCCCGGCTCGGCTGCGCTGCTGCGCAAATCTAAACGACAAAAAGCTGAGAGCATGCTGCGCAATGATTCGCTCAGCTCTGACCAATCGGAATCTCTACGTCCGCCCCCACCCCGCCCCTACAAGAGCAAACGGGGCGGGAATAAGAGGCAGATGTCTGTCAGCAGCTCAGAGGAAGAGGCCGGTTCGACACCGGAATACACCAGTTGTGAAGATGTGGAGATTGAGAGCGTCAGTGAAAGAGGTGGGTCAGATGGATACCTGCTTTTGTGTAAGTTTACATTATATATTTAATAATGTGTTTGCATAAACACAAACCTCCATGATTCAGGAATCCACCATCAGTATGAATGTAATATGTGGTTTGATGAATTTAATACTTTTGGTAACACGCAAAAAGATTAGCTATGACTATCAAGAGGTTGCATAACATATCAACAATGATTGTCCATAAAGGTAATGCGGGAGGTACTGCAGATTTTATACTTTATAAAACATATAATTTATTTAAAAAAAAAAAAAAGTATAATATACACTATATATGCACTACTGTTCAAAGTTTAGGATCAGAAGTCTAAAATGCTGATTTAGTGCTCAAGAAACATTTCTTATCATTATCAATGTTCAAAATATTTTTTTCAGAATTCTTTGGCAAATATAAAGTTTGAAAGAACAGCATTTATTTGAAATAGAAATTATTTATAAATGTCTTTACTGTCACTTTAAACAATTTAGTGCATTGTTGCTAAATGCTGAGTGTTAATTAAAAAATCTCACTGACCTCAAACTTTGGAATTGTAGTGAATGAAAAGAAAAATTAAATACAGAGGTTCTTTGTGTGTAAAAGGCTGAAAACCTAATTTACGTACAGTTGAGGTCAAAAGTTTACATCCCCCTTGCAGAATCTGCAAAATGTTTATTATTTTACCAAAATAAGAGGGATCGAACAAAATGCATGTTATTGTTTATTGAGTACTGACCTGAAAAAGATACTTCACATAAAAGATGTTTATATATAGTCCACAAGAGAAAATAAGTTGAATTTATAAAAATGACCCCATTTAAACATTTGATTTTTAATACTGTGTTCTTACCAGAATGATCCACAGCTGTGTTTTTTGTTTATTGATAGTTGTTCATGAGTCCCTTGTTTGTCCTGAACAGTTAAACTGCCTGCAGTTCTTCAAAAATAATCCTTCAGGTCCCACAAATTCTTTGGTTTTCCAAATTTTTTTTATTAAGAATTAAGGGGATGTAAACTTTTGAACAGGGTCAGTTTTATAAATTGAACTATTTGTTTCTTTTGTGGACTATATGTAAACAGTTTTTATGTGAAATATCTTATTCAGGTCAGTACTAAATAAACAATAACATGCATTTTGTATGATCCCTCTTATTTTGGTAAAATAATTAACATTTGAATGTAAACTTTTGACCTCAACTGTACTAATAAATTACATATCCAAACTGTATTTTAAAGTGTATCTACAGTGGATATTTCTGAAGGAGGTGGTGTGCGCTGAATATTTTTTCACTGGTTTTGACTGGTTGAAGGTTGGGGTGTAAAAGAGAGGAGGTTATTCGCATTGCACTGTGCTGTTAGCCTGGCAAACTGACTGAACACAGACTTAAAAGGTCAGTGTATTAACACAAGCCAGGGGTGAAATGTAAACATTGTGGGGTGACTAGGAAAGACAGACTATAGGAGAGGGAATGAAAGACTAAAAATAGGAGAACAGGAGATTGAGAGGAGGTTAAGCAGAACACAAACTCGCTCTTATCAGCGCAACAACATTTCGTCAGGTTCGACAGAAACAACAGGTAAGACAATCGACTCTTTCTTCTAAAGAATAGGAACTGAATAATTCAAGCTGACACATCATACATTTGTTATTTAAAGTTAATATATTGGTTCTGTTATTAATGGCTAAAGAATGGATTTATAATTTGAACTTTAAAATCAAAATGTTATTTTTCATTTTCAGATTTAGAACTGGGTAAAAAATCTGAGAGATTGATATTTATTAGACTTGATTTCTCTGTTGTTGTCACTCTTTGGTAGAATAACATAATTGTGTAACAATGTGAAACTATGTACTAATGAATTATTTATTTGCTTAGCATTATATTTGGAGGTCATGTGAATGAGAAGTACCAGGCTTAGATAAAAGCCCACACAGGGGACCAATCCACCATACAACAGGCAATATATTAAACATTTATACCCTTAGAGAGCTATTTAATATTACTTCGTGCAGACCTTTTCTACTTAATATTACTTCTTGGCATTTGATTATGATTTATACATGTTACTTTTGCAAGCTGCTCATTGTTTTGTGCTGAAAATGTTTTTCTGGGGTTTAAAAACTTTCAGGAGTGATTTTTGTTGCTTTCCAGAGTTTAACATTTTTATTTAGAGTAACTTTTTATAGGACAACCCTGCTCAGAACTAGGTTAGACAGTGAAGAAGCAGCCTTCCTTAAAAAAAGTAACCTATGAAGATTTCCTGACATACTTGTAAGTAAGCTATCCAGGTCTCAAGGTTTCTTTTTTTTCTATTTTCTTCTTATTTTGAAGACCTGAACTTTTTTTTTTAATCAGGAGCCTCACTAGCTAAAGATACTTTATAAAATCAACACTGACTCTAAAATCAGATTGGATGAGATATGTTGTAACATAATCAATATTTGTATATATTAATCTATATAAGTATGTGTGCATGTGTGTGTGTTTGTGTGTATTTTTTTAGCACCTTACTGTGACGTTGCTAAGGTGTTTTTAATGATTTTGCGTCAGAAGAGCCAATCCCCAGATCTATATTTAAGTCCTTTCTTCAAATCCAATCTTTTTTTTTTTATGTCAGCTTCATCATTCAAAAGATTTTTTTAAAAAGTATCAGCAATAATAACATTTACGCTTAGCAAATACCACTTATTATTTACTGAAGGTTTTTCCATATAAAAGCAACTGGTCTACTAGTACATTACACTTATAATTTTTACCGCTTTTTGTACACTTTAAATTTTTTAACTGCTGACTAAGTTATTCAAATTTGTTTTCTATAGCAACATTTACTTTTAACAATCTATTTTTGTTTTTCGAGTGACAATTTGAGCGCTCCTCACCCTCGGTGCGTCATTCTCGACACCCCAGGTGCTCAAAAATACCGGAAAACAGCCCAGAAGCCTGTATGGACAAGGCACTCGTCCATATAACATGCCAACAGTAAATAGAAGGCCAACGTCACGGAAAGCGCTGAGACTGTCCATTTGTGCCTGTGTTTGTGTGGGAGTGTGTATTCAGCTTTGGTGTCAGCATTGCTTCCTCTGTCTGGGGACTAAATGTAGCTCTTAAACATATATTCACAAACACAATCCCAGTTCTCTCTCTTGCTCTGCAGGTGGGTCAAAGCAGAACATATTTTAGCATGAGATCTTGGCTGCAGGTGCCCTTTTGGGGCTCAGATATTCATTAGGCATAAACAGAGCGAGTTTAGAGATGGACTCTGGCTAGTGTAAGGTGGCAGCTCACATAGTCAGCATATGTACTGTTTATCTCTGTGAACTTTTGTGTGTGTGTGTGTGTTTTAGGGGACTGGGAGTGCTGTCCACTGGACCCCACTGCGTGGCATGTACGTTTTTTTTCCCACTTTGTGCTATAGTCAGCATGAATTAATGTTCACCAACCATTTTACTTCCAGAATGTGATATTTTTAGAAGAAAATGCACAGGACGATCCATTGTAAATTAAATGGATGGTGCACCAAAGCACTATCATTGCCAGGTTCATGGTTCAATTGCCAGGAAATGCATGTTAAGTTATGCTTAGCTTAAATGCAATGCAAGTTATATTGTAAAAGAATCTGCCAAATGCATAAATGTAAATGTTACATACACCAGACTTGAACAATACCAAACGCAATTTTGTGAAAGTGGTCACTAAAGCTATTTGGCTATTGGTTAACATTATTCAGCCTGTGTGAACTTAAAGGAACACTCCGCTTTTTTTGAAAATAGGCATTTTCCAACTCCCCTAGAGTTAAACAGTTGAGTTTTACTGTTTTCGAATCCATTCAGCCGATCTCCGGGTCTGGCGGTAGCACTTTTAGCATAGCTTAGCATAGATCACTGAATATGATTAGCATTTTGCTCAAAAATTACCAAATAGTTTTGATATTTTTTTCTATTTAAAACTTGACTCTTCTGTAGTTACACTGTGTACAAAGATGGACAAAAAATCAAAAGTTGTGATTTTTCTAGGTCGTTATGGTCCTTGATTATTACGACAGAATGCGAGTATAGTTCCTAGCCATATCAGCCTAGAAAATCGCAACTTTTCATTTTCCGTCAGTCTTAGTACATGATGTAACTACAGAAGAATCAAGTTTTAAATAGGAAAAATATCGTCATTATATATGGTCATTTCAGATTCAATGATTTATGCTAAGCTATGCTGAAAGCGCTACCGCCAGACCCGGAGATCGGCTGAATGGATTCGAAAACGGTAAAACTCAACTGTTTAACTCTAGGGGAGTTGGACAATGAGCCTATTTTCAAAAAAAGTGGAGTGTTCCTTTAAGATGTAACTAGAAAATTAACATTTTGAATAAGTATTAGAATGACAACATTTTCTTTGGAATAACATTTTCTTTTGCTTTCATTTGCAAAATTGTCAGGAAGGTAAATTAAAAAAGTACAAGGTCAGTTTTGTTTTTTATGGTAACTTTAACATGATTGAACACTCATGAGTTGTGTACAGCAAGGTTGGATGTATTTACAAGGCCTTGTGGCAAAAATGCCCTTAAAATGAACAAAAATGGCCCATAAATTCAAGAGAAAGGGGCAAAAATGCCCCTGCACAATTGAGCAATGTATTACGGCTGTCACGATTAGAATGAGTTGTGAAAATGAATGAAGTGTCAATTCGCAGGATTACATTTAGATTTGTTCAGACTGCATTAGATTGCTTTTACGCGCTGTTTTGTGCAGCGTTGAGCCTTATAACCAATCAAACGCGTTTCTGTTGAACTTAGGAATGCACTGGCCAATCAGAAGCGCTTAGATTAGTCAGTACTGAAAACATCGCTATTAATAATGATTATTACAATATAAAGAGCAACAATCTACAATAATGATTTTTGTCATAATATTGCAGACCTTTGAGCCTCTGTTTTTGACATGTATAATTTAGATACAATTTTAAACAGTGTATTGTTATTGACAATAGTTTAAAATATTGATTCAAGTAATTGTGTAAAATTTATTTTACATTAAAGACAACATACGGTTTTTATAATAATAAGGTGATTATAAAAATTGCCCTCACAAATGTAAAAAGTCAATTCCAGGGAGCAAATATTTCCCCTTAATGGAAAAGTTCATTTCTGACCCTGGCGTACAGTGTTACTTAGTATAATTGAGATAATATTATAGTATTTTTTTAATATTTTGAATTATTTTGAATTTTTATATTTTCCTTTTAGTTTTAGTAGTTTAAATACATTTTTGTCTTCTTGCACTTTTTAAAATATGTCTATATAGTTATTTTATTTTTAAGTTTTAAGTTAAGTTTTAGTTTATTTTATATTATATTTTTTTTATGGTTTTGATTTTAGTTTCTGTTAGCTGTAATAACCCTGGTTGTGTCTGTTTGTGAATGTGCTTGAGTGTGAAGGTGAGGTAAGGGTTAGATGTAATGGGATGGTCCTTTTTCTGATAGGATTAATCTCTGCCTTGTTCTCTTTAGCATCCGGTTACATGGCAGCCCTCCAAGGAAGGTGATCATTTAATTGGCCGAATCACTTTGAGCAAGCGAACAGCCATGCCAAAAGAGGCTGGGGCTCTGCTAGGGCTAAAGGTGAGGGGAGAGCAACTCACACAAACATACTGTATAAACACAAGTTCCTCTCTCGACTGTCAACAACTTGTCAACACCATGTCATAGGCCATGTACAAAACAACACAGTGTACTGGATAAACGCATTCATGAATTCTCTGTAGACTTTACCCATCTTTAAATGATTTGTATGGGTACAGGTGGTCGGGGGGAAGATTACAGAAACTGGGAGACTTGGGGCCTTCATCACCAAAGTCAAGAAAGGAAGTTTAGCTGATGTGGTGGGTCATCTACGAGCCGGTGAGTCCACAACTTCTCTCAGGTTCTAACTTAAAAAACGAGGACTTTTAACTGATTAAACATTTAATCAAATAAGTAATCGTATCCTTATTTTTACCACAAGAGCGGGTGCGGCCATTTGTAAACTTTATGGGTCAGGCTTCCGGTCTCATCCGGCGTCCAGCTATTTTTAGCTGTATGAAACAAAGTTTTACTGCTAGTTATAGGAAATACGTGTGTCTTACAATATTATTTTGAATATGAATTGTCTTATGAACACACACGTTTGTAGTGCAAACAGTTTTACCGTTTACTGCACGTTGTTATTCTTCTCGTTATTTCCCTATAGCGGCTAATGAACCTTGAGTTCTTGAGTTCGGCATTGAAGAGTAAGGTGGATACACTGATTTATCAAATTAATCATATATATGGATCAGTGTTGCACGATATACCGGTACTTTAAAAGTATTACGATACCCTGCTTTTAAAAACGGTACGATTCCGCGTTTTACTAGTACCAGTACTTTAAGAATGCATTTTAATAAGAGCCGTATTTCTGCGTGTCTGTGTTAGTGAATGGCGCAGATGCGCAGTTTTGTTTACGACACACATGCATGTTACGCTCGCGGTGTTTTCAGCCTCTGCCGCCTCAATATATGAATACATGAACACATGAACATAATCTCTAGAACTGCTCTGAGAGTCACTTCTTGAGCATTTTACCGTTTCTTTTGTGGAAAACTATCGTCATATAATGAAGACCCTAACGGTCTTCACAGCAACCCATCAAAATAAAAGTTTGGATTAACTTGACAGTCAGAAATATATTAACATATTACTTAATATAAAGAAAGTACTACTACTAATACTAAAAATATTATTAACACAATGTTTAAGGAATATTTACCAGAAAAATTATTTACCAGAATTTATTTAACAGAAAATTGTAAATACACAACACAGTATTTCTGAAAAAAAAGGAAGAAATAAATAGCCTATAATAAATTCATTTTTTATCAAATCTAATTATCCTTTATAAATTCATTAGACATGCTTTTGATTATTAAAATGTAATGAAACTGTTAAAATAGAATCCAGAAAATTAATGGAAAACTGAGATTCACAAACAAAACTGAATTTGAGGAAAATAATAAAACGTTTTTCGTAGGGCCTTAAAAACATGTAATTTTTTGTTAAACTTTTAATAAATTGCTGTTAAATTCTGCAAGTTTCATGATTTCAATTAATTGGACATGCTTTTTGATAAAATTATTTTTAATGTAACCATTAAAATAGAGTGTAGAAAATTTTTAATTGAGTTTAGAAAAACATGAAACATTTCATAGGGCCCTCTTTATTTAATTTGTGTCTTTGTTTTATTGTAGTTGTCCTTTAGTTTGTTACTTGCATCTAGGTTTTTATTATTAATAACAAAGATAAAATAACAAAAAATGACTACATCATGATATAAATTGTTGTTGTGAAATAAAATTACTATATCATGAAATAAGATTTGGCTTTATCCTTCAAGCGAACTTAACAATATAGCAAAGATCTCTACATACCTGTAAGCTCGGTAGTTGTTCACCATAATCCTGTGTAGTGGGACTTGCATGTGATTATTATTTTTATTTATTTATTTATTTATTTATTTTTAAAGGAGGGATGAAATGCTTTGTTTTAATAGATCAAATAACTATGATCTCCATTTGGATCATATATTATTCAGTTACTATTCCTGTTGTTCTGTGTTTTCGGTAGTAGTATTGTGATATTTTGGTCAGGTATCGTATCGAAGTCAAAATTTTGGTATCGTGACAACACTAATATGGATCATATATTGATTCTCAATCAGGCCCAGTGCCCACTAATAAACTTATAAGATGACTTCAAATGATTTAAAATAGGATAAAACAAGCATTAAAATGACAAAAAAAATCACGATTTTCATACAAATCACCCTTAACATATCTTTGTTTTCTTGGACAGTCTTGGAAAACCTGGATGTATGAGAATTTATAACTGTGATTTAAATTAAGCCATGCAAATGAATGAAATCTTTAAACCTTGGTGTTTTATGAATAATATACATTTTGTACATCTGAAGATGAAGATGATTCATTATTGTGACCAAGCGAGTAAACATAGACCGCAAAGGTCTTAAATTAATTGAGTTTAATAATGCATAGTCCTCAGATATTTTGAAAATGCTTATGAGTGTGTTTAATCAGTAAAATATCTATTTTAAGAATTTAATTGTGGATGTCCGCAGGTGTGTGCAGGAATTTAACGTGAAAACGTGCATGTTGTCTGTTTGTAGGTGATGAGGTGCTTCAGTGGAATGGTAAATCATTACCAGGATTAACCAAGAAAGAAGTTTACAATATCATCTTGAATTCCCAAGCAGAACCACAAGTTGAGTTAGTAGTATCAAGGCCAATAGGGTAAGTCATTCATCACACACCTCACTGGGTATCTGGCTCTCAGTTAACTAACAACAAAGCACCCAAACCATTTTTTAAAGGGATGTCCCTTTTTTAAATGCATTTTGTAAATTATTTTGTCATCAAAAATGCTCATATTTTAGATACAGTTGGTTATTTCTATTTTTATATTTGTTTCTTGGGGTTAGTTTATAAAGTATGCAAAGCTTTTTGCAATAAAAAAGTTCTTTCTTTATCTAACAGCAGTATCAGCATTGTTATTGATGGACAGACATGTTATTCATAACACACTTTCTCAGATTAATTGTGATGTCACAATTCTCCCGATTTCAAAGCCTGGTGTTTCAGAAGTGTAAAAAAGAAAAATTATAACATATCTAAAAATTGGGAGTTAGTTTTTAAAATAGCATTTTTTTTAATCGAAGAGTAACCTCTTATGTGTACATACCAAGAGCATTTTGATTTTCTATTTCTTAACCCCTTTAAGAATTTATTCTAGTTGGACCAATCATTAAACAAGAGTGTTTGAAGTGTCTACAGGCAGTTGAAAAGCTGTGCAATAGTTGTTTAACTTTGTCTGTATTGTGTTTAGTTTTCACTGTAAGCCATTATATTCTCCTTTGCTCTGTCCTCCCACCTCTTTAAAAAGACATATTCATTGATTTCTCTCCAAACACTTGCAAAGGGTGGATAAATCTTAGCTGCAAGTAAAACACAATCTAAGAGGTGATGTGATTTTTTTTTTTTCCGACCTCATCTCCGAATTCTCTCCTATTTTGTTCTGTCTCCTGTCCTTAAAGCCCTTATAAAGAGCTTGTGATGCACTCTTTCTTCTGTAACCTCTGGCCGATAATGTTTGACAAGAAACTAGCTGTCAGTGTATACAGAATATTTGGACACCTAAATTGGACTGAAAATGACGCTATATCAAAAATATATTTTCAACAGTTTAATCTAATTGAATTAGGGCTGTAAAACGATTAATCACAATTAATCACATTCCAAGTAAAAGTTTATGTTTACATACTCTATGTGTGTGCACTGTGTATATTACACACACATACATGTTTATATTAAGGAAAAATATGTTAGATCTATATATATATATATATATTAGGGCTGTCAAACAATTAATCGCGATTAATCGCATACAAAATAAAAGTTTGAGTTTGCCTAATAAACGTGTGTGTACTGTGTGCAATTATTATGTATATATAAATACAAACACATTCAGGTACATATATACGAAATATTAAGAAATATTATCATTTTTATAGAATTTATATTATATATAAATACAAATATTTTTTACATAGATAACATATTTCTCTTAAATATATACATTAATTTGTGTGTATTTATATATACATAATAATTACACACAGTACACACGCATTTATTAGGCAAACTCAAACTTTTATTTTGTATGCGATTAGTTGCGATTAATCGTTTGACAGCCCTAATATATATATATATATATATATATACACACACATACATACATGCATACAAGTGTGTGTATATACACACATACAAATATATTTTAAAATGTATATACATATATGTGTGTGTTTTTATATATACATAAAAAAATATACACAGTACACATGCATATAGTATGTAAACATAAACTTTTATTTTGAATGCGATTAATTGCGATTAATCATTTTGCAGGCCTAAATTTCATCTTATTTTTTTTTTTAAATATTATAATTTAAAACCTAACAAATGTCAAATGCATGTTTGTGCTATATTGTTTTAAAATAAATTACATTATATATGATGTTTTGTTATATAATACAAAATATTCATACATTAAATGTGGCTTAAATGCCCAAATACACTACCATTCAAAAGTTTTTTTTTTTCTTTTTTAGAAAAAAAAAAAAAATGAATACTTTTTTTCAGCAAGGATGCATTGTTTAAACGTGGATATAAAGGCATGTATAATGTTACAAATTATTTCTGTTTCAAATAAATGCTGTTCTTTTGAACTTTATATTCTTCGAAGAATCCTGAAAAAGTGAAAAATACACTTTCCCACAGCAGCACAACTTTTTTCAACATTAATAATAATATGAAATGTTTCTTGAGCGCTAAATCAGCGTATTACAAGGATTTCTGCAGAATAATGTGACACCTGTGACTGGAGTAATGGCTGCTAAAAATTTACATTTTCCATCAAAGGAATACATTACTTTTTAAAACTTGTTAAAATAGACAGTTATTTTAAAATGTAACAAGTTTTACAATATTTTTCCTTTTACTGTATTTTACATAAATCAATGCAGTCTTGGTGAGCATAAGAGACTTCTTTTATAACCCAAACTTTTGAATAGTAGTGTACTTGACAGCTAATGTATGGATTTGTGATTTTTTTTCTTTCAGTGATATACCACGAATACCAGAAACATCACACCCTCCATTAGAATCTAGTATGTACTGAATCAAATGAATGAAACCCTTAAATACATGTTGCATATGCAAACATTACTCTGATGTTTTCAACACTTGTTTTGTTCTGGTTCCTCTGTAGCAGGTTCAAGTTCCTTCGAATCTCAGAAGATGGAAAGACCCTCTATATCTGTCTTGTCCCCTTCCAGCCCAAGTGGTCTTAGAGATGCCCCTCAGCTACTGCCTGGACAGCTGTCGGTCAGTACATACAGAAGTATGCACATTCACAATGTTGTGCTTAGAGTGTGTGTTTATTAGCTGTTTATGTCTTGCAGGTGAAAATGTGGTACGATAAGGTCGGCCATCAGCTGATAGTGAACGTATTGCAGGCTATAGACCTGCCACCCAGATCAGATGGGCGACCCAGAAACCCCTATGTCAAAATGTACTTCCTGCCTGACAGAAGGTATATTAGATTTTTTCAAACTGTTATTTTTAATCATTGCTGATAGAGTTTGAATGTTCTCTTTGGAATTTCTGTGTGTATTTGTTTTACTTTAGTGATAAGAGCAAGAGAAGGACGAAAACGGTGAAGAAAAGTCTAGAGCCCAAGTGGAACCAGACATTTGTGTACTCTCATGTCCATCGCCGGGATTTCAGAGAGCACATGCTGGAGATTACAGTGTGGGACCAACCCAGAATACAAGATGAGGAGAGTGATTTTCTGGGAGAAGTATGAAGAATATGTTATCTTTCTCCATTTATTCACAACATGAATTGCTCTATGAAAGCATTGGTACAGTATCACACCTGACTGTCTGCGGTTTCTCCTCTCTTTGAACCTAGATCCTAATCGAGCTGGAGACTGCCCTGCTGGATGACAAGCCTCACTGGTATAAGCTGCAGACACATGACGTCTCTTCCATCCCACTGCCGCACCCGTCGCCATACCTGCCCCGCAGACACGGACACACTGAAACACCCACCAAAAAGCTGCAGCGTAAGTGGAAAGCCTTACTGTGATCCGAAAGTGTTAAACACACTGAATCACTTTGCGCTTAAAGAAGAAGCCCACTTCCAGAACAACAATTTACAGATAATGTACTCACCCCCTTGTCATCCAAGATGTTCATGTCTTTCTTTCTTCAGTCGTGAAGAAATTATGTTTTTTTGAGGAGAACATTTCAGGATTTTTCTCCATATAATTGACTGATATGGTGCCCGGAGTTTGAACTTCCAAAATGCAGTTTAAATACGGCTTCAAACGATCCCAAATGCAGTTGTAAACGAGCCCAGCCGAGGAAGAAGGGTCTTATCGAAACAATCGGTTATTTTCATAAAAATAATACAGTTTATATACTTTTTAATGTTAAATGCTCATCTTGTCTTGCTCTCCCTGAACTCTGTGTATTCTGGCTCAAGACAGTTAGGGTATGTCGAAAAGATCGTATTTTCTCCCTCAACTTCAAAATCGTCCTATATCGCTGTTTTACCTTTTTTGTTGATCTTCTTTGCATGTTCACTTTGCAAAGACTGGGTTGGAAATTCTGCAGCGATGTAGGATGATTTTGAAATGATTTTTGAAGTTGAGGGAGAAAATACGAGTTTTTCTACATACCCTAACTGTCTTGAACCACAATACACAGAGTTCAGGGAGAGCAAGACAAGACGAGCGTTTGAGATTAAAAAGTATTTAAATAGTATTTTTTTTAATGAAAATTACCAATCTTTTCGCTAGATAAGACCCTTCTTCCTCGGCTGGGATTGTTTACAACCACATTTGGGAACGTTTGAAGCTGCATTTACACTGCATTTTGGAAGTTCAAACTCGGGGCACCATATCAGTCCATTATATGGAGAAAAATCCTAAAAAAATTCTTTACAACTGAAGAAAGAAAGACATGAACGTCTTGGATGACAAGGGGAAATGAAAAATTCTGTCATTCATTATGCACCCTCATGTCGTTCCAAACCCGTAAGACCTTTGTTCATCTTCGGAGCATAAATTAAGATATTTTTGATGAAATCCGAGAGCTTTCTGACCCTGCATAGACAGCAACGCAACCGGGTTCAAGGCCCAGAAAGGTAGTAAGGACATTGTTAAAATAGTCTGTGAATAAGTATATCAATAAGATGCAGAGTTTTGCACTGAAATGCTACTCAGTTTTGTGGCACAATCGTTTAGTGAATTCGCCCCCTCAGTGTTTCACAGATTTACTGAAAGCTGAAGAGGATGTGGGCAGTTTGATTAAAATAGATGAAGTATTCCTTCACTTTCTAAGATGTTAAGTTAAGTGAAGCCAGAGAAATGATCATAATTTCACAATTACTAAACTATATATAAGTAGGTGAAGGACAATCATCAAACATTAGTTAAACATCAACATATCTTTTAGGTCAAGGTCTTTGAATTCATCCAGTCTCATTAATATGTTTGGCATTGTCTTGCCATATTCAAGGTTTTTCATGTGTGTTTTGTCTGTGCGTTCATGCGGAGGTATGTTTTTGAACCGTGCTGCCTGTGAGTTAGTGTGTAGGAGTGTGGCCCATGGGTACAGTGTGTCCACAAGACATATTTTAGTATGCTATTTTATTGCTTGCCTAACTATGGATTCTTCCAACAGTGCTTTGTGTGCATTCGTTTACGTCTGTATCTCCGTGTCTGTCTGTCTGTACATCTATCCCTGTGTGTATATCTGTATCTGTCTGTGCAGGCTCGCAGCGTATTACAGAAACTGATTATGATGATGGTATTGGCGTAGTCGCCACAGGTGGGTGGGAGGGGCCAAGGCAACGCCAACCTTGGCACTTCTCTGTACTTTGTGCATTAGAGTACCCCAAAAGAGAGAAGTAACCAATAGCAGGCCTTCCCTTCCTTTGGAAGTCACCGCTGTTGTGCTGGAGACAATGCACCGATCACCATCCTGGCATATTTCATTCATCCCATACTAATAAACAAACTATTCTGGTACTATTAAGTGCATGAAATGAATGTAAAGTGGTGCTTCTTCTATAAGGGGGAGACACTAACTACCTAAAATGTGTTCTGTCTCCAGTGCTTTTCTCTGTAGTATAGTAGTTTAGGCTTGCAGCATAATGCACACTATATGCATGATCACAATGGGAAATTGAGGGAAAGGAATTTGTAAAAAGGAGGACTGCTTCTTCCTGGCGGTGCTACACGTTTTATTTTGCCTCTGCATGGTAGAAGTTAGAAAATGACATGTCTTTGTGGTACAATCCCTTTGTGTCATACCTTGACTTCATTCTCCAAACCATACAGGCATACTGCAATTGTAAAAATAGTGGATGTATATATTGAATGTAACTATATATTCTTTCAGTTTTCATTGCTTTGCTATTTAGTGAAGATTCTTTAAAAATAATGCATGAATTTTATCTGACACAAAGCCGAGATTGTGCTGTTGTGTGTGGAAGCCCGTTTTCCGCCACTGAATCAAAAAAATAACAACAATAACCAAAAAAAAGGTAATAACAACTATTTATTTCATATCTATGACAAGTTTACATCTCGTAATTATGACCTTTTTTCTCTGAATCGCATGATGCAAGCTCACAATTCTGACTTTTGTTCTCAGAATTGTGAAATACAAATTTGCAAATGTGAGAAAAAAACAGAATTGCGAGATATAACTTGCATTTTAAAAAAATAAAATGTCTTACTTTATTTCTCAGAATTGACTTTTTCTCTAAGAATTGTGTTTATATTTTGTGATTCTGACTTCATAACACGCAATTGTGAGTTAGAATTGCAAGATATACAGGTGCATCTAAAAAAAATTTTATATTGTGAAAAAGTTCATTTTTTGTTTGTAACTTATTTCAAAAACTGAAACTTTCATATATTCTAGATTCATAACATGTAATGTAAAACATTTCTAAAATTGTTTTGTTTTAATTTTGATGATTACAGCTTACAGCTGACGAAAGTCAAAAATCCAGTATCTCAAAATATTAGAATATTTCCTAAGATCAATCAAAAAAACAGAAAAGTTCAAGTTCTTTAAAGTATGTTCATTTATGCACTCAATACTTGGTCTGCAGCACATATTACAGCAAATTCCTTGCTCCTAGCACAAATTACAGCATCATTATAGTGTGACATGTAAGCGATCAGCCTGTGGCACTGCTGAGGCACTATTGAGCCTTGAGATCATCTGTATATTGTTGGATCGACTGTTTCTCATCTTTATCTTGAAAAGATCCCATAGATTCAGGCATGTTGGCAGGCCCGTAAAGCACAGTAATATCATGGTCAGCAAACCACTTGGAAATGGTTTTTGCACCATGGGGAGGTGCTAAAGTCCTCCTGGAAAAGGAATCAGCATCTCCATAAAACTTGTCATCAGATGGAAGCATAAAGTATTTCAAAATCTCCCGGTAGACAGTTGCATTGACTTTGGACTAAAACACAGTAGACCAACACCAGCAAACGTCACAGCACCCCAAATCATCACTGACTTCAGAAACTTCACACTGGACTTCAGGCAGCTTGGATTCTGTGCCTCTCCAGTCTTCCTCCAGACTCTAGGATCATGATTTCAACATGAAATGCAAAATTTACTTTTATTTGAAAAGAGAACTTTGGACCACTGAGCAACAGTCCAGTTCATTTTCTCCTTAGCCCAGGTAAGATGCTTCTGACATTGTTTCTATTTCAGAAGTGGCTTGGTAGCCCCTTTTCTGTAGACGTCTGAGCGTGGTGACTCTTGATGCGCTGACTCCAGCTTCATTCAACTCCTTGTGAAGCTCTCCCAAGTGTTTGAATCAGCTTTGCTTGACAGTTTTCTCAAGCTTGCGGTCATCCCTGTTGCTTGTGCACCTTTTCTTACCAAATTTCTTCCTTCCAGTCAACTTTGCATTTAATATGCTTTGATACAGCACTCTGTAAACAGTCACCCATTTCAGTAATGACCTTCTGTGACTTACTCTCTTTGTGGAGGGTGTCAATGATTGTCTGCTGGACCACTGTCATGTCAGCAGTCTTCCCCATTATTGTGGTTTCAAAGAACAAGAGATACCCGGAATTTATACTGTAGGGATGAACATTTAATGAAACTCAAATGTGAATATTCTTATATTTTGAGATACTGGATTTTTGACTTTCATGAGCTGTAAGCTCTAATCATCAAAATTAAAACAAAAAACCTTTAGAAATGTTTTACTTTACATGTAATAAATCTAGAATATATGAAAGTTTCAGTTTTTGAAATAAGTTGCAAACAAAAAATGAACTTTTTCAGAATATTCAAATTTTTTTAGATGCACCTGTAAATTCACAATTTAGAGAAAAAGTCACAATTTTGAGATATATCGCAGTTCTGACTTTTTTTATCAAAATTGCGAGTTTGCATCTTGTAATTATGACTTTTTTTTCCCGGGATTGCATGATACAAACTTGTAATTCTGATTTTTTTTTCTCAGAATCGTGAAAAATAAACTCGGAAATGTGAGAAAAAAAAACATTGCGAGATATAAACTTTCGTTTCTGAGGAAGTTTTCATTTCACACTTTATTTCTCGGAATTCCACGTATTACTTTAACACAGAATTGTGAGTTAGAATTGAAGAGTTCAGATGCAAATGCCTCTAAATCCATCTGATGTTTTTCTTTAAAATTAGCATTTCTTTCTGGCTACTTTATATAGGTTTCTATGTAAGTACTGGTACTTCTGATTGGGCTGAGGCTGGAATTTAGCGAGTTTGAAGTAAAAGGTTTTGATGGACGTATAATATGTGTCAGAAGCATTCACTCAGTATCATTATCTCATTTTTGACCGAGATGGCTTTTAGCTGGTTTTGCATCTGAACTCTTTAATTGCATATATAAACTCACAATTCTGAGAAAAAGTCACAATTGTGAGATATCGCAGTTCTGACTTTTTTTTTTCAGAATTGTGAAATATAAACTTGCACATGTTAGGGAAGAAAAAACAATTTTGAGATATAAACTTGTGTTTTTGAGAAATAAAGTTTCTGACTTTATTTCTCAGAATTGCTGAAGCTCACATCTTGCAATTCTGACTCTGTAACTTGCAGTTGTGAGTTTCTATCTTATAATTCTGAGAAAATTGCGTGATGTACACAATTGTGAGAGAAAAAAAAAGTCAGAATTGTAAGATAATTTTTTTTGTATTATTCTGTGGCAGAAACAGCTTCCAAAATTATGTTCAGCTTTGTTGTAAACATACATAAAAATGTCATTGTAGAAAACAAATTTTTAAGTAAGCAAAAATAGAAAACTAAATAAATATATTTTTCATTTTTGATTTGATTGCTAGTGTGTGCACATATCTGTAGGGCTCAAATGGTGATTTCAACTGTCAAAAGCACACATCACTGACAAATAGATATAAGGAGAATGAACAAGGTATTTTAATAGTCTGGCATGTTTTGTTAGATATGGTCTAACATATTATGTCAATCATTTTATTTTTTGGATGGGTTCTAACAAGGGGAATGTGGTTTGGCAAAGCCAGTGACTGCATAAGCAAAATCTGAATTTTCCAGACAGGCGTTCCAAAATGTTTTTATACTTTTTTTATGTCTTTGTGTCATCACAGCCACAGAAAACCGATCAAGAGAAAGAGAACGGGACAGAGAACGAGACAGAGACAGAGACCGAGCAACGACATTAGAGGTTCCAGATCAGATCAGGCCAACTCAGTATCGCTCACGGTCCGTGTCCCCACACAGAGACGAAGAGAGCAGGGGACGGTCCCGCCCAGCCAACGTCCCTGCGCAGAGGTACGTCCCTACCTCTTTTTAGGATTTATCGTTTGGCAAATATTTGTAATCCTGTTTTCTCTCTGTCTTTCTCCTTAAGGAGTCTGGATGAGGTCCAGCACAGCCGGCGATCCCGTTCCCCAACACGCTACCACGACCGCGCCCGTGTGCAAGAGAGAGATTACGTAGATGACAGGTAAACAGAAACGTGTGCGTCCAAGCGAGTGTCTACAAGTGTGCCTTAGCGAGTGTTAAAAGAATAATCACTTCCATGTGCCTTCATTTTCTTCCATTAAAATTTCTGGAACGCCATTAAAATGAGTTTTTGGAAAGAGAAATTACATTTTTCGAGACTTGCTAACCGGCAAAGGCCTCGCACCATTTTCAGAAGGTGGGTTTGAGCCAAACCACATGTGACTGAGTGATTCATAGAAGGTTTGTTTTTGAGACGATTGAGCACCATTGAAGGGTTTGTATGGACAGAGATGATCGTACAGGAAGATACGTCTTTTTTAACCTTTGTGTATTGTTCTGGCTTTAACGGTTGTTGCCCTTCCTCTTCTAACTCACTTATTGGTGCCCATTTTTCTTTTATGTTTGCTTGATTATTGGTCTGTTCTGTTTATTCGTTTATTTTCCTATGTGTCCTTCATCTCCATGGTAATTGCAGTGAGGTCATCTTGATACACAGATCAATGCGGGGTAGAAGCGCAGAGTGTCTGCACACCCAAAGGTAAAGAAAAGGCCAGAATTGAACCACCAGTCTGTAAATTCTACTTTTGCTGTATTCAGATTACTATGTAAATCAATATTACTATCTTGGTGTCATAAGAACTAGTAATATCATTTTCATTTTGAAAAGCCTCCTTGTATCTGTTCCTCTCGCCTAGCCTGAAGTTTATTCCATTTAATTAAAACAGCGCTGAGTGTTGATGCCAGTTTCTCTCCCTCGAACGCTTCTTGTCAAACTCTTTGCCTCTCCACTCTAATATTTCAGAGCAGCTCGTTGACAAGAAACATTACAAGCATAACTTTCCACTTGCTTTTGGCGTACAGCCTAAAAGATGAATACCACGTCACGACAGCCATTTGCGTTCTGAAAATAACAATCTCATTCTGCTCAAGTGTCATTTTGACACGTTTATTTTTATTCCGTTCATTACTGACCTCGATTAAATTATGAGCGTATTTGCAAAAAAAGATGATCTGGAATGAGGGAGTTGCCTCTGGAGTGTTCTTTGCATGTTTGCATGAGACATTATTTTGCTGTTTGAGTAGACTAACCACAGCTGTGATTTTTTGATTTAGCTTTTTTTTTCCATTTTGCATGCTTGCATGTTATTGTGATGATGGCAGACATTCATCTAAGTACAGTAGCTCTCTGCCTCCCAGGATGCCTTTATTAGTCAATGGAATTCATAAGGATATTTACAGGTAAGGCGGCCAAAAATGAACACTTGGGCCACTGCATCCTTTCTGACTAATGAGGATTTTATAGCATCTGTGATGCTCAAACTCACTCAGGTCTCCAGAGCACTTTTATTATGGATTAGCTAATGCAGTTTACAGTATGCTGGTGCATATATTTTTTTTTTTATTATTGTCAAAGTCTGACGTAGTATTTTCTCACTCAATAAAGCCATTAAACTAGATGTGCATGAGAATGTTGTGAATTTACTGTTAATAGGCAGAGTAATAATATTGGTTCCCCTTGTGAAAAAGAAGTGCACTTAATTGTATTGAATGTGCACTTGTAACTTTTTTTTTTATATACACTACCGTTCAAAAGTTTGGGGTCAGTAAGACTTGTAATAGTCTTTAAAGTAGACTCTTATGCTCATCAAGGCTGCATTTATTTGATTAAAAATATAGAAAAAAAACAGTAATATTGCAAAATGTTTTTACAATATAAAATAATGTTTTTTATTTTAACATACTTTAAAATAGAATTTATTCCTGTGATGAAAAACTGAATTTTTATCAGCTGTTACTCCAGTCTTAAGTGTCACATGATCCTTCAGAAATCATTCTAATATGCTGATTTATTATTAGAATGATCAATGTTGGATAATATCAACAGTTGTGCTGCCAAATATTTTTTGGAACCTGTAATTTTTTTTTTTCAGGATTCTTTCATGAATAACAAGTTTAAAAAGTACAGTGTTTATTCAAAATATAAATATTTTATAACAATGTAAATTATTTATTATTAACTTTTAATAAACTTAATTATTAACTTAATACATCCTTGGTGAATAAAAGTGTTAATTTCTTAAAAAAAAATAAAAATAAAAAAGAAACAATAAAAATGTACTGACCCCAAACTTTTGAACGGTAGTGTATATACTTGTAATACTTTTAATAAATAGAAGCCAGTTTCCACCACTGAATAAAGAATAAAAAAGGCAGTTGCATCTATTTATCTCACAATTTGTGATTTTTTTCTGTACATCTTGCAATTCTTGTTGATATAAGCTCGAAATTGTGAGTTATAAAGTGAGAATTGTGAGATATAAACTCACAAATCTGACTTTTTGCTCAGAATTGCATGATATAAACTAGCAATTGCAAGCTATAAAGTCAGAATTGTGAGACATAAACTCTATTCTGAAAAGTAAGGTGAGAATTGCGAGATGTAAACTCATAATTCTGACTTTTTTCTCAAAAGTTTATATCTCGCAATTGTGTCTTTTTTTCTCAGAATTGCAAGTTTATATCTCGTAGTTCTGACTTTATAACACAATTGCAAGTTAAGTCAAAATTGTGAGATATAAACTAGCAATTCTGACAACATATCAGTCTTCTTTCCCCTCAGAATTGGACTTCATAACTCACAATTGCGAGTTAAAATCAGAATTGCGAGATATAAACTCACAATTCAGATTTTTTTTTTCTCAGAATTGTTATACAAACTCACAATTGTGAGTTATGAAGTCAGAATTGCAAGAGATAAACTCATAAATCTGACGTTTTTTCTCAGAATTGTGTGATATAAACTAGCAGTTGCACAATTGTGACTTTTTTTTTAGAATTGCAAGTTTATATCTTGCAATTGTGACTTTTTTCTCAGAATTTATACATTTTACAATTTATTTAACACGCAATTGCTAGTCAGAATTGTGAGATATAAACTCGCAATTCTGAGAACATATCAGTCTTTTTTTCCCCTCAAAATTGGACTTTATAACTCGCAATTGCGAGTTATAGCCAGAATTCCATGATATAAACTCGCAGATGTAAACTCACAATTCTGACTTTTTTTCTCAGAATTGTTATATAAACTCGCAGTTGTGAGTTATAATGTCAGAGTTGCGAGGCAAAAACTCGCAATTCTGAGAAATAAACTCGCAATTTTGAGAAATAAAGTCAGAATTGCCAAATATAAACTTACAATTCTGACTTTTTTTCTCAGAATTGCAAGTTTTTATCTTGCAATTGTGATTTTATTTTTTCTCGGAATTGCAAGTTTATATCTCACAATTGTTACAAAGTCAGAATTATTAACTTGCAATTCTGAGAAATGAAGTCAGAATTATGTGATATAAACTCGCAATTGTGAGTTATGAAGTCAGAATTTTAAGAAAGACGTGCAAATCTGACTATTTTCTCAGAATTACGATATAAACTCACAATTGTGACATTTTTCCTCAGAATTGCAAGTTTATATGATAACACACAATTGCAAGTTATTAAAGTAGAAGTCCACTTCCAAAACAAAGATTCACATATAATGTACTCACCCCCTTGTCATCCAAGATGTTCATGTCTTACTTTCTTCAGTCGTAAAGAAATTATGTTTTTTGAGGAATATATTTTAGCATTTTTCTCCATATAATGGACTGATATGGTGCCCTGATTTTGAACTTCCAAAATGCAGTTTAATGCGGCTTCAAATGATCCTAAATGCGGTTGTAAACAATCCCAGCCAAGGAAGAAGGGTCTTATCTAGTGTAACGATTGGTTATTTTGATTAAAATAATACAATTTATATACTTTTTATTGCCAAACGCTCATTTTGTCTTACTCTGCCTGGACTGTTTTTGTTCTAGTTTATGACAGTTAGGGTATGTAGAAAAACTTCCATCTCTTGTTCTCCCTCAACTTCGAAACCGTGCTTTATCGCTGTTTTACCTATTGTGTTAAGGGTGTTTGATCTTCTTTGCATGTTCACTTTGCAAATACTGGGTCGGTACTTCTGCAGTGATGTAGGGTGATTTTGAAATTATTTTTTAAGTTGAGGGAAAAAATACGATTGGAGTTTTTCGACATACCCTAACTGTCTTGAGCCAGAACACACAGAGTTCAGGCAGAGCAAGACAAGACAAGCATTTGAGATTAAAAAGTATTTAAATTGTTTTTTTTTTTTTTTAATGAAAATAACCGATCGTTTCACTAGATAAGACCCTTCTTCCTCGGCTGGGATTGTTTACAACCCCATTTAAGATTGTTTGAAGCCGCATTAAAACTGCATTTTGGAAGTTTAAAATCGGGGCACCATATCAGTCCATTATATGGAGAAAAATGCTAAAATATATTCCTCAAAAAACAATTTCTTTACACCTGAAGAAAGAAAGACATGAACATCTTGGATGACAAGAGGGTGAGTACATTATATGTGAATCTTTGTTTTGGAAGTGGACTTCTCCTTTAAGTCAGAATTGCATGACAAACTCACAGTTGCAAGTAATAAAATATAAACTCACAATTCTGACTTTTTCTCAGGATTGCAAGATATAAACTCACATTTGTGAGAAAAAGTCAGAATTGTGTGTTTGTATCACGCAATTCTGAGCAAAAAATGTTAGAATTGTAAGATAAAAAGTCGAAATAACCTTTTTTTTATTTTTTATTCAAAGGCAAAAATGTGCTTCCATATTAATATATCTTTTTAAATGATCATATAATAATTAAACAAAGTCCAGTTAATTGTACTTCAAGTGAGTAGACTTTCACAGCTGTTTCTTAACATGCTTAAGTACACTGTAAAAAAAGTACACTTGTCATAGTAAAAGTTTTACTTCTGAAGTACATTTTAAATCATTATTTTAGTAATTTGTCTTTTTTTTTTTTTTAAAGAATTACCCGCATTTTGCTTTGTTGACTGTAACATACTAAAACACTTGTGAAGTAAACTAATTTTAACTGTGGTAAGATATTACATTTAAAGTTGATATATTTTAAATGTACTAAATTGCAAATTTTATATATTTAAAATATGTAAATACATGACATACAAGTGACTTAGAAATGTTTATTTCAGCTTTGCATAAATGCTTGTCAGTATATTCAGCTGTATACTTTCAGTACAACCAGATTTCAAAGACTATAGAAGTATTTCCATATAAAGATGTACTTCAGTCCTATTAAAGTGGGTTAAATAAGCACTTTAAAGTTCAGCTAATTGCATTTAATATACATTTAAACTCTAACACAATGAAAGTGTGTGAAAACGTCTCGTTCAGTTCACACTTATGTTCTTTTTAAAGATTAGTATTTCTAGCACAATTATGCTGTGCTGCTTTTTCACAAGGGTCCATAAAAACAGCATATTTGCATTTTCAGCGTCATCATCATATGCAAACACATATATAGTATTGTAGTCATTCGGCTGGAGATTAAAATACAGACATTCCTATGGGAATCTGCCACTGTTAGATGTTAAGATGGTAAGTGAATGTGAGTGCTTTTTCTTTGACTGTGGTGTTCTGGTTTCTGTGGATGTTTACAGTAACATCTGTAATTTAAAAGATTTAATTTATTTGAAGAGTTAGACAGTAAATCACCGTTAGCTATAAACATCTTTGTCCTAACCAGGCGCGATGGGACGCGTTTCCAGCAACAAGCTATTTGTCTATCCAAACCAAGTAGGTCCATAATTTCTGGCGAACGCTATCCTTTAGCATTCTTTTTCCCATGGTTAGGACACGGTGTTAAACATCCATCAGGTCTCTACAGAAAACATGGTCATGTGATTACATTTTATAATGTTTTTTTGTGTGTGTGTGTTTGCTTTTGTTTGCACTTGTTTGAATTTTGTCTGTGCTCAGCTCAACACTTCCTGCATGCCTTAAGTCAAAGTCACGGCTGTCTGTAGTCACTGCAACTCAACGTACAGTCACACGCCGAGTTCTTAGGTTCACAGACAAGATCACCATTAGGTAAGGGGGTCAAACATGTCAACCCTAAACCCAAAAAAGCAACATCAAACATCCAACTGCTCCCAAGAGCCAGCAGCTCCTCATTCAGAACGTTAGCAGAAAATCCAACCATTATCTCACTCACCACATTTTCGCAGCTCTCTTGACTTCCTCCCCTTTAAGACTTACAGGTTTGCTTTTCATTTTATTTTGGACCTAATGTTTTTTTGTTCTTTGTCATCTTCCTTTCCTCTTTTTTCCTTCTTCGTTCTCCATTGGATGGCATGTTGTGACCCTAGTGATCTACAGCCCTCTCTTGACAGGGTTAGAAGTGCTAGTACCAACTGTCTGAGGCCAGGTTCTAATTCCAATTCACCTGAACGAGACAGGTACACTCTTTATTTTGAATTGGATTATTTCACTTTTGTTGAATTTGTCATTAATATCATTCACATACATTAAAGGACACTCTTAGAATGTTCCTTTGTGACGCCCTTTGAACACAACAATCGCTGGGTCTTATTTGATAATGTGCATACACACATATTGTTTTGATTTAAACCTGTGTGCAAAAGTTGTTTATTTATTTTTAATCTAGGAATTTAAATTTGGAACAAACTAAAACCACACATACAAATCCTTGTTGCAAACATAAAGTTTGAAAGTTGTTTATGTAAATAAATATTAAACGTAAAAAGCTTGGGGTCATTAGGATTTTTTATGTTTTTAAAAGAAGTCTCTTAAGCTCACAAAGGCTGTATTTGTTTTATTGAAAATACAGTAAAATCTGTAATGCTGTGAAATAATATTACAGTTTAAAATAGCTGTTTTCTATTTTCATTTTAATTGTATATTTTAATTTTAATATTTTAAATTATATTGTAATTTAATCCTATGATGGCAAACCTGAATTTGCATTTTTTTTAATACAAAATACAGCAAACATAGTAATATTGTGAATTATTATTACAATTTAAAATAGCTGTTTTCTATTTTAATTATACATTTTAAAATGTAATTTATTTTTATGATGCAAAGCTGAATTTGCTAAATTTTTTAATAAAAATACAGTAAATGCAGTAATATTGTAAATTAATATTACAATTTACAATAGCTGTTTTCTATTTTACATTTTAAAATGTAATTTATTTTTATGATGCAAAGCAGAATTAGCTACATTTTTATAGAAAATAGTAAAAGCAGTAATATTCTGAATTAATATTACAATTTAAAATAGCTGTTTTCTATTTTATTTATTTGTAGGGTGATGTAGCTGAATTTGCTGCATTTTTATTAAAAATACAGTAAAAGCTGTAATGTTGTGAATTAATATTACAATTTAAAATAGTTGTCTTATATTGAAATTTTTAGTTTACATTTTAAACTAAATTATTTGTATGATGATGTAGCTGAATTTGCCGCATTTTTATTAAAAATACAGTAAAAGCTGTACTGTTGTGAATTAATATTACAATTTAAAATAGTTGTCTTATATTGAAATTTTTAGTTTACATTTTAAACTAAATTATTTGTATGATGATGTAGCTGAATTTGCCGCATTTTTATTAAAAATACAGTAAAAGCAGTAATGTGGTGAATTAATATTACAATTTAAAATAGTTATCTTATATTTAATTTTTATTTTATATTTTAAAATGTGATTTATTCCTATGATGCAAAGCTGAATTTGCTTAATTTTTTATTAAAAATACAGTAAAAGCAATAATATTGTGAATTAATATTACAATTTATTATAGCTGTTTTCTATTTCCATTTTTATTTTACATTTTAAAATGTAATTTATTCCTATGCTGAATTTGCTGCATTTGTTATTAAAAAATACAGTAAAAGCAGTAATATTGTGAATTAATATTACAATTTAATATAGCTGATTTCTATTTTCATTTTTATTTTACATTTTAAAATTTAATTTATTCCTTTGATGGCAAAGCTGAATTTGCTTAATTTTTTTATTAAAAATGCAGTAAAAGCAGTAATATTACAATTTAAAATATCCTTTTTACTATTTCAGTTTTTATTTTACATTTTTTAAATATAATTTAGTTCTATGATGGCAACGCTGAATTTATAGCAGCCATTACTTTAGTCTCGGAGTAATGATGGAAGCAATTGAGCTGCTTAATATTTTTCTGGAAACTGTGATATTATTTTCAGGATTCTTTAATAAATAGAACATTTATTATAATAAAACGTTTTGTGAGATTGTGTGTAAAGCCCTTAATTATTCTAATTATGCCAGTCACTAACTGCTAGCATATTCTCCCTCATTTAGAATAATCTAGTGAGAACTTTTTCTGCACACATACTGCAAAATAAGAACACTTATTGTATATGCAATCATTAGTGAATAAACCCCAGTGTGTCTATGTTAATGTTAATGTCAAAGTAACATACCACCATTGGGTCACCCACTTTGTACCGCTCTGTTAGCATCCAATGACTCTTATGGCCTGACAGCTCAACTTTTTTGTCCTTGATAGATAGCATATTTCCAAGCACTGTAGCTGGAGAAGTATCAAAAATGAGTCCCCTGAAACTGTGCATCTTCTTGTATGTTTGACATGACCGTTGTCACAGTCTCTATATTGACCTCCCGTGTTTCTTCCATGTCCACTTTGAACTCTTTGGGTGTTTGTGGATCACACACGCACACACTCACGCAGGAGCACGCAGTCTCTGCCCCGTACCAGACCCACGAGCCCCAGGATCCTAATTCAGCATGCCTCCCCAGAAGACGACAGGTATCCTTCCTGTCCTCCAGTCCTATCGCTAAACCTCTCTTCTCTTCTAACCTGTCCGTCCCATCTCTGCCATGGGACTAGATAGTAGATGTAGCTAACCCTCCAACCTTCTGTAGCTTCTGACCCATAGCTTGTTGTGACCCGACCCCATGATTTTAGTGCTCTACAGTGTGTTTTGTAGATTTTCAGCAGCTCAGTAGCTTTAAAAATGTGGCGACCTGTGGCTTTTGTGCTATGATGTGCAGTGCGTTGTGTTACTCTGGTTTTCATGAAGTTTTTATCTGAACTTTTTCTGCAGATTATAATTTATTCTGTTATCTTCTAAAACTTCCTCTGATTTCTCCAACAGTTTTTGCCATTTAGATACAGTTTCTCACTTACAGTGGCCCCAAAAAGTGTTAACACTTAAAAATGTATGAATATGTTCGATTATATAACAAAATATCAAACCAAGATTTATTTTGAAGTAAAAATACCACAAGCTCACTTTTCAGGTGAAACATATCTCACAAATAAGTAAAATCATTTATTTGCAGATGCAAATTGTATTTCTAATGCTGTGATATACACATTTTAAGTGTCCAAATACATTTTAGGGGCCCTGCATTTTGTCTTCACTTTTTCTCTGTATTCAACTGAAATTGTAATGATTTCAGGCGTTTTGTTTTAAAGTTTTTCGGGTATAAACGTCACATATGTAATATGTCACCCCTGACGCATAAGAGTCAAGTGTCTCTGTCCCATATCATACACAGTTTGTCTTGTCATACACTAAATATGTCTTAATTACTGTACATGTTGTTGTATATTTTCCTTTTGTACCGTAATGAAATTATGTTTCATTAACATCAGCCCATACTGTGTCATTGTGTGTCTGTCTGTGTGTCTGTGTGTCCATGCCACTCATGTGTTTGACGTGATCTTATGAATCAGCTGGGTTTTGGAGGCTATGTTCCCTGCTCAGGAGACAGTACACCACCTCAGTGCAAAGCCAGACGCACAGAGGTACACACGCACAGGAAGAGCTCTAGAGCACATACATCAGTAACATGTCCATCTCCATCGTGGCATTTTATTAGACAGAAGTTTCATTCAATGTCCGTCCAGTCCTGAGTGAATCCACTCCTCATTCTTTTTTTTTTTTTTTGTCTCGCCTCGATCATTTTCATGTTGCAGGCAGTCGAGAACTCTGGACAAGCCTAGCTGTCAGAAACTTGGCAAGAAAATATCTGACAGCGAGCGGTAAGACTTATCAAACCATGTCATGTCACGTCACATTTGCATTGCCTGTTGTTTGTACCTTAAGTCCTGTGTGTTCGTACAGTACATGTCATAGACACAATTCACACTTATTTCACAGTGGATAAAGCTTCTATGTTGGAATTGTACAGTGTTTTTTTGTTAAATGATGAATAATTTTTGCTCAGATGTTCCTATATTTTAAAAAGGGCCTCAAAATTTAGTCAATAAATTGGCGTAATAAAAGAGTTACTCACCAGTATCTCATAATTTGTATAAAACACGTTTCAATTAAAATTAGAAAAGTTAGAAAAAATTAGAAAACTAATTAAAAAATAATGAAAAAAAGACCTGTAGAAAAATATAAATATAAAAAACTTGTTTTTTTTTTTTTTGTTTTTTTTTTACGAAAATAAGTCTTTCCCCGCCAGCATTTTTTAAATAAAGTTGCCAGCCACCACCAGCATTTTTGATCATTTTTACTGAAATTTTACGGCTTTTAGAATATTTTGTTGTATAAATGCAATAACTTGCAATACATAAAAATAAATAACAAAGTAAAAAACTAACTACTTAAAAAAAATAAAAACAAAAAAACAAAACACCTTTATTCTAGCTTCAAGCATTCTTTTTTCTACCAACACTTGAATATAGGTAAGTTTCATTAAAGAAGCAAAATTTTGAGCAAGAAGCTGAGAAAACTGTTTTTATTGAAGACAACATCTGGATCATATTCAGTAAGATATCAAAACATAGATGCAGTAGATCACTTCCATCAGCACCCCCAAAGTTTGAACAGTCCTTTACCACTTCCTGGATCGACATTTTACTTGGTAACATTAGGCAGTGCTCATTTATATGCTGTTTATTGTTGACGATTGCGTTATTATTATTGGGAGATTCTGGACTCATTCAGGAAATGCGTAATAGTGCCCCCTAACGTATGACATGCGTATCTGAGTTTGGCAGCAAAGCATTGACTCATAATTAATGGAAAATTCTGTGTTTGGTGGGAAAACATTGTCTCAAATAATGGAAAATTATGTTTTTGGTGGGAAAGCATTGTCTCATAAATAACGTTAAATTCTGTGTTTGGCGGGAAAGCGTTGACCCATAAATAACAGAAAATTTTGTGTTTGGCTGGAAAGTGCTGTCTCATAAATAACTGAAAATTACCTGTGTTTGGCAGCAAAGCATTGACTCATAATTAATGGAAAATTCTGTGTTTGGTGGGAAAACATTGTCTCAAATAATGGAAAATTATGTTTTTGGCGGGAAAGCATTGTCTCATAAATAACGTTAAATTCTGTGTTTGGCGGGAAAGCGTTGACCCATAAATAACAGAAGATTTTGTGTTTGGCTGGAAAGTGCTGTCTCATAAATAACTGAAAATTACCTGTGTTTGGCGTGAAAGCATTGTCTCATAAATAACGGAAAATTCAGTGTTTGGTGGGAAAGCGTTGTCTCAAAAATAAAGTAAAATTACCTGTGTGGCTGGACAGCATTGTCTCATAAATAACGTAAAATGCTGTGTTTGGCGGGAAAGCATCGTCTCGTAAGTAGCAGAAAATTCCATGCTTGGCGGGAAAGCGTTGCCTCATAAATAGCGGAAGAATCAGTGTTTGGCGGGAAAGCGTCGTCTCGTAAATAACGGAAAATTCTGTGTTTGGTGGGAAAGTGTTGTCTCAGATAATGTAAAATTCCATGATTGGCGGAAAAACTTTGACTCATAAATAACAGAAAATTCTGTGTTTGGTGGGAAATCGTTGTCTCATAAATAGAAAATTCTGTGTTTGGCGAAGAAGCGTTGTCTCATAACGTAAAATTCTATGTTTGGCGGGAAAGCGTTGTCTCATAACAAAATTCTATGTTTGGCGGGAAAGCGTTTTCTCATAACATAAAATTCCATGTTTGGTGGGAAAGCACTGTCTCATAAATAATGGAAAATTCCGTGTTTGGCGGGGAAAGAGTTAATGTCTGGGAAGACAATTTATGGCCAGTACATCTTCTCAAATCAACCATCATTAGAAGTTATGGCAAATGTTACATATGGACCTTGTTATATACTGTATATTTTAGTACATTTTAGTGCATACTACATTGTGTAAATATTTTTATATGGGTTATTGAACTTTTACAGGGAATTGCTGCACTGGTTCATCCACAAACATATTTGTTTCTTCACACGTTCACACTTTATTTCTCCGTCTGTTTTGCAAACACTTTTTTGGCTTTTTCTCCATTTTTTTTTCATCGATTTGTCACATTGATTTTATTTTTCCTTTATTATTCTGTTTTGTATGTTGCTATTCTCACTGGCCTGCAGCATTCAGCCAACCTCCATTCTAAAGGGCTCACGCAGGAAGAGGGTATCGCTGCCTCCATTGGGTAAGGTGACCCGTGAGGGGGTCAACCCCAGGCTCACCCCAAATGGAAAGGTGCTGACCCTGAGCTGGGCTGAGAAGCCTTGCTGTGCCTAACCCATCCTTCACAAAAAGACTGTAATCTCTGCTGCTTTTGCTCTGTTCTCTCTAATGTTCTGTGTGGTTGCTGCTTTTCATACTGAAAATCCACCTCTCCTCATCACCTACCCACAGCTTTCCGTGTTTACCGCTCTTTCTCAGTTTGCTGCTATTTTTTTCAGCGATTTCACACCCTCCATTCTTGTACTTGTTTTGCTTTCCTAATGGCTTTTAGCGATAATACATATCTGATTTGATGCAGACATTGGTCCAATCTAGATATGGTGGAATCTTCTTGGTGGTACTTCCTGATGCTGTTTTTTCAAACAGTAGTTTGCATTTTGGTCCACACCGGTTGATGATATTGATGCTAGATGAAATCATACGCTAAAGTTTCCATCACTTTTTTTTGTGTCTTTTTCTCATTTTTTCTTCTCCATCAGGGTGCAGCCGCACTCCAGCCCCGCATTCACTTCATCAACAGCGGCCTCTTCTTCGGCACGCAAGGCCAGACAGCTTCCCCAAGTCCCCGCCAAAAGCAGCAGTGTAGAGCAAGGTACAGTCGTTGTCTGCTGACTTGCACTGGTTACTTTTCCTAATGTTCTTTGAGTAAATATGCAAAATATGAAATGATGAGCATCATGTTGTGTATGTACTAGCTCTTGCTTCAGAGGAGCGAACGCGGCAAATGAAAGTACGTACCTTCCGAACACCAGCTCCCTCCAGCACCAGCCAGGATCTGGAGAGGACGCTCAAGAATAAACGAGAGGTGAGTGCCATTTTTTTTTTCTCTCTCAGATTAGAATTCATATACTCTACCATTCAAATGTTTGGGGTCAGTAAAAAGTGTCATAAACTCAACAAGGCTGCATTTAGTTGATCAAAAATACATTAAAAACTGCAATGTTGTTAAATATTACAATTTCAAATAATCGTTTTCTAATTTTAATATATTTTAAAATGCAATTTATTTCTTTGATGGCAAAGCTGAACTTTCAGCAGACATTACTCTAGTCTTCAGTGTCACATGATCCTTCAAAAGTCATTCTAATATGCTGATTTGGTGCTTAAGAAACAGTTTTGCTTCCTATTTTTGTGGAAACTGTGATTTTTATTTATTTTTTTCAAGATTCTTTGATAAATATAAAGTTCAGAAGAATATTTATTTGAAATATACACTGTTTTTTAAAGAGGTCTTTTCTGCTCATCAAGGCTGCATTTATTTATTTGTTATTTTTTTTGGAATCTGTGATACTTTTTTCAGGATTCTTTGATGAATAATATGTTAAAAAGAATTTATTTAAAATAGAAATCTTTTGTAACAACATACACTACCATTCAGTGTTTGGCACAGTACATGTTTTGTTTTTCTGTCTTTCTTTCTTTCTTTCTTTGAAAAAAATTAATACTTTATATCAGCAAGGATGTGTTAAATTGATAGTAAAAGTGATAGTAAAGACTTATATTGTTAGAAAAGATTTCTATTTTAAATAAATGCTGTTCTTTGTAACTTTTTATTCATTAAAGAATCCTGAAAAAAGTATCACAGATTCCAAAAAAAATATCAAGCAGCATAACTGTTGCAAACATCGATAATAAATTACCATATGAAAATGATTTCTGAAGGATTGTGTGACACTGAAGACTGGAGTAATGGCTGATGAAAATCACAGCGTTGCATCACAGAAATAAATTATATTTTAAAGTATATTAAAACAGAACTGTTATTTTAAATTGCAATAATATTTCATTATATTACTTTTTTTTTTAAACGAGCATAAGAGACTTCTTTAAAAAACATTTAAAATTTTACTGATCCCAAACTTTTGAACTGCTGTGTAAGTCTTTTGTAACATAAATGTCTTTACTCTCACTTTTGATCAATTTATTGCCTTGCTGAATTAAAATATTTTTAAAAAGTAACCTATAAAATTGAACTGACTGCAAAACTTTTGAACGGTAGAGTATAATCCCATCCAAACTCTTTCAAACTGTTTTTAATAAAAAAATTTTTGAATTCAAATTATGCGTGCATTCATTTTTTGTGCGTTTTATTCCACTAGCTTTATAAGGAGCAACGAAGGAGCTGTGACAACGTGTCCCATAAGTCCTCAGACAGTGATGTCAGTGACGTGTCAGCCATCTCTCGCGCCAGCAGTGCCTCGCGGATCAGTAGCACCAGCTACATGTCCATTCAATCAGAACGACCCAGGGGTCGCTTTAGGTAAGATGCACGGTGTAGCATCACTTTGGGCTGTTGGATTAGATTTGTTCATTTTTATAATATTGTAGGAGATCAGTATGTAAAGGAAATGTCATGTATTCATGCTTTCTTTCATCTCTCTGTTAAGGCTTTATTTCACATGGGTAAAAATCTGTTCAAAAATTGTTTATACTTCTGCTAGGAATGTTCTTTTGAGTGCATATTGATGGTAGTAAGAGTCAATAACAATAGATCTAATTAAGATAATCAAGTTATAAAACCACAGATTTATCGGTAACACTTGACTTTAGTTTACATGAACTAAGAATGAACAATAATTTTACAGCATTAGTCTTAATGTTTTTTTTAACATTTACTAATGCATTATTAAAATCAAAAGCTGTGCTTGTTAACATTAGTCAGTGCACTGTGAATTAACATGAACTAACAATGAATGACTGTATTTTCATTAATTAACATTAACAAACATTACTAAATACTGTAATAAATGTATTATTCATTGTTTGTTCATGTTAGTTAATACATTAACTAGCGTTAACTAATGCAGGCTTATTGTAAAGTGTTAATGATCTTTACAGTGCCTCCTTTCTACAGTAAAGAGGTAATTTTCAACATATTTAGAGCATTTTTCCACCATTAAGTCCACTTACAATTGTTTTTTTTTTTGCATAAAAAGTCACAATTTAGGTTTAGACAATTATTTTTTACCTTTTCTCTCTCATTTTTGCTGTACCCGAAGTACTGAAAAAATGTTTAATTAATAAATGCGGTGGTCAATAGTTAAAGTAAACATATCAGTGGTTAGTTTCCACACATTTGTGTTGTAAATGTGGAGTATATTTACACTTCTGTTAAAAAGTTTGGGGTCAGAAATTATTACTTTTTTTAACACGGATGCATTAAATTGATTAAAAAAAAAACAAAAAAAAAAACTTTTTTTTCAGACTAATTCTGTTATTTTCTCTTATTAAATTCAGCTTTGTTGTAAATGTGGAGTATTTTTACACTTCTGTTAAAAAGTTTGGGGTCAGAAATTATTATTTTTTTCAACAAGGATGCAGTAAATTGATTTTAAAAGTTACCTTTTTTATTTCAAACTAATTCTGTTATCTTCTCTTATTAAATTCAGCTTTGTTGTAAATGTGGAGTATGTTTACAGTTCTGTTAAAAAGTTTGGGGTCAGAAATTATTACTTTTTTTTTTTAGCAAGGATGCATTAAATTGATAAAAAAATACCTTTTTTATTTCAAACTAATTTTGTTATTTTCTCTTATTAAATTCAGCTTTGTTTTAAATGTGGAGTATATTTACACTTCTGTTAACAAGTTTGGGGTTTAGAAATTATTACTCTTTTTTCAACAAGGATGCATTAAATTGATAAAAAAATGACCTTTTTTATTTCAAACTAATTCTGTTATTTTCTCTTATTAAATTCATCTTTGTTGTAAATGTGGAGTATATTTACACTTCTGTTAAAAAGTTTGGGGTCAGAAATTATTACTTTTTTTTTTAGCAAGGATGCATTAAATTGATTAAAAAAAATATCTTTTTTATTTCAAACTAATTTTGTTATTTTCTCTTATTAAATTCAGCTTTGTTGTAAATGTGGAGTATATTTACACTTCTGTTAAAAAGTTTGGGGTCAGAAATTATTACTTTTTTTTTTTTTAGCAAGGATGCATTAAATTGATAAAAAAATACCTTTTTTATTTCAAACTAATTTTGTTATTTTCTCTTATTAAATTCAGCTTTGTTTTAAATGTGGAGTATATTTACACTTCTGTTAAAAAGTTTGGGGTCAGAAATGATACTTTTTTTAAACAAGGATACATTAAATTGATAAAAAAAAAAAAAAAAACTTTTTTATTTCAAACTGATTCTGTTATTTTCTCTTATTAAATTCAGCTTTGCCATTACAAGAATAAATTATTTTGGAATAGAAAAGTTATTTTAAATTGTAATAATGTTTGACTATTTCAGTTTTTACTGTATTTTTTGAAAAGAAAAAAAAAAGCAACAACCCTAAACTTTCTGAACAGTGGTGTACATTGTAAATCAAATGCTTTCATATCAAAATAGCAAAGAAAATCTGTTTTCCATTATCCCTTGAAATGATTCTAAGTCTCAGTCTTTTCCATGATAGCGTCATTCTCAGATTTTTATGATTTTTGGTAAACTCATATTGAGGGTAGTGAAAAAAGCAGGACGAGCACATACAATAATCAAACGCAGAGGGTCGTATTAACGTCAGAATAGCAATTTTCCATTTGTCATTTGGGTTACTTAAAGTCTTCGCTATTTTTTCTCCCCACACCAGCCGTCATATTCGTCCATCCAGCCGCAGCATGCTGAAGAGTACGAGCGTTAGCGGGGAAATCTACACTCTGGAACGTACGGATGGCAGTCAATCAGACACCGCTCTGGGAACACTGGGAGCAGGAGGGAAAAAACGCAGATCCAGCCTTAGCGCCCGTGTAGTCGCCATCGTGGGCATTCCATCCCGCCGCAGCAGGAGCACCTCTCAGCTCAGTCAGACAGGTCAGACACTTCCAGCCAATCATACACTCGCACCTTGTCACTTCCTTTGCGCTTTTTCAATTAAAAGCTCAGATTTCTATGCAACAATAGCATATAGCTTGGACAATGATATAGATCAGGTATTGTACCTAATAAAATAAAGTATTTAAAACCAAAGCAATCTGCTCGTTGGTTCACATACCATATAGGGCCTTTTACGAAGCCTTTTGTCTCATTAAAACTCACTGTTTGGATATCACGGTCTGCTAAAGTAATGTTGTTTCCAAATGTAGACAGTGGGTAAACCTTATAAGAATTCTTGTTTGTTTTAAATATAACTTTTATACTCTTTTAAACACCAGAGAGGAGATACAGGGCACAGATGAGTTTCATAGGCTCATTTGGTGTAGCCTGAGGTGCCCTCTACTGGTGTTAAAGCTAAAATCAGCAGTTATTATAGCCAGAAATGCTTTTTATATCTTGAGTAACAATGAAAAGATATTCAGTTGAATGACGTCAGTGTCATCAGAGCCAACAGCAGTAGGCAGAGTGACAAATTATAATGAGCAATTTTTTTTAAAACTGTCCTTTCCGTCAGTTCAGCCCATTTGCCAAGACCAGTCTTAGATTGCCATCTCTTATCAGTGTCTCCTCTTTTTCTGGGGTCATCCTTGTCTGGTGGATCTACGTATCGGGTCTCTCTCTGCATGTGTCTTTGGTCTCTGTTAACGTGTGGGAGCTGAAACCTCAGGCTGGAAATATGAATGGCAGCATGTTAGCGCTGGCAGAAGTTCGATTGTGTCAGGTGCAGATCAACCCTGAATTCCTATCAGATGTAATGTAGATAAATGCCTTTGAAGTTGGATCTGATATCCTCTAAAATCTCATATTTTAAACACTGTCTGTTTATAGTTTAATAAATGGACTGCTGAAAAAAGAAACAAATTCAAAAAGGATGGCAAAAGAAGTTTTTTTGGCACCGCTGTCTGCCAAGCGCCTGGATAATATCTTAAAAGGCCCATCAGATGATAAATCAGGAAGAGTTGCAAAGCTGCGATAAATCAGCATTTTAAAGAGCTCCGCTGCTCTGTAACAGCTGTTCCACGCTCTGCCCACTGCACCAGCCTCATCCATTCACAACCATAGCCAAAAACTAAAAATAAGATTACCGTAACACTTTCTAAATCTGTTTACATGATTTAATGCGTTAGGTACACTGCCTTTCAAAAGTTTGGGATCAGTACGATTTTTAATGTTTTTTTAATGCATTCTCTTATGTTCATCGAGACTGTATTTATTTGTTTAAAAATACAGAAAAAACTTTCAAATGTTATACAATTTCTAATATTGGTTTCTTATTTTAACATACTATTTTAAAATATAATTTATTTCTGACGCAGCGCTGAAGTTTCGTCAGCCAGATAGAATTCAGTGTCACGTGATCCTTCAGAAATCATGTTGATTTATTATCAGTGTTGAAACTGATATTTTTTTTGGAACCTGTAATACTTTTTCTTTGATTCTTTGATGAATAAAAAGTGAAAAAAGAACAGCATTTATTAAAAAAAAAAACTTTTATAACAGTATAAGTCTTTACTATCACTTTTTTTGATAAAAGTATTCATTTCTTTAAAAAAAAATTCTTTAAAAAAAAAAAATACTGACCTGAAACTTTTGAATAGTAGTGTATATTGTAACATTTTTTTTATTGTTATTATTTTGCACAGCACAACTGTTTTCTAACATTGATTGTAATATATTATCATATTTGAATGATTTCTGAAGGATCGTGTGACACTGAAGACTGGAGTAATGATGCTGAAAATTCAGCATTGTTTCACAGGAATAAATTATATTTAAAAAAAAAAGAAAACTGTTATTTTAAATTGCAATAATATTCCCCAAACTTGTTTTTTTTCCTGTATTTTTGATCAAATTGATACAGCCTTGATGAACATAAGAAACTTATTAAAAAAAAAAAAAAAAAAAACATTAAAAATCTCGCTGATCCCAAACTTTTAAACAGCAAAATATACTAATTCATTTTTAGCATTTTTAGATTGTAGCCTAGAGATTAACATAATTAAGAGGGTGCTATTATGCTTTTTCACTTTTTTTTTGAATTTTAGTCAGTGTGTGTTGTGTATCTTTGGGCATAAAAAAGATCTAGAAAGTTACAAATCTCAAAGTCCACTCCAAAGGGAGATATTTCGTTTTTAAAAAATCTCTTTCCAAGAACTACAAGGAACGGCTCCTTTGGAGTACAACGTTTGTTTTCCGCATGCAATGATGTCACAACGCTGTCCATTATAACGTCATTAATTTAAATCCTGCCGAATTCGAATTGGTGGGGGTGGGTAGGGATGAGGTGAGGGATTAGCCAAACTTTAGCGATGCAGCGCGGAGAGCCGCTTCAACGAGCCGCAGCACCGCGGGTATAAACACAAGCACTGACTAGAGTGGCCGCTTCAGAGCAGTAACACGCCCCCAGACGTGTGCAGTACAGGGAGTCAAAACACATAACAAAGCCGTGAACTACTCCGGTTGCTGCATCGGAGCCGTAACGCGCCACAGACATGTGCAGTGTATAAGAGATTTATTCATCATACAGTGTAGATAGCTTCACTCATAACGCGTGTTTTTTGAAATTCATAAACTTGCACTAGAATAGGCTAGGCTGATCAGTGATGATGTTTTTGGCAATGAAACTAAGAATTTGTAAAATAAATAAATTAGCACGATAATATCATATAATATAATATAATATAATATAATATAATAGGACTCAACACTACTCAACAGGTATATATGACTTCCTTCTTTCGGACGAATGCAATCAGAGTGTAATTAAGTCTAATAAAGTGCATCCATCCATAATAAAAAGTGCCGCACACGGCTCCCGGGGGTCTCCTGTAGCGAATCGATGCGTTTTTGTAAGAAAAATATCCATTAGGGTTGTGCCGATAGACGATAGTATCATGTATCGACGATAGTCAAAGATATCTCCTGTTGCTTATGCCTTTGACGATAGCCACACGATTATTATTATTATCCGTCAAAAATAGACTAGGCGTTTAACTTTAACGATGCAGTACAGAGAGCCGCTTCAAAAGGGATGCTTCAGAAACTTGCGTAGAGGTGGCTGGTATAAACAAAAGGCAAGTTGAGCTGGAGGGGGTGTTAGGGTGGGAAAACGTGCAATCTGTTTTTGCATGCAGTTGCTGTTGCTCGCGAAAGCGCGCAGTTGCTTTCTAACGCGCGTTGTTTTTACTTTCACTTTTGAAATCAATCCCGTTCAGCAAGGAGGGGAGATGATAGAAAAGGGGGGCACAGTAATAATAATATTACGCCCCCCCCCCCCCAACATTAACTATTATATTCACTTATGGTACTATTAAAGTCCATAAGCTCACGCTAGGCTAGTCAGTCGAACCACCAAACACAAAAGCATGTTCTAGTACACCCCCAAAACAAAATCAAGATTTTGAAAAAGAGCATAATAGGACCCCTTTAATGCACTGCATAAACGTGAATTAACAATGTCACAGTATATATACACTACCATTCAGTAGTTTTTTCTTTTTCTTTTTTTTTCTTTTTTTTTTTAAACGCTCTAAGGCTACATTTATTTGATTAAAATACAGTAAAAACAGTAATATTTTACAGTTTTTATTCTTTTTATGGCATTTTCAGTAGCCATTACATCAGTCAATAAAATATAAAAATGTTTGTGCTGGATTTTTTAATTAAAAATAAAGTAATTATTTTTGTGGACATTTGTCAGGATTCTTCGATAAAACAGATTCTTTAGATTCTTCTCAGGATTTATCTGAATGCTGTTAAAAAATGTACAAAAAAAATCTTACCATGAAATTAGTATAGAATATTAGTAAATAAATAAAACCTAGATTAATAAATGCGGTGAAAATTGTTGTTAGTTCTTAGTTCATTTTACCTAATGCATAAATTGATGTTAACAAACTGAACTGTTTTAAAACATTATCCATGACCTTTTTTTTTAATAGTCAGCACTGTTTTATCAATATCATCTTAACTGTGATGGCGTTTGTTATTTAAATAGGAAAATGACTAATGATGACAGTGACATTGACTGCATTTGATATTGACACCCAGTGTTCATATTATAAATTTAATTTGTTTTGCAATTCCGGGCCAAATCCAGTTCTCTTTTAAAGCATCTTGTGGGCCACCATAGAGCACTCCTGCTTTAAGATGATATTTGACGTACTTTAAGATCATCTGTATTCCCGGTTATTTTCTGCTCTGACAGTATTTTTCTGTTTCCTTAAGATAATATCAAAGCCACGCAGGTCTGTTAATGAGAATCCCTGGACATTTTCTTGGTCCTGTAAATTTTGTCAGAATAAGCCACTGATGGTGGTTTGATGAAAGTGAGCATGATGAGTGAAGAGATAAATCTCTCTGCTACATTTTGTACTCAAACAACTGGGATGACAGCACCTCTGTGAGCCACCTCCGTGGTTGACATTTTCAAAGGATCTGTAATCCATCAAAAGGCCATAAATAGTCTGGATGGTGCCCCGTGACGTCCAGCAGGAGATGTTACACTCTCCATGGGTGAAGAGCCTCGTATTAGATCGCAATATTTTCTCCTGAGTGACGGATGTAAGAATAACACACAAATTTACACCCGGGCACACACATACATACACGTGAATATAAAACCTTGCAAAAATCTAAGCAAATAACTGTCCTTTTATTGACTTTTTTTGTATTAGACCTGCAATAATTCAAAAGAATACTTCTTTATCTCTATATAGTGTCATTGTACTGTTCTAGTAGTCATTTAGATTCCCAAGATAAAATAACATAATTATCTGAATTTAGATTTTTATTGGTTTTAACCTTTTGACAGCACCAATATTTTTAATTTAAGTTTCTGTTTTGTAGGTCTTACAGATTCTTTCCCTTGTCCCCCTGATGAAACCCTGTGCATTGTAATACTGTTTTTCTTCAATCCACAGAAGCAGCCAACAAGAAAACAAAGGGATCCAGTCAGATCCAGCGCAGTCAGGAGACAGGAATGGCAGTGGAGTATCCCCGCAACGTCATGGCTCGCCAAGCCAGCCGAGAGTCCACTGATGGCAGCATGAACAGTTACAGCTCTGAGGGCAAGTTAGTATCCAGAGCAGTGTAAACCCTTTTTTTGCATACACACAACTCTGCAGTTCTAAACCACATCTTTATATATCATTTTTTCTTTACGATTTTGGATCAGTACCTTTTGCATAAATGTTTATTTGTTTGTTTATTTCTTACAGTTTGTCTAAGGCCATCATTTATTGCATAAACCCACATTGAGCTTACACTACCAGTCAAAAGTTTTTGAACAGTAAGATTTTTCATGTTTTTTAAAGAAGTCTCTTCTGCTCACCAAGCCTGCATTTATTTGATCGAAAATACAGCAAAAATTGAAATATTTTTACTATTTAATATAACTGTTTTCTATTTGAACATATTTTGAAATGTAATTTATTCCTGTCATTTCAAAGCTGAATTGTTAGCATCATTACTCCAGTCACATGATCCTTCAGAAATCATTCTGATATTCTGATTTGCTGCTCTAAAAACATTCATAGTTATTATTATGTTGAAAATAGCTGAGTAGAATTTTTTCAGGTTTCTTTGATGAAAGTTCAGAAGAACAGCATTTATCTGAAATAAAAAGCTTTTGTAACATTGTAAATGCCTTACAATTTTTTAAGTGGTTTAAGTCGTCACTTTTGTTTAGTTTAAAGAATAAATAAAAATATTGCTGAATAAAAGTATGAATTTCTATAATTTCTTTCCAAAAAATAAAAAAATAAATAAATTATACTGACTCCAAGCTTTCGAATCCGATAGTGTATAATGTTAATTTTAGATAAATGCTAATCTTTGGATTATTCTCTTCATCAAAAAATCCTGAAAAATATATACTCAGCTGTTTTACGTACTGATAAAAATAATAATAAATGTTTCTTTAACAGCAAATCGCCATATTAGAGTGATTTCTAAAGGATCATATGACTGGAAGACTGGAGTAATGATTTACTTTGATCACAGGAATAAATTACATCTGAAAATATATTCAAATAGAAAGCAGTTATTTTAAATTGTAAAAATATTTCACAATATTACTGCTTTTGCTGTTTTTTGGATCAAATAAATGCAGGCTTGGTGAGCAGAAGAGACTGATGTTTAAAAACATTAAAAATCTTACTGTTCCAAAACTTTTGACTGGTAGTGTATATGACATGGTACTGGACAAAAATGAAGCATATAAGTCATGATCCAATAATGAAATGATGATGCATCAAGGTATATTGAAATGTTCACTACTGTACAAAACCTTAGGCTCAGTAAGGGGTTGTTTTTTTAATTAGTTGATTAAAAGTTGATTAAAAGTGACAGTAAAGGCTTATGTAATGTTACACAAGATTTAAATTTCAAATAAATGTTGTTTTAAACTTTTAAAGGATCCTTAAAAATGATCACAGTTTTCACATAAGTATTAAGCAGCACAGCTTTTTTAACTCTGTAAATAAATGTTTCTTGAGGAACAAGAACGTCAGAAATAAATTACATTTTAAAATATATACCGTTAATATTTTTCACAATATTAATGTTTTACTGTATTTTTAATCAAATAAACACAGCCCTGATGAGCATCAAAGACTTCTTTAAAAAAAAAAAACTTTGAATGATAGTGTACTGTATGTTTTGGGATGTATAATGTAACCCAGTCTTAATTTCTGCTATTTTACCCGAAGCTGACCTTCTTTCCAGCTCACACTCCTTGAAAATGTCTTGTCTGGTGTTTTTATGCATTCGCTGTGAACCCATCACTCATACATAAGTGGTCTCTCAACAGGCTGTGTTTCATGTTCATATGAGCTTCTCTCATCTAGATTTATTTGGAAAAACCATAAGGATAAGCTAATAGAAACAGTCTGATTTACAGAGCTAATGCTGTGTCCACTACTTTTTCAGCTCTATTTTTGGAGCCAGATGGCAAGCGGTACTCCCCTATAATAATTAAAATATCCATCATCTGCAGAGAGGGGTCTTGGCCGGGTCTGCAGCTCCGCAGCCACGCTTCCCTTTGCGGCTTCAGAGCAGCGGTCGGTCGGTTGACCTGGCTGCTGTGTCACTCCACAAAGTGTGACTCCGCGACTCCAAGATTTAAGGCTTTTTTCACGTGAACGTGTTTTAAATAGTCCGAAATCACATGAGGCTGTTCATATGGTAGCACGACACGGGCTGGCACGTCCCTCAGACATTCCTCCTGGAGTTAGGTCATGGAAATTGCGCTGGTCTCAAAGGAAATATTGAGTGTATTAAGAGGGGCCTTAACGCAGGACAGGGTTTACATACCGTACACAGCACAATTCTGCTGCTGGAGGAGATAGGCTGCATTTCACCAGCTTTTGAACTCTATATGAGGGCTGTAGGCTCATTCTGGAATAGTAGATTTCATCCATATACACAAATTGTTTTATAAGTTCTTGTTTGTTTTCATATGTTAGTATCAGTGTTACCAATTCTGCGGTTTTCCCACAGAATTGGGCTAATTTAACACTGCTGCTGGGTTGAAGCGACCCCAATAACTTTATATTTAACCCCTGAAATGCAAATTTTACCAGGGGAACCCTGCCAAAAAACGAGTGTTTTACCCCCCTGGTGGACCCCATTTTGAAATGTGATTGGGCTAGTTTTGAGTAGCAGTTCGGTGGGTTTTGTTGTGAAAACCTGGCAATGCTGGTTGGTATCTACAAAGGATTTATTTATTTTTTTTCATTTTTGAATTTCTGTTGATTTACCGTAACTTGTATATGAATTGTTGCCTTACAGTATGATATCTATCCATCCATCCATTCATTTGTGTATCTGATAACCTGTGTCTGTGTGTGTGTCTCAGTCTGATCTTCTCAGGGATGAGATTAGGGGCCGACAGCCAGTTTAGTGACTTCCTAGATGGTCTCGGGCCTGCTCAGTTGGTGGGTAGACAAACACTTGCAACGCCTGCTATGGGTGAGTAAACATCTACTTAAAGTCTATTTAAGTTTAATTTTCTGCAATGAAAAACTTTAAAACACTTTAATTTTTGTTTTGTTTTATTGTGTAGGAGATGTTCAGATTGGACTGATGGACAAGAAGGGGCAGCTAGAGGTGGAGGTTATCAGGGCCCGTGGTCTTACGCCTAAACCAGGTTCCAAATCGCTGCCGGGTGAGAGTGTGCCATCAATACATGCAACAATTTCTCAATAATAGTGAATAATAATGAAAATAGATCAATGATTCATTACAGTATGTGCCTGTTACTTAGTATGCAAACATGTATGAGTAAATCAATCAGATTTAAAAAGTTAGTTCACTCCTCAATTTAAATTTCCTGATAATTTACTCATCCAAAATCAGTAGAAAAGTAATTCAGGTTTTTGAGGCAAACATTCCAGGATTTTTCTCCGTATAGTGGACTTTAATGGAAGCCAACGGGTTGAAGGTCCAAACTGCAGTTTTAAAGGGCTCTACACGATCCCAGCTGAGGAATAAGGGTCTTAAACGATTGGTAATTTTCTAAAAAAAAAAAAAAAAATTATATATTTTTTTTTCACTAGCTCTGCATCCACGACTTCTCACAGTACGTAAACATATAGGAAAGGTCACACGTGGTTAGTTCTACGTTTGTTCATTTTGGTTCAAAAAAGTAAAATCTCTTTTTCTCCTCCAACTTCAAAATCATCTGACAGCGTTTTTACCTTTTTTGTAAAGGGCATTTGACTTTGCACATTCGCTTTGTAAACACTGGGTTGGTACTTCCGCCTGTGTTACGCGTGACCTTTTCAACGTGTAAAATCGTGGACGCAGACCAGCATTTGTGGTTAAAAGGTTATAAATTGTATTTTTTTGCTAGATAAGACCCTTATTCCTCAGCTAGGATCATGGAGAGCCCTTCGAAGCTGCTCTGAATCTGCAGTTTGGACCTTCAACCTGCTGATCCCCATTGAAGTCCACTATATGGAGAATAATCCTGGAATGTTTTCATCAAAAACCTTAAATTCTTTTTGACTGAAGACAGAAAGACATGAACATCTTGGATGACATGGACAAATACACTTAAAAATAAAGGTTCTTTATTGGCATTGATGGTTCCATGAAGAACCTTGAACATCCAAGGAACCTTTCAAATGCATTAAAGGTTCTTTAGATTTTTAAAATCTTCTTCAAAATGGTTCTTCTGTGGCATCACTGCAAAAACACCCTTTTGGAACCTTTGTTTCTAAGAGTGTAGATATGTGATTTAAAGCTTCTTATTTGAGTGACCCATTTGAGCAATACATCTGCTCTTCACAGCTCCCTACGTCAAGGTCTATTTGCTGGAAAACGGAGCGTGCAAAGCCAAAAAGAAAACCAAGATTGCACGAAAAACGCTTGATCCTTTGTATCAGCAATCGCTGCTGTTCGAGGAAAGTCCGCAGGGTAAAGTTCTCCAGGTAGGAGTCGATTTCATTTGTTTCTGACATGCCTCCGAAGTCTAACATTTGTGCATACTGATCACCGAATGTGTCTTCAGGTAATAGTCTGGGGTGACTATGGCCGCATGGACCACAAATGTTTCATGGGAGTCGCCCAGATTTTTTTAGACGAGCTGGATCTTTCTAGCACAGTGATCGGTTGGTACAAACTGTTTCCCCCTTCATCATTGGTCGACCCGACGTTAGCTCCTCTCACTCGTCGCGCTTCCCAGACCTCGCTGGACTCTTCAGGGCCGCCGGGCATCAGGTCCTAGTGAACGGACGGGAGCGAAGGCGAGGCGAAACGAAACACACGACCCAGTGGACCAAGGACCCGAGGCAACAATCAGAACCAGAGCGGCAGATAAAGAGACAGATGGACAGAATCATGATCAAAGCTTTGCTGAAGCCTGACAATCACTTCTCTCTTTTACTTTTGATCTTTGGGTTGTAGAGATTTCCTTTGATCCACTCTGCTCCTTTACTGCATGTTTTGTTGCTGAGATGACGATTCGACCCAAATAAAAAGAGAAGCGGCCGAAAAACGCGATCGTCCGACAGGAAGCGCAGCCCGCAGTGGCGCCGGTAGCCTAGATCGCTCTTATTTTCTCACGTGTTTCGAGAGTTGGCGAGAGTGAGAGGACAGCACTGCCCCTCCTCTATATTGCACTTACAGGAAGTCCCTCTGCTCAAAGACCAGAGGTAACGGGTTAAAAGTCAAGATTTAGTCTTCTCAGAGAGTTTCCTCTCTGCATCACGGATGCTGCATCCGAGGCCCCGCCGTGTGCCGGTCTGGCACGAACTCAGACTCAGAATTGTGTGACTGCGGCGTGTGTGTATATGCGTGTGAGCGTGCGTTTGCGTCTAAGAAGGCAGGGACGCCTGAGAACCTTTTAAGTCTGTTTACAGCAGTCGCCACCGACTGCTTTGCCTTTTCACGTTACTGTTGATTTGGTAAATAGGCACACTTTGTAGAATGTGAAAACATGCTTCATGTTTTCGGACATTTGTGTCATACGAGCTTCGTGGACGACACAAAACCACTTGTATTCGATTCACCGGGACTGTAAGAAGCTGCCACTATCATTTGACAGAAAACAACAGATGCATTAGCTCACTAACACCGTCCGATTCCCGGATTTCACGCGATCACAAATCACATCTTACAGGCATATTTTTAATTCTATTCCGTTTGGTAAAGGACCTGTACATACCGATATTAGAATTTCTACCCGACTAGAGTTTACATTATTTTAATGCAAGCACAAATGCTTGATTTTTGAACAAAAAAAAGCTTTTGGGGTTAATAATAAAACAAAAAAAGAGGCCAAAATCGGAAGCTTCCTATTTTTAGCTGTTTGTCATCGGTTTAGTTGATTCTAAAACCAATCTCACAGATCCCCCCTGAGCATTTTGAATGTGACAGTAAGGCGTTCCAACAAAGGGGAACAGACGCCACCAACAAGGGGAACAGCATGAATCTGGAACTGTTCCAAGTTGCATGCACATTTTGTAAAACAAGACAGATGAGAAAAAAAAGAGACTACAATAAGTGTGTGTTAGTTCCACAAACTGTAGGCCAGCTTGTATGTTGCATGTACTTGTACAGTTTGCTTGTACTTGATATAAATAGATTATCAAATAAAACGAAGCCATTCATTCCATGTGTGGGCATTTGGCCGGGTTCAGCCATACACACAGGCCTTATTTTGGGGCTGAATGTCTATAAGAATTTTTTTAGTTTTGATTTCCTTCTTTTTTTTTTTTTTTTAACCCTGGATGGATAAATAAGTGCTGTACTGTAGTACCGAGCAAACACAAGGCCCTATTTTATTGAAGATGTTGGTGTTCACTGTAGTCTGTACTACTGTGGGGCTCAAACTAAGGTAGATAATCTGTATAAAAACTAGAGCTATCTGTATATGGAATATAAAATCACAACGACTTAGAGATATATCGATATTGAAACAGAGTGTATCAAGTAAACATCACTTACGTACATGCATATATTGTAAATATGAGTCTGCAAAGAGGTTTACTTATATTTACAAAGCGGCCCCATTCAAGTTAATGGATCAGTGCTCTGTCTCTTGGTTCTGCTGAGCGGAAGAAGGGATGCCTCCAAAGTTTTATTTTAGTGATGCCCAATCTGACGAGAGAAATTTGGACCTCTACCGACCTGTTGCGTTATCATAAATGCTCATGAATCCTCGTTTCAATGAGAAGTTTACTTTATATGCCTGCTTATGGCAGATTTATTTCCTTTGTCAGTATTATTCAAGGATACTGATTGTTTACAGTTCGTGTGTTCCACTGAAACAAAATTGAAAGTATTCACTGCAACATTTCTTGTTTGTACAGCAGACGTGGCTCAAATAATGTGTATGTTTTATATTCAAGAGTTCATTTTTATTATTTACAAATAAAAGACTGTGTGGAAGAACATTTGTGTACTGATTTTTTTTTATTTATTTATTTTTTTTTACATTTTTGTCCACGCACTCAAACCAAATCAAGGTCTGTCCAGTAGCGTCCCGTCCACCAATGTGTCATACTCTAGCTAATCGTAATCCAATCCCTCCACCACGTGGAGACAAATAGCATTACACTGTTCCTTCCTTTTGTTTAGGGTTCATTTGCATTTGTTTACTTTTTTTAATAGTTGTGCAAGGTCACTGTTTAACATCAGCTAAAAATACCTCTTTTGTCAGTGCTTTGGATTTCTGGAAATTTGACAATAGACTGTGTGTGTTTATGTAACTAGTGAGCAGCTGTTCTTATGACTAATTCAATTATGGAGCTAACTGTCATTTGATGCCAGTGTCTGTTTAGGTGAGCAATAAAAGTAGACATAGTGGAACATAACCTTAAAGAAAGATGCTTAGCCCTGGACTAAATTACTTGTACAGTGTTTTGTTATTCGGGCATAATATTACACAGATACTTCAAAATCAAATCAGGAAATCATGATGTCATTGCACAGTTGAATTGTAACCAAATAGTGCTGTTTTTGCCATGAATCAAATCTTAATTTTAAAACTGAAATCAAAAAGATGCAATGAGGCAAGGCAGGTTTATGTATGTACACTCGCTGAAAAAAAAAAGTACAAAAGCTGTCACTAGGGCAGCATCCTTTCAAAAGGATTTTATATTTCCCTCTCAAGGTAGAAGTGCCTTAAAGGGTGCATATTCTGAGATTTTACAGGAAGGCTATTTAAAGTGCTATAAACAGACATGACAAAGAAACAGAAAATGAAGACATGAAAGTGCAAATAATAAAGGCTTTAAACATTAAAATAAAAAGAGCAGGTATAAATAAAATGTTTTTTTTTTTTCTCAGAATCAAAAATACATCAAGAAGAAAATAGGTAAGAAGGAAATTTGATGGACTAAACTATTGTACCTTTGGTTATCTACACTGTCTTATTTTACTGTTATTTATAGTGTTTTATTTTTAGTTTAGGTTTTAGTAATTTTGTTATATGCGTTTGTCGTTTTTATTAGGTTTTTTTTCATATTTTTATGTAGCTTTAATTAATTATTTATTTTAGTTTAAGCTTTAGCAATTTTTCTTCAACTTTAAGGTATTTATTTCAGTTAGTTGCCAATGCAATATTTCCGTTCATTATTTTTTGTTCAGTTTCATTTTTTAAAATTTTATTTTACATTAACTTTATTTCAACAGCACAACACAAAAAAATTGCACACTTTCATTGTGAAAGAAAAAACATGGCTAATAGGAGCAGGGCACTCTCAGTGCCCCATTTTTTTTTTTTTTTTTGGAGAAGGAAAGGGTCAAGAATGTCAGCAGCTGGAACCCAGGTGTGTGTGTGTGTTTTTTTCAAGATCAGACCTATTTTGGTCCACCATGTACTGCAGACGGCCCACCTGATGCCGAGAATTCAATGGTAATTGGGCAACACAATCTGTACGGGTCTAACAATGTGTAAGTGGTTGTATCTGAACGGCTTAAACCGGTTTGATTTGTAACAGAGAAATGTTGGTATAAGGGAAGCTAACTGTGAAGAAATCAGTGCAGGAAGTTGTTGTGGAGTTTCGGATGATTATTGTGAACATTCCTGTAGCCAGGGCAAATTTGAATTAACCTGACATACTATCTGTGACATACAGTATTTGTACTTTGTTTTAATAACTTGCTACTTTAAAATAGTTTAACTGTCTGCATGTTTTGCAGTAAAGGGAATAGAGTTTGCACTTACGTCACGATTTGGTCAGTTACCCCGAGATACTCGGATGTAAATGACAGCATGGATTGCACGGTTAATGTACTAGCCTACTGAATACATTGTTCTGCTAATTTAGACTGTCTAAACCATGGAAAAATGTGTGGAAGCTGCTAAATCATATAGAGAAAGACTTAGTAAGCAGAAAAGGCGCAATATTTTGACAAACTTAAGTTAATGGGTGGTAAAGATACAAGCAGTATTAAGATATTAGCCTAATATTTCACCTACCTGACTGAATGAATAGAACAAACATGAATGTTGTCAAGATTCTTGCCCTGAAAATCCTGGTTCAGGTCGGCCATGCAACCATAAACGCTTTTTGTTCCTCAGACAGTTTTTTGCATTCTTCTCCTTGATTTGTTATAACTTTTGGCAGTCTATAGTACTCCAAATGTTCCTGGTCTGACCGATTAATACAGCCCAAAACATGACAATATTTGACCATTTCAGTAGCAATAATCGGCAACATATTATAGTTTCGTTAGATTCAGAGGCATTGCTTACATTCAGTGTCGACAATATGGCCGATTGATGATGCAAGGTGAAAACAAGATGGTAAAGTTGTAAGATTTGAGACAAACACCAGATAAGGAAATCAAGCAAGATAATAAATGATAAAAAAATACAAAAATACAAACTTTTTTGACATAAAGGAACACAAAAGTTTAAGTTTTTTGAATATTTGAAGCTCTGAGATATTTTCACTCATTCATTTTACTCTATTCCATAGAACAGATTAAATAAGGGCTTACTTTTCTCCATTTTTATGTCTGAATATGGCAAATCTCCACCTGTTCTTAAGAGGGAAGAGTTTTGAGGAGGCAGTACACATCGTTTCCTGTACTGTTCTAATCTACAGCGTTACGGCAAAGGATTTTTCTATCCGACTCTTGTGCATTTCCAGTCCGAATTAAATGTAATGAGATACAAATTCAATGTACCGCGAAATAATGGGAAGAACGCATACATAAACACGGCGCAACAAGTGTAGTCCAACTGAGGAGCTAATTACTCTTATGAGTATGGGAGAAACGAAGCTTACCGACACTTTGAATCAATTGCTTTGCACATTGATTCACTGTTTCGAAGCGCTCGCCATGCGCTGACGACTGCTGGTCAGACTGAAATTGCTAAAATGTCTACAAATGTATAATTGACTCTATGCACGATCACTTCCGCGTTTGGTCTCAGTCCGCTCAGTTACATCGATCCAAAATCGCCCCTACCGGCAAACCATTGAAATTCTGAAACATTATGAAACAGTTGTGACGTAACGAAGCCTCGTTTACTGAAATCACGTGACAATTTGATACTCGCACTGAATCACTAGTTCAAAACAAATGATTCCAAAACTCAATCGTCACTGAATCAGTCAGAGTTTTGAATCTTCTGACGTAACTGCAAGTTCTCATTACTTTTATTGATATCCGCTTTGAATTAAAGTTTATAAGTTTAGACAATAGTTAAACAATCAACATTAAGCTATAATAAAGTAGTAATCTTCTGAGGGCATCTGCAATGGTTCTTGTTCTCCCGTGTGAGCAGGTGAATCATCGGTGGACTGTTAAACGGCCGTTCAGTAAGTACATTCATAAACTCAGTGCTGTTGCATTGCCAGTCAGCTGTTAATGGAAAGTGTCTGTTTTGTCTGGTTTCAGACTGCCTGGGAAATGAAACCAGTGCCGTGAAAAGATTTCAAACATTTTTAAAACAGGGGATGATTTATGGGCAGTCTTGCAAATATGTAAAAAGCATATCTTGCGCTCCATTCTTCAAATGAATCTATTGCTAATATTTTAAGTCTCGTTACTCATTTCTCTTTGCCTTGATCCCGATGGCCATATAATCCTCATAGTTTTTTTATGACAGGGCTTATTGGAGAGTTTGTCTGGGTTCTCACTATTCCTCACCACCGTGCCACGCTCACATTCTGCAGAAATGTGGTTCAGGTTGATGGATTCTTTGGAGGAGGCCTTAACATTTAGAGGCTTTAGTAAACTCTCTTAATTCACAGATCTGAAAGTTATGGCCAAACCAAGTCTTAGTTTTCACAGTGTAACCTAACCTCTAAATCAGTGAATCTGATTTGATTGTGAATGTTAATGTGATTTCTTACGACTGCAGTCCTCACAAGAGCTTGGCCTACTACGCTTTAAAGGAAAGTCATATACTCTATAGGAAATCACACTATTAGAATGGTTATTTAATAGTTATATAATATTTATTTATTTTAAAGCTCTTATGGTTTGCAGCTTAAACTACATTTCACGTTTGCAGCAATACTTTGTAAATGAGTATATTCAAGTCTGTATTAACAGACTCAGACCACTAGAGTGTGTTGTTGTTAGCTGTGAATGAACTTCTTGGAGAGCTATCCACACTATAATAAAAACTGTTAAGCCATCAGAAATATAGGGATACATTTTTATGGTCATAAGAATAATGCACCAGAAAGTCTACCCTCATCAGCAAAATGATTACATTAGGTTATAAATGTCCTGTCCATAAGAGTTTATGCTTTAAGTTCCTATACAGATGTTTTTACCATCCAAGTACAGCAGTAAATTTGAGCTTTGCATGTGATACAATATAATAAATTGCTTTGTCTTATAATAACTTGTGATTCTAAATCACACTGAACTCAAGTCTGCGCTGCCAGGATCATTAAATAAACTCAATAACAATTCTAATATTTGTATTGTAAACACAAGGTGTTCTTGTTCATTTGGCTTATTTATTTGCCATTATGTTACACTCTTGTCAGTTTTGTTAATGAAAGCTTAAGCAGCTTTTGCACAGCTGCAAGAATATGGCATAATTATGCTTTTTATAATATAAACTCTATCCTTAGTGTGAGAAATATTAAAGATTTTATCCACCCTATTTGCACATTAATGACAAAAATTAAACTTCAAAATGTAAGAATGGGACAAACAAATACATAAATACTTAAAAAATCATGTCTAGTTTTTCATGCACTTGACCCAGTGTCTAAAAAGCATGAAACAATATGCTGATACATGGCCTATTAGCCTGATATGATCTGAAGAATAATGCTGTAACCATATCTGCTGATTTATTCATATAATTATTTATTTAGATATTGTGATTATGTAGTAAAGGATTTGCTCACATGGAAGCACATTGTATAGTGACATTGTATTCAGTGGTAACACTGCAATGTAAGGTTCCAATGATAATGTTATCCTGGAAGATTTCCCTGAATTACAGAGACAATCAGTGAAGCGCTGAACAGCTGCGTTTGGCATCTCACTTTCTACCACACACACACACACACACACACACACACAGTTCTATTGCCAGTCTCTTTATTTCATGTAATGCTTTTGCATTTCTATTCTACATTATTCAGCATTTCATGACAAGACATGAGACACAGACACATTATGAGACACAGACACATATACAGACACATATTATGCTTTGACTTTGTGCCTTGTTCTGTGATGTGTATTTAATGTGCTTTATTGGCATGACAAATAATTATTTTTAATGCTAACATATTTGAGTTAGCCATGCATAAAAAAAAAGAAAAAACAGGGCAGCTGACAAAGAAATGTAACAGAGTCAAGAAGAAACATTCCTAAGAATGCTAGGTAGACTGATCTAAACAGTTATATGGCATATATGTAAAATATAATGAAACAGCGTTCACATCATTGAAACGTACCGTTTACCTGCTAAGTCAACTGTATGCCGCTTACCGGCGTTTGCATTTCATTTCTTTTCGGATCACGTGATTCGTCGGGCAGAGGCTCCGCTAGATCTGCGGGTTCCGTGATTACCGGATCAGACTGAAGCGATTTCAGTTGAGCCCCGTTTAGAAACCCAGAAAGACATAGATATGCGCTTAAGTTTTTTTTGTTTGGTGTTTTTATAAAGGGTCTTTTGAGGAGAATCTATTCTACCACCACAGTGAGTAGAGAACTATTATTAGTTGTAATTCAAACACTTTTGTAAGTGGATTCAAGATAATGTGAGCACAGCGGTGTTGTACTTAAATGCTTGTATCAGTGAAGACAGTGATCCCCCAAGCTTAAATAACTTTGTTTCACTATATTTTTTGGAGGAGGTTGTCAGCTATGTCTTCATAAACACACGTTTTATACATAAATGTGCTGTCGTTAATCCGATCCCCTCAGCAGAGAATGAAGGCGCAGTTCTCTCTCAGCTCGACATAAATGGGCATGCAGGGAGAGCCGATGGCGATGCCAGAGCGCTTGGGAATCTTATTCATCATAAAAGCGATTAAATATTATTAAGTATGAATTCTAAAGCGTCTGACTTATGTGGACATTTTTTAAACAAGGGACATCAATAAACAGTTTTGGGGGGATACAAATTAAACGCGAGCCAGCGAATTACACGATTATTTGACCCTCTTAACCAAATGAAATATTTAATAAAACTTAAACCCTCATCCCAACAACATACAGCCAGTATGTTTTAATGTCTTTTTTAAACATTTCAATAACCACAAAAGTTACATAAGTTAGAATACACTTGATAGACACAAGTCATAAGGCAAAAAAATAAGATGTCACAAAATATGACAGGGTTGCCAGGTTTTCACAACAAAACCCGCCCAATTTCTACTCAAAACTAGCCCAATCGCGTTTTAAGTGCGGTCCCCGTTAAAAATCGCGTTCTAGGGGGTAAAACACCTTTTTTTGGCATGGTTCCCCTGGTCAAATTAGCATTGCAGGGGCTAAAAACTATGTCATTGGGGCTGTTTCAACCCGCGGCAACAGTGTTAAAGTAGCCCAATCCCACGGAAAACCACAGACTTGACAACACTGAAACATGACAAGTTTTCTGACTTCTGAAGTAAGCCTATGGGTGAGACTTCCGGTTCGTTAGCCGCCATAGGGAGATAAACAGAAGAATAGCGACGTGTAGTAAACGGTAAAACTGTTTGCGCTACAATCCAGTGTGTTAAGATATTATTAAAATAATATGGAAAGATAGACCAATTAATCAATCAAGCAGCAAAACGAGCTGTTTTTATACAGCAAAAAATAGCAAAAAAATAGATGAGACAGAAGTCAGAGGCATAAAATGTACAAATGGAGCGCCCAGTCTTATGGCAAAGATAAGGTGGATATTTTTGGTTGCTCAGTCAATCTCAGTTAACCCACAAACCCCCAAAACTTTGTAGTTAACACTGATTTTAATAAGGAGAAATTTTAGATTACATTATTAAACTAAATACGCTCCAGAACACAATTCGCATTCATAGATATGTTAGCATTTGCCTGAGGTGGTAGCCATAGCAACAGTATGCTGCTCAAGCATAAACATAACTCTCATTATTTATCATTTACATATTTACTGCATGGCAAGTATGCCATGAAAAGTTTTGTATTGTAGTATTTTAGATTGACCGCTACAGATCGTGGTTCGAAAATAATACAAAATGAATACTGTCAGAAACGGTCTTAAATTACCCGCTTAATTTAAAGTTATTCGCGCGTTGAAGCGAACGCTTCATACAGTTCATAATTTGCCTGTATTGGAGGTGTTTAATGTCTACATCAGTTCTTGTCAGGACATCTGAACTAGAATACAGTAGCCTATGGTTTACAGTAGCAAAGAGAGAGAGATAGAGAGGGAGAGAGAGAGAGCGAGAGAGAGAGCGCGCGAGCGTTCCGCTTAATGTCGGGTGATGCCCTCCCCTCGCCAAATCTCCTCCACTGAGATGGTGACGCTCCTTCAAAACTCCAATCTCACAGCGGCGGGAGCAGATTGCTTGAGTCATCTGAAGGTTCATAACTTTACCAAATCTTTCCTAGCTTATCTGCCAATGAGCTGGATGCCTGCAGTTGTCAGTAGGTGATCCTGTTATATATAATATTAAAAAAAAAAAAAAAAAAAAAAAAGCAGAAGAACAATAAAGCACCCAATGTTTTTACACAGGGAACTCTGAAGCTCGTGTACAGCCTCTTTATATGTGCGCACCGCTGGTGCCAGACGCGCGTTTCCAGCCTGCGCTGGTGATGCGATGCCCCGCAACCACAGCGGCGATGAGGGCGGTACTGGTCTCTGGATGAAGACCTCGCAGCACTATGGCATGAAAGATGTTGAAGCCGGTCGTGGGACGATGAACAACGCGACCAGGACAGTCGACAGCCTGCTGTCGGCGCCGGGCACAACAGGTGCAGGAGGCTCGGAGAACCAGAGGAGAAAGCAGGGCGCCCGGCTGAGCCTGCTGGGGAAGCCGCTCGCCTACAGCGCGCAGAGTGGCCGGAGAAACGCGCGCTACAGGAAGCTCCAGAACTACCTCTACAATGTCTTGGAGCGACCGAGAGCCTGGGCATTCGTTTACCATGCCTTTGTGTAAGTTACTCTTTTTACTGATTACATCGTGTATGTTCACAACTGGAGTTCACCTGTTACTTAAAGTGACATTTATGCACTTTTTTTTTTTAAATGTCTCCTTTCCTTTTATGCGTCCTAATTGTATTTTGAAATGCTTAGCTGTTGTATGAACGAAATATAGGGATGTAGAGAATCTGGTGTACAATATTTTCATAAGTTCATATGCCAGTCTCTTAGCTATTAAATGAAACTGCTTAGGAGAACCTATATCAATCAAATATTGAAGCAGCATTTCCAAGCGTTTATTTTGACTCATGTTTGATGTCATATTCAGTATGACAGTAAATAAATATCTAGTTACAGTAAAAAAAGCTGTTTGATCACTCCGTTGTTTGTCTTTTAAATGCATTATGCTTTGTATTTACCATTACTGTTACTGGGAAATGTATGATTATGGCTTTTCTGAGATTTTCTGTAAGCTCCCTAAAAGGGATGCTTTTTACATGACCCCAGTTTAAAATGAAATGCATGTACTCTGGCATAGTTTTCATGTTCAGATTGGTTGCGTCTGTTGACATGTTGTTAGGACCGTTTGTGCAAGGAGGAAGCCGAGCTGTCGGATGGTGAGACTCGAGCGCTGCTCTGTGCTGCGAGAAAGGATGTTGTTGTTTTATTTGTGCTGAGAGGACAGCTGAGGTCATGGAGGTTAAGTTGTTACATCTGCAACAACGCATTGTCCCACACTAGTCAGAAGCTGATGCTTGAATATGCTATCAGAAGAAAAAAATCGAGAGAGGAAGGAAGTGGCTTTTACTTGAGTTGCTACTTGCTTGTTATCAGTAATTAGTTTTTGACAAGCTTTAGAACATATTTATTAAGCATTTGTTCTGTAGCCACTGATTCATAGAATTATTGGAAATGATGGATTTGTGTGCGTGTAAAAGGAAGAAACACTGTGTAAAATGTGGTGAGAGGTTTCGTCATGAGAAAGAAGTTGATGAAGAAAATCTAAATCTATTGAGACTATTGGTTTCAAAAGGCTGTGCGAAAGAAGACATGGGGGACTGTTTGAAGTCAATGAACAATCAATCACAACCACAATCTGTGCCCTTAAGCAAACCATATGCTGCTTCTGCTGTTTCCGTCATGTACTCATATCCTTTGTAATAAATAGAGTCTACTAAATAGCACATTATTAACATTATTAGCTCATTTGTCTCTTGTGCCAGTGTGCTCGAGGGTCAGACGTACAGTAGGAGCATATGTCCCATATGAACACATGCATGATTTATTTCATCATTAATTATGAAGATGCCATTTAGAGCTTGAGCTTGAGAAATATGAATAAATATGAATAAGTGCTGGAGGAGGTCATTAAATGTCATACTTGTTGTTGCTTAATTAGTTATAAAACATTTAAAACATTTACGAATTAAAAACAATAATGTTGCTGTTAAAGTAAAATAGATTATAAACAAATATATATGTGACCCTGGACCACAAAACCATAAGGGTCAATTTTTTAAAATTGAGATTTATACATTTTCTGAAAGATAAATAAGAAAGCTTTCCATTGATGTATGGTTTGCAGGACAATATTTGGATAGGACAATATTTGGTCAAGATACAACTATTGGAAATTCTGGAATCTGATTTAAAATGTATTTATGTATTTATGTAAAATGTATTTTAAAATGATTTAAAATACTAATTAAAAATGAAGTTTTAATATATTTATGGTAGGAAATTTACAAAATATCTTCATGGAACATGATCTTTAATTAATATCCTAATGATTTTTGGCATAAAAGAAAGATCAATAATTTTGACCCATACAATGTATAGTTGGCTATTATTATATGCTACTTAAGGTTTTGTGGTCCAGGATCACATATGTTATAAACAAAATTTATTTTGCCTTGTTTTCTGTGGTTTGGATAATTAAATGATAAAAATCTGCTTTTTTCTTAGTTTTTCAGCAAGGCACCCATGGCAACATACAATATATCTAGCATCTAGTGTAGTATTATACTGTATACCACATGTTAGACTATAATGCACTATAGCCCTTTGTTAAGACGACTTTCTGTTCAACGGGTTCTTAAAATGGAAAGGATTTTCAGTGGCCATATCAATAACTCACAGTTGTCTGCTCACCCAGCAAATGTTTTTTTTACAGCGCATCAAAGTAAGCTCATTTATCTTTTTGTGATGAGCAGATTACAGAACTGCAGCTGAACGCATTTCACCAAGGTTAAAGCTCCATGCCACATCTCAGTATCAATATCAACAAAATCTTTTTATTGCCTTCGCTAATGCTAAACATAACCCTCTCTGGTAATCATTTTTGACACTAAGTCAGAACGCCGGCTCCTGCGTCAGCAGCACCACATGCGTGCGTTTCGGGACTCTCGTGAATGCACGTCGAAGACTGACATGAAAGAAGAAATAGTTGAATGAAGTAGTTATTTTTGTTTTCTTTGCACACAAAAAGTATTCTCATAGCTTCGTGAAATTAAGGTTGAACCACTGATGTCACTTGGACTGTTTTAACGATGTCCTCACTACCTTTCTGGGCCTTGAACGTGGTAGTTGCGTTGCTGTCTGTGCTGTTGGATTTCATCAAAAATATCTTAATTTCTGTTCCGAAGATGAACGAAGGTCTTACGGGTTTGAAACGACATAAGTAATTAATGACAGAATTTTCATTTTTGGTTGAACTGTCCCTTTAATACTCTACATGCGGTAACACAAAGAACACGTTATGCCGCCATTATGAACACTTACATCATTAAAGCCCCATTCAGTATCCTTTATCCCCTCAGAAATCACATACATTCTTTAAGATTGAAAAAGGAAATTGCCCAGTAGGTGAACACTGCTATAATCATCTGTATACGTCATGCCATAGTCAGATTCAAGCCCTCTTTATATGATTGAGAATTCATCTGGTTTGAGGTAGAAGTTCATTGAGTTCCCCATTCACATTTCCTAACTGTGTTCCATTTTATGGTTTGAAAAAGTGCATATTCTGCTTAGATGGCTCAGATTGACTTAATTTTGAGTTACTGAGGGTGATTTGCACCATACGCTGCGCCGACGGCTTTTAAATCGTAACAGAATATTTCAAAGTCCCCACCTGTAATGGTCTCCTGCCTTCTCTGGGACACAGAGAGCAATAAAGGACCTCTTGTTCTCTGAGCATTTAGAAAGGTGCTCTAGTTTGCCACTGACCCGGGCAGACAGACATAATGTGATATATACAAGAGTCAGCCAACATTAGAGATTTTTCTACTTCGTCTTAAAATGTCAGTTTGGATTTAATCTTATTTCCTTACACTGGAATTCGGAGAAGGAATTAGAAGTCAGTCTTTAGTTTCATTTGTCTAAGTAGTGTAAATTTACTGAATAAGTACCAATTTCCCGGGACATTTGATTGTACTTTCATTTGTGTTATGCAACAGTTAGTTTGGGTGCTATAATCTGATTGACCGAGCTTTTCACAGTTTGTATAACTCTGTTTTTGTGACATTTCTGATTAGATGCAAGTGGGAGACAAAGAAACAAAGAAAGGTGATGTTGTTCTTGAGCTGTATAAACTGTTGTTATGTTTTCATTTAAGATTAACACACCTGTCTGATAGAGAAGACTGTTGATGCACTGACCACCAAGGCCGGCCCAGTCACTTTCATTCCCACCATTGTTGTAATCGAAGACGCAAGCTGCCATTACTCATGGTTGGAAGGTATTTGGAAACAGAGTTGGCTCTCGCTTAATGGAAAAAAGGTTTTAGACAAACAGGTAACAGATCTTGAAAAAGTGCAAAGAGGAGGTAATAAACAGGTTGTCATGCCTGTGTTCCAGTGGGAGTATGAATGATAGAGGGAAAGGCGTTTGAAAAGGACACTGTTTGATCACGTCAGGGATGCCTGACACAAGACAGACCTCAAGGAAGAGCTGCAGTCCCCAGACAGGGCACTGTAGGAGCATGTTGGGTTGCCAGCTGTGCAGAGAGAAATGTAGCGGTGTGGAACATGGATCCAAGCATTTGGACATTTCTGTCCTACTGTGTGTCATCACTGTCGATGAGCTAATCTGTCATTAAAACCTTCTGTCCTTTGAAAGAAAGGAGTTTTCTGCTTCTTAAATTCTCACTGAACCTTAAGTAGTGAAAATATACTATTTCTGAAATGTGTTAACTAAGCCCACACAGGAAAGTTTTGGGTTGGTACTATTTTTTTTTTGTCTCTTATTCTCACCAAGGCTGCATTAATTTGATCAAAAATAAAGTAAACACAGTATTTTGTGATGTGTTATTACAATTTTAAAGTTTAACTGTTTTTGATTTTATTTTAAAATGCGATTTATTCCTGTGATGGCAAAGATGAATTTTCAGTCTAGTCTTCAGTGTCACGTGATCCTTTAGAAATTCCTCTAATAGGTTGATTTGCTGCTCAAGAAATATTTTTTCTTATTATAAATATTGGCAAGTGTTGCTTAATTTTGTGGAAATTGTGATGTTTTTTTTTTTCCGGGATTACTCAGTGCATAGAAAGTTCAGAAGAACTTCCAGACAAAAAGATCAAAAAGATCATTTGTTTGAAGTATACATTTTTTGTAATATAATTTTTTACTGTAAACTTAAATAAATTTAATGTATCATTGTTGAATATTAATTCCTTAAAAAAATGAAATTTGTTATTCATACATTTCTACAAATGTTGCATTCCTTTTATTTTTGTGCATTAAATATTTTCCTATAATTTGGCACTGTTTAACTATAACGGCAATTTAGTGGCACGTTAAAAAATAAAAAATATTTAAAATTATGAGATTAAAGTTGTAATATCTCAAAATATTACGAGAATAAAGTCGAAAATACGAGAATAAAGTTGAAATGTTTCAAGAATAAAGTCGGAATTACGAGAATAAAGTTGAAATATTTCAAGAATAAAGTCGAAATATTTAGAGAATAAAGTCGAAATATTGTGAGAATAAAGTCAAAATATTTAGAGAATAAAGTCGAAATGTTTCGAGAATGAAGTCAAAATATTTCGAGAATAAAGTTGAAATGTTTAGAGAATAAAGTTGAAATTACAAGAATAAAGTTGAAATATTATGAGAATAAAGTCAAATTATTTCGAGAATAAAGTCTAAATGTTTCAAGAATAAAGTCGAAATATCACGAGAATAAAGTCAAAATATTTCGACAATAAAGTCGAAATGTTTCGAGAATGGAGTCAAAATATTTCAAGAATAAAGTTGAAATATTTGGAGAATAAAGTTGAAATGTTTCGAGAATAAAGTTGAAATTACGAGAATAAAGTTGAAATGTTTAGAGAATAAAGTCGGAATATTACAAAAATAAAGTCTAAATGTTTAGAGAATAAAGTCTAAATGTTTAGAGAATAAAGTCGAAATATTATGAGAATAAAGTCGAAATATTTCGAGAATAAAGTTGAAATGTTTAGAGAATAAAGTCAAAATATTTCTAGAATAAAGTTGAAATATTACGAGAATAAAGTTGAAATATTAAGAGAATAAAGTCAATATTTCGAGAATAAATTTGAAATGTTTAGAGAATAAATTTGAAATATCACGAGAATAAAGTTGAAATATTTCGAGAATAAAGTCGAAATGTTTAGAGAATGAAGTTGAAATATTATGAGAATAAAGTCGAAATATTTTGAGAATAAAGTTGAAATGTTTAGAGAATAAAGTTGAAATATGACGAGAATAAAGTTGAAATATTATGAGAATAAAGTCGAGATATTTCGAGAATAAAGTTGAAATGTTTAGAGAATAAAGTTGAAATATTACGAGAATAAAGTAGAAATATTAAGAGAATAAAGTCAATATTTCAAGAATAAAGTTGAAATGTTTAGAGAATAAAGTTGAAATATTACGAGAATAAAGTTGAATTATTTTGAGAATAAAGTCGAAATGTTTCGAGAATAAAGTCAAAATATTACGAGAATAAATTCGAAATATTTTGAGAATAAAGTTGAAATGTTCAGAGAATAAAGTTGAAATGTTTAGAGAATAAAGTTGAAAAATTACGAGAATAAAATCGAAATGTTTAAAGAATAAAGTTGAAATGTTTAGAGAATAAAGTTGAAATATTACGAGAATAAAGTTGAATTATTTCGAGAATAAAGTCTAAATGTTTCGAGAATAAAATTGAAATGTTTAGAGAATAAAGTTGAGATAACGAGAATAAAGTTGAAATGTTTCGAGAAATAGTCAAAATGTTTAGAGAATAAAGACAAAATATTACGAATAAAGTCGAAATGTTTAGAGAATAAAGTTGAAATTACGAAAATAAAGTTGAAATGTTTTGAGAATATAGTTTAAATGTTTCGACAATAAAGTAAAAATTATGAAAATAAAGTCAAAATGCATCAAGAATAAAGGCGAAATGCTTAAAGAATAAAGTCGACATGTTTCAAGAATAAAGTCGGAATTACGAGAATAAAGTCGAAATGTTTTGAGAATACTTTTCGACTTTATTCTCAAAATATTTCGACTTTACTCTAGTAATTTCAGCTTTATTCTTAAAATATATTTTGACTTTATTCTCGTAATATTTCAGCTTTATTCTTGTAATTTTGACTTAATTCTCGAAAAATTACAACTTCAGTTTCGTAATCGTACTTTTTTTTTTTTATCGTGGCACTAACGACGGCATCGTATTTAACACATTTGACCATGTTTAAACTGACTTTTTCTGAAATCAGTGCAGAAAGAATGAAAAAAAGGCTGCATATTCTGATGGGGCCTGCCTACGCAACAGCCACTGCTGCTCGAAACTTTCAATAAAATTAACGTTGGCATTAAGTTTAATAACAGGGGGAGACCATTAGCCAATAACAGTTTCTCAGGGCAATAGTACTGCTTTGTCGCTGTAATTGTTTCTCATGATATAGATGATGAATCAATAGAAAACCTCATTTGCTACAGTTAACACAAGGACTTTGTGATTCCATTCTGCTGATTTCATCATTTCTACCAGGTGGCAGGTAGTAAAATGTCAAAAAGTGGTCTTATATTAGTTGTGCTTTGCTGACAGGGGGGCTGACTGATGGAGGCAGCCGTCTTCTCTTAATAGCAAACCCTGCAACATAAGTAGTCTGTGAGGCTGGGCATAACCCAGAGGGGCTTCCCTGCCCACCAGTGCCCAAGCAAACTGGGCTAAAGAGTAATTGCTTTGCTGGGAAATGCATGTGGGTATTCCATCACTCACTGTTCTTTGTCTTTGATCTCGCCTGTCAGCATGAAGGGGTTCCCTTGATAGCACAGTATTTGGGTATATGAAGACAGGTGTGCACTGGGTTCTGGTTTGACAGCTCTCTGTCCGATTACAACAGCTTATGAATTATAACAGTTAATCAGCACATTTTCCTTAGGGTTTTCTGAATCGTTTCTCTAGTTTGCTTCCCACGCACATAAGCATAAAATAATCACTATCTGCGTCGGAATTGACGTACTTTCAGTGTACAGTATGAGCTGAACTTCTCAACTTGATAAAGTGCTTTTTTTAGGCATGCAGATGTGTAGTAGGACTGCATTCTTGGACATATTACATCCATCATGCTGTCTTTGACCTGTTCTTTGATCTGTGATACACTAACAACAACTGTGACAATAATTGACTCAGATGTTAAGTAACAACATTCCTATAGCACTTAGAATTGAACCCCCCTCCCCACCTCAGCATTCATTCACTCATTCATTCATTCATTCATTCATTCATTTATTTTAAAATGGATTTAAAAAAAAATTAACATACTGTTAAAAAGTTGAGTCAGGAATATATACATGAATACAAAATCATCATAGAACATTTATTTATTTATTTAATTATACTCATTTAACATACTCATACATATCATGCAGAAGTTTTGGGTCAGTAATATATATGATTACTTTTATTCAGCAAGAATGCATTAAATTGACAAAATATGGCGTTAAAAATGTTTTTTTCCAAAATGTTTTCAAATTGTACTTAACATCTGAGTCAAATGTTTCTTGATCACAAAATCAGCACAGAACATAAAAATATTTATTAAAAAAAAAAAAAAAAAAAAAAAATATATATATATATATATATATATATATATATATTTGAATATTGCTCAATGAGGTGTTTTTTGGCTACTGTTTACGCATATTTAGACGTACTACTCATTTAACCTATTCATATACATACATACCGTTCAAAATTTCTGGGTCAGTAATATATACATGAATACTTTTATTCAGCAAGGATGCATTAAAATGATCAAACATGATATTAAAAATAATGTTTTCAACATTTTCAAAAAGAATGTTTTCAACATGTTTTTAAATTGTACTTAACATCTGAGTCAAATGTTTCTTGATCACAAAATCAGTGTAGAACATTATCTATCTATCTATCTATTTATTTATTTATTTATTTATTTAAAAATATTTTTTAATATAGCTCAACCAGGTGGGGTTTTTTTGGCTACTGTTTATGCATATTTGGACATTTAACATACTTATATACATACCATTCAAAAGTTTTGGGTCAGTAATATATATGAATACTTTTATTCAGCAAGGATGCATTAAATTGACCAAAATATGGCAGTTAAGATAATGTTTTTAACATTTTCAAAAACAACGTTTTTAACATATTTTCAGATTGTACTTAACATCAGAGTCAAAGGTTTCTTAATCACAAAATCAGCATAGAACATTGATTGATTGATTAACTGAAATAATATTTTTGAATATAGCTCAACCAGGTGTTTTTTGGCGACTGTTTGTACATATTTGGACATACTACTCATTTAACATGCACATATACATACCGTTCAGAAGTTTTGGATCAGTAATATATACATGAATAGCACATGAATACTTTTATTCAGCAAGGTGCATTAAAATGACCAAATATGACAGTAAAGATAATGCTTTCAACATATCTGTAAATTGTGCTTAATATGAAACTCAAATGATTCTTAATCACACAGTCAGGATATTAGAATGGTTTCTGATGGGTCATGTCATTCTGAAAACTGGAATAATGCCTGCTGAAAATTCAGCTTTGCCATCACAGAAATAAATTACATTTAAAATATATTAAAATGGCAAATTTTCATTTGAAATAATAATATATCATACCATCCCCACACATTCAAATGGTAGTACAGAAAAAGTATTCATATTTGGGATCTGTCTTTTTTCTGTTTTTGCATCCCTTCAGATTTCTGTAAACAATCATATGACAGAATTAGGGAGATTTAGCCTTATGAGCCAATGATACAAATTACCTGTGGTCTCCGTTTTTCCTGGATGAGTGGGAATCTCAATATTCGTGTACTACATGCTGCACCAGTAATTGAATTTTGCCCTTAGCACATTGATAAGTAAAGTGTTAATGGGTTATAATTGCATTTTAAATTGCATTTTATTTGTTTTACCTGATGATAAAGTAATAATATTTGAGCTGACTGGAGTTTGTTTATGTAACACTATTGAATCAAATGTCAAAATCCTTTGCTGTTGCTGTAACAACCTTTAGGAAAAAAAGTTCTCAGTATCGTGCACGAAGCCTCTTTAATCGAAGTTAAGGGATTCTGCTTTTGTTGTGGCAATTTTGCATGTACCTCCTTTGAAGGGATGCAATAGTGGCGTCTTGGCACATGTGTTACTGGCTAATGAAATACATTTAACTATGCTAATTTTTCCATATGTCATCACACGCATGAGAAATGACTCATTAAAGTTGCGTCTTGTTCTCGTGGGTGATCCATTCAGAGTGCTTTTGGATAATATGAGGCAGCTGAAGCTGGATTAGATGGTGTCATTCTAAAGGATCAGATGTGTTTTTGAACTGTGTCACTTCCCGATACTATCCCCATCAATCCAATACACTTTCCTCTCTCTCTCGCCACTATATTGTAAATTAAAGTCAAAAGCTCAGAATACATTTCTAAAATAATTAGAGGTTTAGCCCAGTGGTGTGTTAAACCAAATGGTTCATTAGAGCAAAACTAAAACCTTAGAGGAATTTTTTTTTTTCATCCTAAATGTCACAGAGATGTTGGCAGTCACTCTCAGGCTTGTTTCTTACTTGGTTCAGTTCAATGACAGAGAAGGTCACCGTGTGGTGTAATCTCCTCTGAACCTTGATGACTGCCTATTCCAATTTGGCAGGAGACTGTGTTAACTCCTTCTGTTTGCACAAAATATTTCCTTTTAATTGACAATTCGACCTTGTCAATAAAGCAGCCTTGGAGAGCTGGAAGAGTACGTACCCCTTATCTAGTTCCCTTTTCATAGCTCAGTCAATGTTGGGTTACTAGTCCAGCTCACTATTGTTAAACAGTCTTGAGAGGGTAGGTGGTCACTTTTCCATAGCAACCAACATCCAAGCTAGAGGCCAGAGACTTCATTACTGTGCGAAATGAAAAGCGTGCTGTGTTTTGAGCCTGAAGGCTAAAATTGAGAAGTACTTCACTAAATAAATATGACTGCAGGCACTTCTTAATTTAGAACCATAGGTCTTTCTTATTAAACTGATCTCAAGGTTTTGGAGGGGCTGGTTATTGCTTAGTTCTTACCTATTTGTTTGGTTTTTCTGGAGTGAATTGTGTATTGGTTATTATAAAAATCAGATTTACATGGACAGGTAGATTGGTGTGTATTCCTTTAAATGTTCACCGAGGTTGCAGGTTTTGGATTTTGGATTACATCAGTTGGAGCACTCACACAGCCCATCACTCACTTACTTTCTGAAGCATATTGCAGTCAAAAATGTAATTTTCCTCTATGCAGTATTTGACATCAAGGATTCTAAGGCAATCTAATATCCAATCAGACTATCTGAATGCTATAGGCAACTTCCAGGAGTCAATGTGCAGCGTTTTTTATCAGTCAGGACCAGTTACTGAGCATAAATACTAATTCTGCTTTAGAACATGCTTGGAGTTATATTTATGAAATAACTGGTACTTTAAGTATATTCAAATATACTCAGATTTTCCACTATTTTTCTCAGTGATGCATGTTACTGTTTTTAGAAATAATATTATTTGAATAATTATCTTTTTTTTTTTTCCATGGCAGTCTATTATTGTTGTATTTATCCACCCTAAATTGACATATGAGCTCAAACTGAATTGTGGTTGGTCTGTCAGATGCTCTCCTTTCATCAAAATGGGGCTGAATAAGCTTTAATGTGGACAATATTTTTAGCCAGTAATCAGAAATTTGGCAGTATATTGCGGTCAGTAAGATCATTTTAATTTTTGAAAAAAGTTTTTGATAAAAGTCTCTTATGTTCACCAGGGTGGCAAATACAGTAAAAACATTGAAGGGGTCCTATTATGCTCTTTTACAAAGTCATGATTTTGTTTTGGGGGTGTACTAGAACATTCTCTCATGCTTGGTTGATTAAAAAACGCATTATTTTTCACACAGTTTGCATTTTACAATACCTTTCTCCCCTGCCTGGCACAAATGGCTCGATTAGTTCCAGGTGTAATTAAGGCCCGCCTTCCAAAAAACGGAATGCGTTGTGATTGGTTAGCTGTCCCACTGCCTTGCGATTGGCGAACAGCTTAGACAGTGTTTCTGTCCCGCTACACCCCTTGCCAAAGCAGTTAGCGCAAGCTAGATTAAAGTGATTCTTACGTTTTAAATATGGATATTACATTTTTCTTACAAAAATGCTATCACACTGATTTATTTAATTATTTTAGGGATGTGCAACAGCGATCGAGTATTCAAGTACTTGGTTGTAGAAACACTTAGGGCGGCAACCTGAGCTCTAATTGTTTAGCATGCAGTCTAAAATATCCACGTGAGAAGAGAGAGATGGCTTCGAAGTCACGCAGTGATGTCTAGGTTATCTAGATGCATATCTGCTTAATCCATTAGAATACGTTGGGATATTAACATTTAACATGCTGAATGCGCTGCATATTACCAGCGTTTAGTTTAATGCTCAAATGCAATGCCCGATATTGACTCAATTCTTTATTAATAACATTGCTGCATCATAATCATAATCTAACAGCAGGGCTCAACGCTAAGGATTTTTTCTGCTGGCCCGGTCGGGCCGGTGGTTCAAATTTTTACTTGCCCGGTCAAAATTTTCACTGGCCCTGCCACAAAAAATTAAATAGTTGCTGTTATCATTGTTTTTGACTCATGTTATCTTTTATTTTAATTAATAGGCTTATATGACACCAAAATTTTACATACCAAATAAAACTGTACAATTCTCGATTCCAATTTCGATACCACACCTTATTATTATTCATATTTTATTTTAAAATGAAAAGATGCTTTGGGGAAAAACAGCCGACAGACTGAAAGAGCGCAAACTCAGTCTTTGCCAGCAGGTGGCGCTTATGGAGTAAGAGCGATATTACGTTTCTAGGGTTACTGCTGTAAACAAAGCAGCTCCGTGCATATGAACGCAACTTTAAATGCATCATACATGGGCAAATGAAAAGAAAACGCCATGTAAACAGTCAGTTCCCCTGACAGATACATTCTCATAAACCACACTTTCAAAATTTAGGATAATATTGCGCGCACTGTACACCATGATCTTGCTCTGCCTGCTACAGTATTTTTTTCTTTTTGCGTTCGTCTTTAGCGTCTCTGGCCTCTGTTAACGGATGTCTAAAGAGTTCGTCATATTTCTACACGCATGACATTTTGAAAGAAGATTGCATGCAGTTCCTGTGCAAGCCCAGAACAAGAGATCGGTTGAAATATGTCTGGTCGATCGGTGCATCTGTCTCCACTGTATAAATTATGTATTGATCATTGGTAAAGCTACAAAGCTAATACTTTTGTAAGCTATTTGTCCATCAGAGCGTCTCTCTTAAATGATCATCATCAATTAAATTATCAAGGTTTAAAAACACGTGCAAATGATAAAGTTCATGACGATGCGGCAGTGGCCCGATAATCGTCAACTGTCCCGAGTGTCTTTTACGCTGGCCCCGGGCCATCGGGCACTCCTTATTGTCGAGCCCTGAACAGTGTCCTAATCATGTGTTAATGTTTTCATAGACAGGTTTTCATGTCATATTTTTATTTTTAACATTCATTTTATTAACAGTCTTAAGAGTTTTTTTTATATATATATATATATATATATATATTCATTATGGCCATGCCCCGCCCCCAATTACTCGATTAATCGTTTTTGAAACCTATCGATGATCGAAATGAGAAATTACCCAAAATGCCCATCCCTAATTATTTTACATACTTGGTTTCATTGCCCGAAACCAGCTCCCAGCATAAGGCTAAAAGCAGCCTAACATTATTAAAGAACATCATCACTGATTAGCCTAGCCTAGTCTAGTGCAAGTTTATGCATTTTAAAAAACACTTGCGTTATAAGTGAAGCTTATCTACACTGTATGAATAAATCTCTTAACACACACGTCTGCAGCGTGTTACTGCTCTGAAGCGGCCACTCTAGTCAATGCTTGTGTTTATACCCTACCAACCCCTAACAATTAGAATTTCCATAGGCAGGATTTATTTTAATGATATTCTAATGGACCACGTTGTGTAAAAAGTATGTTTTTTTTTTTTTTTTCTTTAGAAAATGATAGATTGTTTCACTGGATAAGACCCTTATTCCTTAGCTGGGAGAGCCCTTTGAAACTGCATTAAAACTGAAATTTGGACCTTCAACCCATTGGCCCATTATATTTCACCATTGAAGCCCGTTATATGAAGACAAATCCTGAAATGTTTTCCTCAAAAACCTGAATTATCTTTACTGACTCTAAATATTTTGATTGTTAAAGTGTATACATAGAGAGGAACAGATACTAAAATGAACAAGTTGTGGATATAGAGATAACTTTTTGGAGGGTTTAAGTTTAATTTCTAGGCCATATGAGTGGAGTGTCCATGCTAGAACTCCCACACTAACATGCTAACAGCTCTCTTACTGCGGCTCTCAGTTCTGAAGAACACCAGGCATTCCTCAAACTGATAATCTCATACGCCACAGGCCAAACAAAACCAACTTGTATTTGTCTTCTGAAAACGTGGAAGGTTGGAACGACCAAATTCCTTATTCGATAAGATGTGACCTCTCCACATCTGAACTCTGATACTCCCTCACAGTCTCTTTTCTGGAGCCCAGTCAGAGATATAACCAACGTCACAGCTCCCAGTGAATGTACTAACTAACAGCAGCACAAATGTTACAGGACTTGTAGAGGCACACACATACATTTTCACTTTAACTATTGTGCATGTGGTTCACCAGAGAGTGGATTGAAACCCCTAGTATATAGAGACGAGATAGAGCACCCTAATTTAAAAATTGTTTGGATAAACAAAAGGAGACATTCTTATTTTTTCCAAAAGATGCATTATGTCGACATCAAAGCAGGACATGATGTAAATACAGTGCTCTCTGTTTATGGAAGATCTGAGAGGTTCTTTATTTTTACCTGAAATTGAAACATACAAAAGGTAAGGCTTTTAAACTAGATTTTAGATAGAAGGTTCAGTCTAGAGAAGAGGCTTTTCCATTGTATGGTCTAAGAAGGCCTAATGATAGCTGATAAATGAATTTTGAATAGCTGCTTTCTCAAAAAAAGCTTCATCCCAGGCGGGTAGACAGGCAGCACTGACAAAACCCGGCAGCTGTTTGTTGTAGTGACAACAGTGTCCTCACATATGCGTGAGAGTTGTTTGTTGGCCCCATGTGGCAAAAGCAGTTAAATGTCAGATGAGTATAGTATCCTACTGTACATATCGACACCAGAGAGGCAGTAGATGCCAGTTAAACTCCAATCCGATCAATGCTTTTAGTCTTGGCTCTAGTCACTCTTAGTTCTTTCGCACTTTCCCAGCCACATTGTTTTGGAGACAGACAAAATTGCGTGTTGGAGATTTGGATTTGTTGAAATAATTTATGTTTGTTTGGCTCTGGTGTGGATTGTGAAATAGAATTATTGTTCTTGGCAGTTTCACAGGAACTGGAAAACAGAGCATCGTAATACGTTTACTGGAATATTTCTTTAATTATTTTTTATGAGATATTTATATACGTAAGTTTTATTTACTCATAATCCCTGCCATTTGAGGCACTCCATATCTGTTTTTTGCATCTTGCTGGGCCTGGGTACTCTCATTGTACCACAGGAACTTCACATTCCTCCTGCTGTTTGTGTTGGGACAGCGTTAGGTTCTGCAAGGAGCTCGCCATGCACTCAAATCCTTATTTGTGGTTCCCAGTCTGATTGACAGACCACCCAGTCCACCGAGCAAGCCTTTAGTTAAGGACACAGTCATGACCCCAGGCCTAATTCCAGTTCCCGGTGCAAGGCAACGAGTTTCCATGAGGAAAACACAATTTAAACACAATTGAAAATAGTCAAAACTTGGGACTGCCGACTTGACAGAAATGCAAAATGACAAAGCCAGAGTGGATGAGATTCGTTTTCCAAATGATGTTTGAGCTGCAATTATTAAAGAAATATCTGCGATGTCAGACGGGATTGGGATCTTTGTAGGTTTACATACATGGATATGAGTGCTTTTGTAGTGTAGTGTTGTAGTGTAGTGTTTTAGTACTGACCTGAATAAGATATTTCACATAAAAGACGTTTACATATAGTTCACAAGAGAAAATAATAATTGAATTCATAAAAATGGCCCGTTCAAAAGTTTTAAAACTGTGTTGTTACCTGAATGATCTACAGCTGTTATTTTTGTTGTTGTTTTTTATTTAGTAATAGTTGTCCAAGAGTCCCTTTTTTGTCCTGAACAGTTCAACTGCCTGCCGTTCTTCAGAAAAATCCTTCAGGTCCCACAAATTCTTTGGTTTTTCAACATTTTTGTGAATTGAACCCTTTCCAACAATGACTGTATGATTTTGAGATCCATCTTTTCACACTGAGGACAACTGCGAGACTTATATGCACTTCTTACAGAAGTTTCAAACGTTCACTGATGCTTCAGAAGGTATTACAATGCATTAAGAGCCAGGGGGTGAAAACTTTTGAACAGAATGAAGGTGTGTACATTTTTCTTACTATTTAGCCTAAATATCATATTTTTTCATTTAGTACTGCCCTTCAGAAGCTACAAAGGATACTTACATGTTTTCCAGAAGACAAAATAAGTTAAATTTACCCTGATTTTCAAATTCAAAAAGTTTTTACCCCCCGGGTCTTGGATCATTCGGGTAACAACACAGTATTAAGAATCAAGCATATGTAAACTTTTGAACAGGATCGTTTTTATGAATTCAACTATTATTTTCTCTTGTCAACTATATATAAACATCTTTAATTGGAAATATCTTATTCAGGTCAGTAATAAATAAAAATAACATGCATTTTGTTTAATCCCTCTTATTTTGATAAAAGAGTATAGATAATAGAAAGAGCTGCCTAAATGAAATCTATTTCAAAACAACATTCAATTCAGAATCATTGCAAAAATTTACAATTTATATACTTTTTAACCTCAAGCGCTCATCTTGGCTAGCTCTGCGTGAACTCTGTGTATTCCGGTTCAAGACATTTAAGGTATGTCGAAAAACTCCCATCTCATTTTCTCCTCCAACTTTATAATTGTCTTACATTGCTGTTTTACCTTTTTTTTGTAAAGGGCGTTTGATCTTCTTTGCATGTTCACTTTGTAAATACTGGGTCAGTACTTCTCCAGCAAGTAGGAAGATTTTGAAGTTGGAGGAGAAAATGAGATTTTCTCACATGAATGACACAGAGTTCACAGGGAGCTAGACGAGACGAGTGTTTGAGGTTAAAAAGTACATAAATTGTACACTTTAAAAAAAAAAAAAAGAACTGATTGTTTCGCTAGATAAGACTCTTCTTCCTGGGTTGGGATTGTTTAGAGCCCATTGAAGCTGCATTTAAACTGCATTTTGGAAGTACAAACTAGGGGGCACCATAGAGGTCCATTATATGGAGAGAAATTGTGAAATGTTTTCCTCAAAAAACATAATTTCTTAACGACTGAAGAAAGAAAGACATAAATATCCTAGATGACAAGGGGGTAAGCACATTATCTGTACATTTTTGTTCTGGAAGTGAACGACTCCTGAACTTGCCAGCAGTTCAGCGACCATCAGTTGTTATTTTACCCAGAAAGTTGACAAAAAGGTCTTAATCCATAATGAAGCACCATGATAAATATGACTTTGCTTAGGATATTTGAAAAAAGGTCGAAAAATAAATGAGAAGCATCATGAAAAATTATACACTACAATCACAGATGTTTCTATCCTGATGAGATTAGATATCTCTGTGGATGCCGAAAAACAGCAGGTAATTTGCTCTGTAATTTTAATTTGTTGGAGGAAAAGCAATGACGTGTTTGATTCATATGGGATTAAAATCAGTACATCTGTGAAACACAAATTTACCTAACCTCCTCAGGGAAAATGAGTTGCTCGTCCTTCCTCTTCCTTCCTTCCCTGATGGTATCTGATGTTCATCTTGTCCTCAGAAAGAATACTGTTTACTTAGGTATGTGGGAAAGACACTTAGAAGGAAGCACATTTAAAGCAACAGAGGAAATGTAAATCCATTAAAGCAACCAAATCATATAAAACCAAAGCCAGGTGAGAGGATGTGTAACTGGCACTGAGCAGACACAGCATACGCTGCCATCCTTCCTGACTCTACCCATGTAGGCCAACAGGAAGCCAGAAGACACTCTCCAGCAACGGCATCTTAGGCCACACGTCACAGCACTCTGTGTCCCGAGGCGCTCTGTGACTGAGTGGGATGCTGTGCATTCTCACCATGCCAAATGTTAAGTTCAGCTTAATCCATTGAAGGAGTTGTTATCCAAAGATATGTCTTAAGCACGGAATTAAATGTGATGTTGTTTTTTGCTTTCGTAATGTTGAACAGAGGCCCACCAGAGTGCAAAAAATGCTTTCACGTCAGCCAAATGTACTGAACTCTGATGTCAAATTGACTGGGGTAAGACAGAGTATTTTTCAACTTACTACTTTAGCTTTCACAGACATCTTTTTCATGATGGATTGGATTTCTCGTTTAGTGCTAGGGGTGGATGATATGACCAAACTCTTATGTCATGATATGAGTAATTTTATTTCACGGTAATGATATATATCACACTGCAAAAAAAGGCTTATCTTACTTAGTATTTGTGTCTTGTTTCTAGTCAGAATATCTAAAAATTCTTAAATCAAGATGCATTTACTAGATAGGCAAAATAACATTAGCTATTTAGTCTTGTTTTAAGCAAAATTAACCTAATTTAGTTAGAAACAAGTAAAATGATCTGCCAGTGGGGTAAGTAAAATATTCTTAAAGGGGTCATCGGATGCCCATTTTCCACAAGTTAATATAAAACTTTAGGGTCTTAATGAAAAGTCTCTAATATACTTTGATTAAAAATTCTCAATGGTTTTGTAAAACAACACCCTTTTTACCTTGTCAAAATGAGCTCTGCAAAAATCATCTCATTCTAAGCGGTTGTTCCTTTAAATGCAAATGAGCTCTGCTCGCCCCGCCCCTCTCTTCTCTCTGTGGATGGATGAGTCTGTTTACTTTAGCCGCGTTTAGCCGCTAAACTTCCTAACTACCACGTTATAAGGAAAGGCGATCGCAAAGATTCATAAAAAACCCTTATACTCCCTTCTGCTGTAAGTGAAGCTGGATCACGAATGATTTGCGCGAACATAGACGGATATATGTAGATCGGTAGGCGCATTCCCTTCGCAAACAAACGTAATCCACTGCATCGAAACAAGGAAGGTGTGACAGCTGGTCTGAGGTAAAACGCTCATGTCAATCAATTATCGTGGGAGCGGCCTCTGTCTGTGTGACGGCACACCGGCAGGCATCTGTGAACGGCTCGATTTGAAAAAGGGGATATTATTTTTACAGATTAATTTAAAACCGCTGCATGGATTTTAATCATTATATGGTAGATTTGTACATACACTGCCAACACACATTAATGTTCAAATAACATGAAAAAGTGAACTTAGCATCCGATGACCCCTTTAAAACAAGAGTATTTTACTTACCCCACTGGCTGATAATTTTACTTATTTTAAAAAATGAACTTAATTTAGTTTTTTACCCCTGAAAACAAGACTAAATATCTAATGTAGTTTTGCTTATCTAGTAAATGCATCTTAATTTAAAAACTTTTAGATATTTTAACTAGAAGCAAAAATGCTAAATAAGACAAGCCTTTTTTTTGCAGTGCACAATCAGAGGTTGCGTTAACCGAAAATTGTCTGTCACTGGCGTAATTTTTTTTATCAGTGACTGAAAAATCTGAAGGCCGTCCGTCACTTTGACAGACTGAGGGTGATCTATTGTAAACTGTAGCTGTAATTCCCACCCCTCTCCAGTTGGTGGTGAGTTCGCGCCAGTGTAGCAGCAGAGCACTGGGTCCAGAACAAAAATGAAACTGTCACAGATCTTTTGCTGTGTGTTTGATTACGCACAGGCGGGTAGCCCTACCCACTTGTGGCGATCTATCACGCCACATTAAAGAGCACCAAACGGTATATATTGCTTGAATTTTCTAATGAAACGGACAGACTTTGAAATCTAAGACTTTGTTTCATATCAAAAGTAACAAAGCACAGAGCTCAGCTTAGATAAAAGAGCTAGATTAGATAAAAGTTTATTTAGCACATCATATCCAACTGTAATACAAATTGATTTACACAAAAGTGATTAAAAATAATCGTAAAAGGTACATACGAAATAAAAGTTAACAATAAAAATAGTCAAATGTATAGAGAAATACAGTGAAACAGTGCAATCAGTGAACCTTAACAAGAAAATAAGTTGTTTTATTAATCTGGTATATATTAGTTCATCTGATATCTTTAAGCCAGTGTGTGTTAACATAAATGACTAACTGTGCTTTGTTAATGAGAAATGAATTTTGTTGGACCACCTTTGCGAGAAGCGCTGTGGTGTTAATTGGGATGGCAGATGGGAGGATTCACATGGTGGCCTGTTTTGTGTGAACCTCTGATTTTCTAGCCTGCTATCTCTCCCCAGTACAACTCTGTAGCCTTTAGTAGCCTCTGAACCTTTACTAGCACAAGAGAAGTATTACCTTAACAAAACTCTGCTAAAGCACATTAATGCCTGTTGCATCAGTACACAGAACAGTGTTACCGTAGACTTTCAAAACATTTGCTGGGATCAAAGGCAAAGCGCTAGCGCTGTATTTGCTCTGGCGGAGAAGTTCTCCAGGCAAAGGATTCTTGTGCTGTTCTCTGCACTTGTTATGACACTTAACTTCACAAGATGTGAGTTTTATTTGAATGATTATTTTTACAGCTCCGTAGGGCTCTTCAATAAGCTGTGAAGCTGGAAATTTAGAGCCGATGGAGGGAGGGTATGTTTTGCGGGCTGGTCTATAAGTCTCTGTAGAATAAACAGCAGATTGGCTGTTTAGTTGCTGGCCACTTTCTGTAGCGCCACGATGGGCCGGTGTTATTAGGCACCTGCCACGTACAGCTCAACCTCTCAGGTTTGTATGATTAGCTTTCTCCAATAGTGCAAACAAACTCTTCACTGTTTATGATATGTTACTGTAATATTTGTGAGCGTATGCGTGCAGATCTGATGGGTCTTAAGTATTGCCACATCATCACAAAATGTTTATACCCTTATATTTATATTTGCATGATTGATTAAGTTGCGACTCGCACCGTTGCTGGACGCTCCGGCTATAAGCACCTTATATACATGCTTTATGCTTTACACACTCCCTCTCTCTGTAGTTTTTCAGTCACGTTGATGCTGGCATTTGTAAACCAAATGGATAAGCAACTAACCTCTGCCATTCTGTTATAGAGCGCTGGTCTCAAGATGTCTAGCTGAAATTTTGATCATGAACAGTGAGCAGTAAAAACTTTGTTTCATTGTTTTTATAACTGACGTGTTGTTTTTCTTTTTGACAGTATGAGTGAAAGTTGAATCACATGGCTGTGTTTTGACCCAGTGACAGAGTAACGTCAGAGCTCCTCCCCCATGGGAGCCTTCAAGAAAACCTCAAAAAGGCCTAAAAGAGACTAAAAGCTGTTCTGTTTGAATGGAAGGCAACAGAGGAAATGTCTCAGTATATGCTAAATTGATCAAAGGAGACAGTAAATTTATTTTGAATGTTGCAAATGATTTCTGTTTTTTAGAAATTGCGTAATCCTGATAAAAAAAAAAAAAAAAACTAACAAAAAAAAAAGAAATATCCTGGTTTTCACAGAAATATTGAGCAGCAATATTGAGGTAAAAACTCACAATTCTAAATTTCTTTAGACTTCAGTTGCGAGTTATAAAGTCAGAATTGTGAGATGTAGTCACAATTTTGACTTTTTTCTCAGAATTGCATGACATAAATTCACAATTGTGAGAAATAAAGTCATAATTGCAAAATAAAAACTCGCTATTCTAAATTCTTTTTTCGCAATTGCGAGTTTATATCTCGCAATTCTGAATTTTTTCCTCGCAATTCTGAATTTTTTCTCAAAATTGTGAAACATAAACAGGATTGCGTGATATAAATGCAATTGCGAGTTATTAAGTCAGAATTGCACAATATAAACTCACAATTGCGCATTATAATGTCAGAATTGTAAAGATATAAAGTCAAAATTTTGACTTTTCTCAGAATTGCGTGATAAATTCACAACTGTGAGAAATAAAGTCAGAATTGCGAGATAAAAACTCACAATATAGAGATATAGTCAATTTTTTCCTTTTTTTCTTTATGATTCTGACTTTTTTTCTCAAAATTGCATGATATAAATTCACAGTTGTGAGAAATTAAATCAGAATTGTGAGATAAAAACTTGAAATTCTAAATGTCTTTCCTCGCAAAAGTGAGTTTATGTCTCACAATTCTGACCTTTTTCTCACAATTCTGAATTTGAATTCTGAATTCTGAATCACAATTGTGTGTTATAAACTTGCAATTCTGAGAAAAAGACAATTCTGGCAATTCTGACTTTATTTTTCAGATTTGCAACTTTATTAACAGATTTTTTTGTCAGAGTTGTGAGTTTATGTCACAGAATTGCATGTTTATGAATTTATATCACACAATTCTGACTTCATTTCTTGGAATTGCGAGTTTATATCTCACAATTCGGAGAGAAAAAAATTAAGAAATGCGAATTTGTATTATGCAGTTCTGAAAAAAAAAAAGTTAACTCACAATTGTAAGGAAAAAAGTCAGAATTGTGAGATAAAAGTTGCAGTTACTTTTTATTATTTTTTATTCAGTGGCGGGCTTCCATAAATGTCAGCTCTCTTAAACCTCCTAAAAGAAACTACTAAAAGAACAGAATGCAGATGAAACTTTGCATATGCATATACTTTCATTGTAATTCTCACACGTTTACATGCATATGTATGAATGGAAGTGAACACAGAGTCTAGTGTGACCACACCTTTAAATCCCACATTATATTTGTGGCATCTTTAAATCTACATGAAAATCTTAAAAATCTTGTGGACATTTTAGACATTCTAGGGAATAACCTGGATTTAAGTGCCTAGCTTAATTTCTTTTTAATTTAGTCGTTTTATATCGTACATTATTCTTGGAGAATAAAGTTTTTTTTTCAGTGAGTGTTTTAGCAGTTTCCATTAAAGCAGAGCTATGATGTAGCAAGAACAGCCCTCTTCCCAGAGCAGATGTGTCATCTAGAGGATCATGGAAAGTTCAAAGCTTCAAGCACATTAACAAGTGTGTTTGTTCATTTTTTAATGAAATGGAATATGAGATGTACCGCAAGGGAAGATGTTAGAAGTTAGCAGTGTAGAAAAAATATAATATACCCTCCAAAGGGTCTTGTATCTTGTTTTAAGACCTTGTAAATGATCCACAGGGTTCAATTAGGGTGTTGGTAATACAGTATGTCACACTTTCTGATTACTTTGATACACGATCAGTCCCTTGAGAATTTAACCGCGGATTGTCAAAGAAGGTAGCCACGTGATGAATTTATCCAGAAGTTAAACACCTCACTCGGGGTTCAAACTGTTAGGCCAGATGTTTAACCTTGCTTAAACCTAAAACGGTTGAGTGCTTGCGTTTGAATTCGATCAGTAGCGTACCGTCTGGTTAAAGATCACAGCTACCCGGTGGCTTTTCTCTCTCGTCTTTTTTCACACAGTCTCCCCCCCTCGGTATGTTCCCGCTATCTTTTTTCCTTTTTCATGTTTGTGGGTGTTTCTGGTCCATATGTGGTGTTTTCTAGCCAGCATATATTACTCTGCCATCTGGATTGGAGATACAAGCCTGTTAAACCATCTTATGAACACACCCTCATTTAGACTCCATCAGCTAACAAGCTTTCACAATTAGTCATGTCATTAGAGAACTTGTGAACCCTGAGCTGCTGAACTTGATTTCTTCTTCTTCTTTTCAAAATGGCTTTTGAAAGCTTAAATATTTTGAATATTTAATAAAATGTTCTTTGTGTTTGTGTTTGTGTTCTTACTAATAATGTAATGTTCATCTTGAAGAATTTTATTGTCTTATCTGCTTTTTATCATAACTTTATTGTAGAGAGCCCAGATATAGCATTTAGTTTTGTTTTGCAACAACCGTAATATATTTTACAGTTTGCGGTCCATCCTATTAAAGCATTTCCTGAAGCGTTCTAGATTGTCACTCATTTGCTGACAATCTTGTTTTCAGACCAACACATCTGAAAGGCATAAAAACAGGGCTTTTTGTGGAGTTGCATGTGTTGCTTTAAGTGACACTGATTATACCAGCTATTGATGAAGTATGAACCTGTTAGCCCAGCACACACAACTGTTTCATTTTTTGGTGAAATGGTGGCTATTTCATATGAATTTGCACAAAATTCAGTTTGGTAAAATCAAAAATCGTATGAATTCATACAAAATTGGCAAAAAAAGTTTTCTCCTTCATTAGTCGGTTGAAGATACAAACCTTTAAACCAGATATTTACAGGATTTTAATATCGTTTCAGTCTCTCCGCATGCTAGTTGCCATATTATATTGTAGGCCACAGATTTGTTGCTTCTTTTATGTGGTGATTCTGTCTTCATAAAATGTTTTATCATTTTCTGTTTTGTAGGACTCAAACAATGACAAATGTATGTTTGACAGCATTAAAGAAAATGAAGTCAGAAAGTTTTTTTCTTTCTTTTTCCGTCTTGAAGTAATTGTTGGATTTTGTGTGTGGTGGCCAGGCCATAAAGCTGCAATGCTTTTATCCCCCTCTCTCTGGCAGCCAGAGAAAAACTATGTCATGTTCTCATTCTCTCTTTCCATTATAAATCACTTCTTTTATTTTCATAATTAAGAAAAGGGCACAAGCTAATAGTATAAAGTAAACAGAAAGCGCCACATTGCCTTTAGCGCAGCTGTCTTCTAATCCTCCCTCTAATTGAAATTCAATTACAGAATGAGATCAAAACCTTCCCGTTGAAAGCAGCCCTCTGCACTCTGTCTTGTCACTATTAACGTTGCCTTTCACAGTCACATGACTGAATCAGAGCCACAGGCCTGCTCGAATGCTAAAAATATGTGCTGTCTGGTGTATATGCTCCAGTTTTATATGCATCCCTGTGCAGAATATGTTGTCATGTTCTGGATGGACAAAAGAGAGCCGATGTCTAGACACATTAGGGCATTTTTCTTGCTGTGATTCAATACATAGCTCAATGCATGGAAAACCCTCATTAATAAATCATAATGGCCCATAGCAATGAAAGGCCACTGCATTTGTTTTCAGTATGACATTGACCCCTAATTAGTATCTCCTCTCTCCAGGATTGTTAGTTTTGAACTATTAAAGTATTTGTTTAAAAAAAAAAATTCTGTTTGTATTTTTAAATATTTTATTTTAGTTTTAGTATTAGAGTACTTTAGCTATTGTACTAACTGGTAAATTTTAAAAATGTTTAAAGGGGTGGTTGACTTTTTTTCTATGCTTGATTGTGTATATGGTGCAGTATAACGTGTTAATGCTTAAAAAAAAAATAAATAAAAAAATTCACATAATTCGACAGATGTTACTGGCGGCAGTCTTTGTAATAGAGGATGGATACCCGACCTGAGCCCGACGGTACCCGACGGGCCGGGCCGGGTTCGGACAGATATTTAGAAAGGATGCTCGGGTTCGGGTCGGGCTCGGTAACATCAGCGCGATAAGGCATTGACCATTTAAAATTTAAAACTGCTTAGTAGGTAGCCAATGTGGCTGTTTCACTTGATGCAAAGGTTCGTTTTTGTGATTAAAATAAATGTAAAATATTACCCCAAATCCGTCTTCCTGTATGCGGAAATATGTCAAACTAGCCAGGATAGCGATGAACCTGTTGGTTATGTTCAATGTAAGGGTTGCGGAGTTCTCATGACATATGACAGCAAGAGGACCGGGAATTCCGCCCTGCAGCGTCATGTAGATAGAGGTTGTAAATCACCTGGGCTACTGCAGCCGAGCATCACTACCTTTACTAGTACCTCAAGAAAAATCCCTTTTATTTTTGTTTTGTTATTTTTGTATTGTTTGATTTTGTTCTGTTAGCTTGGGCCATTTTTTGTTGGGCTATGTTTATTTAATTTCAATTGGCTATATGATAAAGCCTCTTGTGTGTGCGCCTGTGTTATAACGGCGCTTTTTGCCCCTTGTGTGCGCTGATGCTCTCCTACAGTTGCTTAATAAAAGCGGGCTTTCCACACAAAAAAAGTGCATGTGTCATTAGTATGAGAAAAAAATTAGATTTTAACTGTGTCGGGCTGGGATCGGGCTCGGACATAAATATCTTAATGCCTGTCGGGCTCGGGTCGGGTTCGGTTACTGCTCAGTCGGACGCGGGCCGGGCTCGGACAGAAAAATGCGGCCCGATCCGCACTCTACTTTGTAAGTACACCTGCCTCTCATGCCAGAAATCCGGCTTCGAGACCCGCTCGGAGCGGTGTGCGAGTAGGACCTGGGGAGAGGGGTTACATTGGTGCCATGACCCGGATGGGAGTGAGGTTTAGGGGGTGAGTGTAACAGAGGCCAGCGGTAGGTGCTGTGCACGTAAACATCACTCCCCTGATCTCAAGAGGCGCACTAGCGACAGACCCTAGACTGTAAAAAACAATTTGTTGAGTCAACTTAAAATAATTTGTAACCTGGCTGCCTTAAAATTTTAAGTTCAGTCAACTCAAAAAAAGTCAACTTGAAATGTTAAATTATACTAAGTGGCAACTTAGATAATTGAGTTGAATCAACTTAAAATTTTAAGGCAGCTGGGTTACTTACCCATCTGTTAAGTTTAGCAAACACAAATATCTAAGTTGTTACTTAGTACAACTTAACATTTCAAGTTGACTAAACTTATTTTAGTTGACTGAACTTAAAATTTTAAGGCAGCAGGGTAACAAGTTATTTTAAGCTGACTCAACAAATTGTGTTTTTTATTTTTTACAGTGTAGTGGCTGCAGTCTTTAGCCTTCTTGTTAGTGCGCCCACCTCCCATGCCGGAGACCCACTTGGAGCAGTGTGCAAGTAGGACCCGGGGAGAGGGGTTACAAGTGTATGTGCTCCGGTTTTATTGTAAACTAAGGCGTTGTCAATATTGCTTATCAGTTTGAGCTTGAATGAGACCCAGCGAATATTAGTGAATATTTGTGAGGCATCGCGACTTGTAAATGCTACTGCTTATGTTAGCTTTTAATATAAGGTTTTGTCCTGATTAAAGCTGTAATACAGCAGAATACATGATTGCATTGTAACGGTTTTGTAAAGGGGGTGGGTTTGTGATGTCATGAACCCGGGAAGTAGTTGGTTGTAGTCCCTACGAGCCATTTTTGTAGGCATTAAATGCTCAAACAGCAACATTACACACTAACTAAAATTAAAAAAGTGGAATCACAATCAACCACCCATTTAAGTGTTCATTTTCTCAGTATAGTCATATGAAGCGTCATACATAATGACCACTTCGCAAAATAGTTACATTTCTGTGGGATTGGGTTGATCTACCAGTCTTCAAAGGCCCTGTCCCAAATGGTACACTTCATTTGCACTTGCGGTCTTACTGACTTACAATGCCGCCACATGCGCGTGTCCGTTAAGTCCACGAGACCTTAGGGTGTCCCATTCGTCATTTTAGCATTCAGAAGGGTGTTCGAGAGTGCCCCCTTTGCCGCCGTTAAGCACCCTTGATCCGCACTTCTGCCGAGCCCGCACTGGGGTGAGCTTCGCAGCAGACTTCTACCCGACATTTGCTGACAATCTTGTTTGCAGACCAACACATCTGAAAGGTGTAAAAACAGGCTTTTTTGTGGAGTTGCATGTGTTACTTTAAGTGATACTGTTTGGTGAGATTATACCAGCTATTGCTGAAGTATAACCCTGTTAGCCTTTTTTATGGCTACTTCATATGAATTTGCACAAAATTCGACCAACTGATGGTTTTAAAATCAAAAATCGAATGAATTCATACAAAACTGGCACAAAAAAAAAAAAAATGTGCAAAAAAAGTTACATTTCTTTGAGATTGGGATGATCTATAAGTCTTCAAAACCTCTGTCCCAAATAGAACACTTCATGTGCACTTGCAGTCTTACGGACTTACAATGGCGGCCTTGTGCATGTGTCCGTTAAGTCCACAAGACCATTTTAACGTTCAGAAGAGTGTGCGCGAGTGCCCCCTTCGCAGCCGTTATGAACCCTCGATCCACACGTCTGCTGAGTCCGCACTGGGGCGAGCTTGCAGCAGACTTCTACCCGACAGTCAAAGTGGCATCACGTCACAAAAGTGTGGACTCAGAGGAAAACCGTGAGGGTTTAGAATGCAATTTGGGACAGGGCCAAAATGTGGAGTAAGGGGGAAGGTTTTTACACATTGCTTAAAGTGGTAGTTCCCTCAAAAATTAAAATTTTGTCATTAAATACTCACCCTCATGTCGTTCCAAACCCATAAGACCTTTGTTCATCTTCGGAACACAAATTAAGATATTTTTGATGAAATCCAAGAGCTTTCTGACCCTGCACAGACAGCAATGCAACTACCACTTTCAAGGCCCAGAAAGGTAATAAAGGCATGGATAAAATAGTCCACATTAAGAAAACAGAAATAACAAGTTTATTCAACTCTTTCTTCTCTTCTGTGTCAGTCTTTGACGTGTTCAAGAGGAGCCGACGTTCTGATGTAGAATGTCCATCTCTCTTAGTTCATTGTCTCTATATTCTCATTCAAATAAGTAAGGCCGGGTAAAAATTGCAAGTCATTCTCTGTCGAAATCTTCAGACATATTTGCAAAGACTTTTTTATGTACAGCGTGTGTCTTATTTCTATAACAAAACGTTTGTCTTGTTTGCGTATAAAAAGTATTGAAGCACTGATGTCACATGGACTGTTTTAATGTCTTTACTACCTTTCTGGGCCTTGAATGTGTCAGTTGCATTGTTGTCTGTGCAGAGTCAGAAAGTTCTCAGATTTCATAAAAATATCTTAATTTGTGTTCTGAAGAAGAACAAAGGTCTTAAGTTTTTGGAACGCCATGAGTGTGAGTAAGTAATGACAGAACTGCTATCCCTTTCGTTTTCGGCTCTCTAAAGGACACTCTCCTTTTGGGTCTAATTAGATTTGCTGTGTTGTAATTGCTCTGCATTCAAGCTTTCAATTCAAGGCCAGTGTTGACTGCAGTGTTATTTTTCAAGTATAAGGATTATGGTGCCCTATGGCCACTCTCCTATACATGCTACGGTTTAGTCCTTGAACGAAGCCATGAACATCTTCACTGTCATGGTTGTCTTGGAAACAGGATATTAAAGTCTGTAGATGAGTAATAAAGCAGTTCCCCATCACCCTGAATACATGCCAGCACCCTCACGCTTACTTGATGTAATGAAATGACTTTGACTAGAAACACATTTTTCTGTTTGTATCACACTCAATTCTTGCTTTGCCCCCTCCCCCCTGTTCTGCGCAGAGAAAACAACATGCATCAGTCGACAACCTGGATCCTTCATCATACCTTCTGATAACATAATCAGACAGGCTTTAAGCCCTGTAATACGGTAGTTGTATCTGATATGCCGCGCATAGGCTCACATCACACCTGCTGACTAGAGCACACATCGCTGGGTGTGTCCATGGAAACTGATCCCGTCATGTCTATCCAAAGCGTGGCCACGGGCGCAGAGGTGTCTGCCGAATCTCTCTGATTCTGTGTGTTTTCACCTGGAACATAATGTTCATTTTAAGGTTTCTTTCCAAGGGAATCTTGTTGGCTTTTCACATAACTTCATTGTAGAAAGCAAAGCACAAAATAGTAAAAATAACAAAATAAACTGGTATTTATAGCATCTTAATATTTTTGATCCTCGTGTGATGAAAAATTGGTCAGTCTGATGATACAATTTCACTATTTGTTGAGTCATTTAACACTGTAAACACTCTGCCAAGTGCCAAACATTTGTCTCTTCGTCGCGGGTTTTCATAATCTTAATTCTCAGTTTGAATGTTTAATCAGTTTTAATATTTACGCACTCTTGCCTAGAACATAATGTTCGTGTTAAAAAACGTTCGGTCCCCATCATTTGCTGGTCACATGATTGTTCTGGCTTCTAGTGTAGTGCTGCCATTCATGCATGTCACATCTGTGCTTCTGGATCAATAACTGACACGCTCTTGAGTTTGTCTCTCATTGCTCTTGTGCCCGTAATCTCCATGTGGCAGCAAGGTCTTCGCCAACAATTTCTGTGGTTGGTATCTCCCACCCTCTCATATCTTGCATAGCTTGGAGGTGAATGTGGCAGCATGTCAGTGGGTAAGCTGTGTTGGCCTCCAAATGTAGCTTTGCAAAATTTGTCACATGATCATACATTTATAAAGGGCTCATCATATATATTGGCTGGGATTGAGAAATGCACATGAGATAACAGAATATTTTGTGGCAGTTTGTAGGGCCCTATGATTTTCACAATGCGAAAAACACGGACAGAATCGTGGAATTCAGTCAAAAAAAGTGGAATTTACTGTATAACGCTGAATGGCATGCTGAATTTTGGATGAATAAATCAAATGTGTGTCAGATATAGACTAGTGTCTGTAAATATAAACCCACAATAATGCTATTTAAATATGAATCCTGCATGTTTTGTGTGTGTCTGTGTGAATGAATGGCACAGATGTACAGTTTCGTTTACTACTCACATGCTAAAATGCGTGTGACGCTTGTCGTGTTTTCAGCCTCTGCCACCTCAATATATGAATAGATGAACACATGAATATAATCTCTAGAACTGCTCTGAGAGTCACTTCATGAGCATTTCAGTGTTTCTTTTCATTATATATATAAACAGAAACTTCTTCAAAGCAACCCATCAAAATAAAAGGTTGGTTTAACTTGAAGAAACTGTGACGATTATGTAATGATAGTACTACCACTAATAATAAAACTATTATTAAAACAAGAAGAAAAAAATGTAAAAAACAGAATATTTACCAGAAAAATTATTTATCAGAATTATTTACCAGAGAAAATGTAAATACACAACACAGTCTTTCTAAACAACAACAACAACAACAACAAAAAACAATTATAAATAAAATAACAATCAATTATTTTTTTAAACATAAAATCAATTAATTAGAGAATTAAAAAATATCAATCACATTTAAAATGTAATGAAACTATTAAAATTAAATCCAGAAAATTAATGGAAAACAGAACTGGGTAAAGGTAAAACTGAATTTGAGAAAAAATAAAACATATTTTTGTTAAACATTTAATAAATTGCTGTTAAATTATGTAAGTTTCATGATTTCAATTAATTAGGCATATTTTTTTATTTATATTTTTTATCATTTAACCATTAAAATGGAGTCTAGAAAAATTAAAATTGAAAAAAACTGAATACAGAAGAAAATCTTAAAAAATATATGTTGGCAAATTGTGTGAAACCATATTTTGTTTTGTTTTTTGGCTAAAATGAGACATTTATTAATTAAAACATTTCTTCCCAAAATCATAGCACATAGCACATCATAGCAAAAAAATGGTATGATGTGCCCCCCCCCTTTCTTAATTTCTTAATTTTTCTTAATTTTCTTATTTCTTAAGTAGCACGGGTATATTTGTAGCAGCCAAAAAACATTGTATGGGTCGAAATGATTTATTTTTCTTTTATGCCAAAAATCATTAGAATATTAAGTACAGATCATGTTCCATGAAGATATTTTATAATTTTCATTCCGTTAATATATCAAAATGTAATTTTAGCATTGCTAAGAACTACATTTGGACAACTTTAAACAACTTTAAATTTTCTCTATATTTTGATTTTTCTTTTTTTTTTGGCACCCTGTTTCCAGATTTTCAAATAGTTGTATCTCGGCCAAATATTATCCTATCCTAACAAACCATACATCAGTAGAAAGCTTATTTGTTCAGCTTTCAGCTTTTTGATATATAATTCTCAATTTCAACCCTTATGACTGGTGTTTGTGGTTCAGGGTCACAACTGTGTTTGAATAATTAGACACCGTTGCCATGACACAGTTTACCCCTAAGGTAGGGCACATTTTTCATATCTCAGCCATATGTTTATGTTTTTGTTATAGATGCCGACAAGCTAAATTAGAATCATCTGTATTAGTTTCACTTACACTGTGTATCTCATTTATCCACGTCTAGAGAACAACTTAGGTGGCACGTCTTACCCCACTCTCCCTCTACATCATAGTCACTTGTCCGTTGTGCTTCTATAATTCACACCAAACAAATGTTCTGGAGTACAGTAGGGTGAAATATCCATCAGATTCCTGGTCTCTCAGCTGCTTTCCAATATATCTCACAGAGGTATTCTTAGCCTTGATAACATCTACTTCACAGCTCTTAGTTGCTCTTAAGAGATTAACTTTCACATAAAATATGAGCACATTATATTATTTAAAACAATTACTAAATCAACAAGAGCACTTTTTTTCCTTTTCGGCACTGGCTCTAGTTCGCCACGTTTCATTTTATTTGTGTTGTATACGTTGGCACTCCAACAAAGCTTGAAAGCAAAGTCAATAAAGCAATTAGAAATGAAAACTCTTTCTCTCTACAGTGATTTCTGAGTGGAAATATGCTGATCTGTTATGTGTGGCTAATCTACTGACTGTCAGCAGAGACTAGAAAAATATGTGTGTGTCCCATTTAGTGTTCTCCTTATTGAGTGGTGTGAAATAAGGCTAATAGCAAATTGTCGTAATAGCAAAAAATCATGTGGCGCTGATGATTATTAGGACACTAGGATGTTTGCTGTGCATAATTTATAGCGAACAATTTAGAGGTAAAAATACCCACTTTTATGCACAGATCATGTGTTCTGTGTGGGATGGATTCGGTAACCTGTGACCAGCCCTATGGAAAGCAGCCGCACTCGTTCAGCGCAGCCGTGGTTTTCTGAAAAGCTCTGAAGTGCTGCACCGCTTGCTGGTGTTTGGAGCGGTCGCCCGCTCTCTCCTATTATTTGAAGATCTGCCGAAATGTTTTATTTACTCCAATCGCTCCGCATCTTTTTTTCTGTTATTGAAAGATAAGTGTACTTGGCGTAAGGCTCGAAATGCGCTTCTTTGGTTCCATACATAAGCATTTCTTATTTTTCCAGCATTTGTTGGATTGATTTGGCCTATTATACAAGGTCTTATTTTTCACTGGATGTCGTGATAAACATATTATCAATCTGATATGTTGTTGCCAAGTCTTGCTCCTTGGGGCAGATCTCGATTTAATTAGACCGGTAACTGTATTTCCCTAGCTTGAGTTAATTGTTGTACTTAATCACTGCAAAGCTTATAAAGTGCTGAGCTACAGGGAACTTGCAGTCTCTGAACAGAGACCCCACAGCAGTGCTGAGTAGCGACAAATTCATAGAGATGATTAATAACCTGATGTGAAGCATGGATTCATTATTTCAGCAGCTCGTAAGCTTTACACTGCAAAAAACGCCTTTTCTTAATCATTATCTCATGTAGTTTTGCTTCTCAAATAAATTTAAGGAAGTGGGAATATTTTTACTGGATATCAAGATGAAAATACTGATTTTTTGCAGTTTATATGAAATAAGTTGTTAGATCCTTCCCTGCTGAGTCTTGTAAAGATACAACCATTATAATGCAGACATTTGTTACAGATCTTCTGTCATTTATAACTTCCATCCTAATGTGAATGCATATCTTATGCTGTTTTAAAATGAGACGTCTGCTCAATCTGGGTTGTCTGTCTGTGTAATGTGGCAACCCACGCTGAGATAAACTCTTAAAACTAGCATGGCAGCATAAAGCATTGTAGACATCTGCAATGGCTGTTTGATGGAGTGTGTGACACTGTAAATGTTTCAGATGACATTTTAGAGGCTGAAACGGTCTGTGAGCACAGTTCATTTCTATAGCTCTCTGTGTATGCGTGCGTGCATAACAAGCTTTATTATAAGTGCACGTGTAGCACTATTGCCCTTTATTTCCAGCCTCACATCCGCAGCACCTGCTGTTGCTGTTAACACGTCAGTCACACATGAAATGACGGCATTATTGTTATAATTGTTGTCTGTGATTGTGGACCCTGAGGACTGAGTGTGGGGTCTAAGAACAGAAAAAAATATATTATTAAAAAAAAAAGATTTGTAATCAGTATTTATGTATTTATATAGTTTTTTTGTGTATTTGAGCCCTTTCCAACAATGACTGTATGATTTTAAGATCCATCTTTTCACACTGAGGACAACTAAGGGACTGAGGGAGTCGGGGGGTGAAAACTTTTTGAATTTGAAGATCAGGGTAAATTTAACTTATTTTATCTTCTGGGAAACATGTAACTATCTTTTGTAGCCTCTGAAGGGCAGTACTAGATGAAAAAAATATGATATTTAGGCAAAATAAGGAATATGTACACATCTCCATACTGTTCAAAAGTTTTCACTCCCAAGTTGTTAATGCATAGTTTTTCCATCTGGAACATCAGTGAGCATTTCAACCTTCTGTAATAGTTGCATATGAGTCCCTCAGTTGTGCTTAGTGTGAAAAGATGTTTCTCAAAATCATACAGTCATTTTTGGAAGAGATTTAAATGCACAAAAATGCTGGAAAACCAAAGAATTTGTGGGACCTGAAGGATTTTTCTGAAGAACAGCAGGCAGTTTAACTGTTCAGGACAAACAAGGGACTCATGAACAACTATCACTGAGCAAAAAAACACAGCTGTGGATCATTCAGGTAACAACACAGTATTAAGAATCAAGGGGATGTAAACTTTTGAACAGGGTCATTTTTATAAATTCAACTGTTCTTTTCTCTTGTGGACTATATGTAAACATTAATGTGAAATATCTTATTCAGGTCAGTACTAAATTAACAGTAGTATGCATTTAAAATATATTTTATATATAAATAAAACATTTTTAATGATTCTGAAATGGGGATTTCAGACATTTAACCTCTGCAGTTTCCAGCAGAAATGAACACTAGAGGTGGTAAAACAGCGAGCACTTGAAATAATTTTCGTACACAGTTATGATTACAGCTCCATATGTTTCTTTTTCCAGGCGTAACAAGCTTGCTCAGTAGCTCAGCCGGCACAGAATTAAATTTAGGATGCGTTATCCTTGTGTACGAATCCTGTGAAAAAACATGACTCATGATGAAAGAGCTGAAAGATGAGAAATCGAAAAACATGCTAAAATGGCATGCTTGTGATTGTGTTTTTACATCACATTCGCTTTTGTTCATACTATCGGGTAGGTTTAGGTGTAGTGCAAATGGTATGTTATTGTAAAACATCACAGAGCGTTAGAGTTATAGCGCCACTCAATGGACATTTTAAATCAGAACTGTGGTGACGCAGATAAAACCAATGTCACATAAAATGTACCATATGTACGTTCATTTGTTCCGGGAAAAAACGAACTCTCTTTTAATGCCACACAGTGGATATTTCACATCGAATATGTCACAAAACCTACATGGCGGTACGTATTTTACATCTTGCGAAAATGTTCCCCCAAGTACGTTTTCGTCATGAGACCAGGTTGAAAAAATCTTAATAGATTGTGCCGTTTTACTTATTTTATTTTACTGTGTATAAAGCCAGTGAGGGCAGTATGTTGAGTTACAGTCTTTCTGTTACTCTACATAACCTTTATGCTATGAATACCACAGTAAAAAACTCTCCAGTAAGCACATTAATGCTTGTCACCATTTGATGTGTTGATTGTGTTTAGCTACAGTATATATAAACTCACTCGTGTGTCATGCTGCTTTTAAAACTGTGCAGTTACAGTGTTATTGAACAGCCAATTGTTGTCATTCTTCCCTCATAAAGCTTGCTTTTACTGACTATACAGAACGATGTGTTTAGGCAAGGACATACGTCATTCAAGTGATTCAAGCATCAGCCTCATAGCTCACAACACAGTCTCTATTCGACAAAATGTTTCTACTTTCTCATTTACACTACTAATTTGGAGAAGCACTAGTTTATACAGCAAGTCAACACTGTTTAGGTTCATTTGAAAGAACCAGTGCCAGCGAGAAGCTCAAAGCTAAAGATGGCAACTTGTTACATGATGTGAGTGTGTGTTTTTAAAGGTGCTCTAATGGGATGGGGTGTGACATGAGATAGTGTTGATTCTGAAGGCCAGCATGTGTTGTGTTGTTTACTCCTCTGTGCTGCTTGGCAAACGGGCCGATCTTAGGTTCCTGCAGATTTCCAAGTGCCTTAGACCAGTAGACAGCCGACAAAATAGTTTAATCTAATTTGATCATTTAATTTCATGCTTGATTGACAGTCCTTAAGTATTAATTAAACATTTTCCCTTTACACCACTATTCAGTATTTTTTTTTTTTTAGAAATTAAGACTTATTTAGTAAGGATGTAATTAAGTTTATCAAAAGTGACAGTAAAGACGTTTGTAATGTTACAGAAACACTAAATAAGTATATAAAAATCATTTCTGAAGGATCATGTGACACTGAAGACTTCAGTGGCTGCTGAAAATTCAGATTTGCCATCAGAGAAATAAATTACATTTTAAAAAGTATTAAAATAGAACACAGTTATTTTAAATTGTAATAATATTTCACAATTTTTACAGTATTTTTGATCAAATAAATGCAGCCTTGGTGAGCATAAGAGTCTAATATTAAAAATATCTTACCAATTCCAAACTTTCAAACAGTAGTGTATGTTTCATTGTTTTTATGCAGCTGTTGAAGTGTGATATTTCGGTATGCTCACTTGAGTTCTTGGTCCTAAAAATACTCAACTGAAAATAGATTAGCATGCTTTGATTCCAGTGTGTATGTGCTTGTGCGGTTTGTTTTTGCTGTGAGTAAATGTCTGACGTGTTATTCTAGAATGTGTGCGTCTGTGGCATGTTATTCCAGTTATTGTAGATGTCTGTGTCATTCTAGTGTGTGTCTGCATGTGTTCTTACACTTAAATTTTAAAGATGCCCTCAAAGTTTTGACGTTGCGCTCCCTGATATGGCCAGAATGTTATTAAATCGTGCTAATCATTCAGTTACATGTCACAAAGTATCACATGATAACATGATGACAGTGAAGAGTCATCATTCATCTTTGGATAAACAATCCTAATTTGAGTGGAGGAAGATCAATTGCTTGTTTCTTAGGCATCCCAGTATTCCCATCAGACTGTGATTGTCATTCAAAGGCTGCTCAGTGAGCCAAGGTATCTGCGCATAACATATGTTGTGAGCCAATAGGGAAATGCATGGTGTGTAACAGTACATGGTCTGTTTTTATCTCTGTGTTTATGAGCTCAGCTGGCCTGTTTTTTGTTCTGCATCTCTGATACTTTCTCTTTCTCCATTTCCCTTTTCAAATCTCTCACTCTCTTTGGTCATTAATGTTTTTCATTTGATGATCACCTGTAACAGCTGATAAAAGCGGTGAAGTAGCCCTAAAACATGACCCATATGCTCGCCACGCAATCTGACAAATGACTCCAGAAAAGAGTCTGGAGTTTTGACATTTACCGCTGTGTGATAAATGGCTTTCATTTCTTGCTCAGTTCTTTCAGGGATCAAAAATTGTTTGCAAGTTTATATTCTGTTTAAAGTAGGTTAGCAGCGAATGAGAAAGTGTTATTTTGGAGAAAGAATGCGGGACTGGTTATGGCTGTACTGATTGGATTTCAGTGTAAATAATACTGTACCTGTATTGTAAATATAGTAAAACTGTACCTGTGGCTTTGTAATTTGCTCTACAATTGCATATAATGTTTTTCTTTTTCTTTTTTGTTTCTGTAATGTAGCACTCCGTAATGTGGAACTTTTTTAAAGATTATGTTCTACAGTGTTTATGGATTTTGGAGAAACAGCCAAGATCAAACAGTGTGTTTGTCTTTATCTCAGTTCTAAAATTTTGTAATGCCTGCTTTCAACTGTACATAGACATCCTTACAATCACTGAACCTCTGATTTGAGTTCATTTCAGTGCATTCTGGGATTTCCATTTTCATAAAAGACACACATAATGCTACCCTTAAGTTTGTGAGGTACAATCTCTGATATTACACTAATTCAGTGTGTTACTTACAGCTTCTGTAGTTGTTTGTTAAACGCATACGATTTTTTATGAAATATCCAAAAGTTATATATTTTGTTGAATTGCGTAGTTACATTATCCCAAATGTTTCCAAGAATGTTTAAATCCAGAGAAATTTTAACTACTGTCTAGGGATGCAACGGTATTATCAATATCGTGGAATTGTGATAGCAAAACTCGATATTATCGTGGTCACATGAAGATATGAAATGATAGGTCTTCCGAGCAAAAAGTGTAGTTTTTCAAAATATATTTAAACTTCTTATTCTAACATAAAAGGTCTTTAAAGTTGTGTTTTGGGCCATTATGCTTTGGCACAGTATCTGTCGAATGAACTAAAACCGAAAACTCAATATTTCACTAGATTTGTAATGAGATGCATTTTTGAGCCTGTTTTCCTTCAAAATAAAAGCTCTGCTGCCATTTCCGTCAAAATAAAAGCTTAAAAGTGCAGTATGAATTGCTGACAGCTAGGGGTTTAAATGTGTAACGTTACTGCAGTCCAAACTCAAAATATCTCTTTCAAGTGTAGAAATTAGTTAAGAAGCATTGTTATTTCCCTACTGTGGTGTAAAGCAAAAATAATATACCTTATATTAATTTTCACTTATTTTACAGTGCAATTGTTTTACAATATATAGCTATGACTGTCATAGGAATAACAATGATAATATAAGAATGATCTAAAATTGTTTTGTTATTCTTCTTCTTATTATTATATTCTAATTCAGCATAGGGCTGTGCCTGCCAATGACATCATACACCCTCAATTTCCGGTTTTATTTTGTAGAAAACATAGAAATGTAATATATGTTAAATGTGTTTTAATAGACAGATGACGAACGCACAGAGTGGCATTATAACAGAACTTTCAACACACTCAAATATATCTAATATGATAAAACAGCACTGCTGTTTTTATTATGCGACTGTGGCATAATAAAAGCTCTACTGCTTTAAATCCGTGTGTCGCACTCGTTTCTCATTAGCAATTACTCCAGCCTGGTTTCGCTTTCACGGCTTTCAGCCCATGAACATGAGTCTCATCGGATTGCATCGGCTGTGGGAATGAAGACGACAACTCCCATAATTCCACACTCAATCACAGCGTCATCAAACTATGACTGTTTCTTTGTTTGTTTTGAATATGCGCTCTCTAGCAGTGGAAATTACATACTGTGCCTTTAAATAATCGTGATCTCGCTACTCGACAAAATAATATTGATAATCGAGCAGACCTGCTTTCAGACCTTGCTTTCTCAGTAGGGAGCTCAGCAGGTTTCAGAACAGACTGTATGTGTGCTTGTACCTGGGAGAGGGAGAGTTTAAATGTCTGTAGATACTTCCAACAAGCACACAGTAAAGTCAGTGAGGAAACACCAGCCCTCAGGCCCGACTCTGTGAACATCAATGGATAGGGATTTTTTTTAAGCAGGTTGTGTTTGGAGGGTCAGGGTTAATGCTTTCAGGCTTTGGCCTTCTTCAAGCTTATCCCTCAGTACCAGTCCCATGATTCTTGCCTCATACCACATTGTTACAGTGCTTTGAGTGGCCACCTGTGCTGAGAATCAGCAGGGCATTGGAGCTAATAGGCACACAGCAAGAGGCAGAAAGAAAGAAAGAGTAAGTCTGTGGATAATACTTAGAGCTTCTTGAACATTTTCATCTTTAGCCGTCTATTCCGAAATGGGAATTGTTCTTGGCTTTAGAGTGTTTTGATGTGCCAGACTGACACTTCAATGACAATAAAATACCATGGCAACCAAAAGATTGAATCGCTTAAAAGAATCATACAAAAGAATACTATTATTCTTTGATTGTTAGAATACTGATGATAGTATTTTTTTTTTACCATTAAAATAGATTTTTAGGTTAAATTTCTGATTTTCATTGTATCTTTTTCAGCTTTTCCCATTTTCAGTCTCTTTCTATCAGCGAAATCCAAGTAAAACTGATCGTGCAGACCAAACCGTAAGTCGTAGAGACTTAAGACTTGGAGGGATGGTAGTACTCACCATCTACAACATCACCAAGGCTCGCCCCAATCGGCCTGACGGGGGCGCTACAGTGATCAAAAGTACAAAATTGCTCATAACTCCTAAACCATCAGTTGCAGGCTCAAATGTCTTGTTTTCGGGTATTTTGGATTTTTTTTAAAAGATACTTTTGCGAATTAGTCCTAGGTTTTTCACCCGATCTGAACCAAACCAGTGCAGAAAGATTCTCTGGAGAGTAAATATCAATAATTATCAAAGAAAAGATTAACTTTCGACTCACTGTCACAAATGGATTTGAAACGTTTGAGAGAGGCAGGGCCACTTTTAGTAAAATGCCTATAACTCCTGAACAGAATGAGATATCTTCGAACATTTATGTAAGAACTCAGTCTAAGGTCACAGGAAAAAAAATAGCGGAGCTGGCCACTTGATGGCACTATAAGAGGGAAAAAACATAAAAATGATAACTATGCACCCGTTTGTCCTATCAATATGAAAATCACTGTGGACAGCCTTGGTCCGAAGTGCCACAAGTGGCTATGAGGACATTTGCATATCTCCAAAAACATGGCCGCTGTTGGCAGATGAACTTTGAGCACCTATTACACAAGCTTAACGGAGGTCGATCGGAATGAAACTCAGTGGGCCTGTTTGACCATAAAGCCTAAACGAAAACTCTCAACTTCACGAAACCTGGTGAGAACATGCAACAGATGATTCTAAACAAGCATGCAAAGTTTTAGAGAAATTGAACCACAGCTGGTGCTATAACAGTCATAAACATTAAAAAACATATTTCTATGGCAAATTACCTGTTTTTGCCAAAAATGCTTTTATAATAATTGTTTTAGGTGGTTACAGGCTTGCTAAATAATATGTAATATCTTTTTCATATGTGCTTAAATGCCTTAAAGCGCTTGAACCCAGAGAATCACTACTTGCATTCACTTATGGTACCGGGAGTGTTTTTTAAAGTGCTAAACTCGCGCTAGACTAGGCTAGTCAATGCTGATGTTCTTTGATAACGTAAATGTTCTTTGCTCGTTTTCTGTAGCTGCTTTTTGAAAAACTAAGTAAATGTAAGCATTAGTAACTTACAATGTTTCTATTAAATTATTATCATGTTAAACACAAATTAAGTCATATTTCTAAACATTAGGCTGCTTTTAGCCATATGCTGGTGTTGGTTCATGTGCCGGCAATTAAACTAAGTAACTAAATAATTAAATAAACTAGCACGATAATATTGTGTATCAGCGATCTCACAGGCTGACGATAGGACGATATGGAAATTGAGCATATCGCCCAACACTAATTCAGCATTACAGTATAACTGAGAGCTATTCATTTTAGCATTTATTAGACTTTAAAAAATAACAACTTCTAATTTAAGTGAACTTAAAACAATCTTTACATAAACCCATTATAATAAGTCATATTTGCCTGTGCCCTTCAGCAAATAGGAAATGTACAGAAATTAAGTTATCAAACACTAAGTTCTAAATTTCAAATATAGATGAATCCTTAAAGCTACAAGTTAATGATTTCCTCTTTTTTTCTTGTTCTTTGATTAACATCCCAGCAGCTGGGTTATTAGTTTATTTTTCTGCTATTACTTTAAGAGCTGCCGCCGCTGAATGTGACACAGTTCTGACACTTACACTGGCAGTTTCATTTGCACTTTAACATGAAATGATACAGGCTACAGTGCGCGCCGCCATATTTGTGCGTGCGATTGAAGAGCATGCGCTACGAGCACAATATAACGTCTGACAGGACAGCAAAATTGGTTTTACTGACATGTGGCCTCACAACATCTCATCTAACTGGAGTTCACTCATGTTCTACTGAAGCTCCCTCGTCACCTGTACCTTTTTCACACTTACTTGACTAGCGGCTGACACTGAGGTGAAGTGGTGTTCACATCAGATAAGACTCCTGTTTGATGTGGTAGTAACTGCTGCATGTTCTGCAACAGTTGTGACAGAAGTAGTTGTGATTGGGGTGGCCAACCCAAGCTCCGCACCTGCATTAACTGTGTTATTTTTAACACCGTTAAACTGGACACCTGTGTTAATGTGCTAATTTTTACAACTTTTTATTTACTTATTCTTATGTATATTTTTTAAGGGTAAGCTTTATCTTTGACTGCAATTCTGTACATTGAAAGTACAAGCATTGAAATGCCGTGTCACCTTAATTTCATGAACAAATCTGTAGGTTTAAGCTAATCAGCAGACAGAATGTCAGCCTGCTCATCTCCATAACTCCCAGACAGCTTTTCTGCGAGTGAACTGACCTTTAAAAGTGTGAGGGGAAGATAAATCAGCCTGGTTTAAAAGACTCCCTCTGAAGAAAAGAGGCAGATACTGTTGGAATACGCTGCGTTGCAAACTAGGGAGGGCGAGCTCTGTTTAAAATAGCTGTGGAGATGTATGGAGTCAAGCAGGAGACAGTGTGCACTGGTATGTGGGGACTCACTGTCCTGGTACAGGCTTCCCCAAGCCAGAACCTCCCTAAATATTTGGCTAGATCTGGAATTGTGAGCCCGTTGCTCATTTGGTTAAAAGACACCTGCTTTGGAGTTGATAAGCATATCCAAGTCTCACTGTTTCTCCCTATGTGATGTCTACCACCAGATGCTGATCTCTCCTGATGTGGTGTAGCTATATAAGTAAGGCATGTGTTGGTTGACTTGGTCTTGTGTGCCGTTCTCAGAGGGAACTGAGCTTTAGAGGCTCTTGAAAGTAAATTCCACATCAGCCAATATTTGTGCTTGTACAATCCAGCTGCTTTTTTCAGCTAAATAAACTTATGACCATCCTGATTTCTGCTAATCATAGCAGTTACCTTCTTATTTCTGGAGACATTGGCCAAAGAACAGGAGTCAAAGATTAATTAACATACCCTGCTTAAATGGTAAATACGCAGAGGCTGTTTCAGGTCTTGTAACCGAAAAACCTTCCAATAAACTGTAAACACTCAAAGTGGGACACTTTGAAGCAAATGTTCAGTGTGAATAAACGAGCAGCACATAATTAATTCCCACATATGTAATTAGCAGCATTTTTCCTGGGGCTTGAATATTGTGTTTACCTTCCAGAAAATGAATGGTCAGCCTCATGTCCTTTAAAACGGTGTTAAAACGAGGCTTGTTTGGTGTATGTTTGAGGCTCGTAATGAGTGTGTGTATTTCTGCACTGTGACTGTAGTGTTATGATGGAATATATTAAATATAATGAAAGAAACCTTTTGGCTTCTTAAGATGTAGTCACATTAGCACAGTTTTACTGGTAAAAACGGTCTATTGTCAAACCAAGCAGCAATTTTGTTGGTCAGTGTGGCAAATTCGCATGACCAGCTTAAACCGTTGTGAAATCTACATTGAAAGTCATCGTCCTCAAGGCTAAATCCCCATTTTTGCATTGATTTCAATCATGGAAATGTACGGAATACTATAAATGAGGCTGCACCTTGAAAACTGAAGTGTGGAATTTCTGCACCGCTAACACCACTAAACAGAATCACAAAACAAGCACGTTTTCCAAACACTAGCCACTGGGTTTGCGTGTTCACATCTGTGAGTACATCTATGAGAAGAGCTCTTGGTATGTGTGTGTGTGTTTGTGATTTTTAGTGTGGTATGTGTGCTAGTTAAGCTGCTAGTGGCACAACTTTTTTTGGCCAGAGTTGAAAGTATGAAAGGAAGGCTCTGATAATTATTCCCAGGCAGTGTGCAGCCGTATGTCAGGACGTTCGATTGGTGAGTGAACATGGAGGTAATAGCAGTTCTTTCTGACTGCAACGTGAGTCAAAAATATCTCATACTTGCCACGTAGACCTTCCCGCAAGCAATAGTTGTGCATTGTTAGTACTGGAATGAATAATTGTTTTAATCAGTGTTCTTAAGTTTTTTAGGACCCTCATGTCATTTCAAACCTGTAAGACCTTCATCTTCGGAACACAAATTAAGATACTTTTGATGAAATCCAAGAGCTTTCTGACCCTGCATAGACAGCAACGCAACTACCACGTTTAAGGCCCAGAAAGGTAGGAAGGACATTGTTAAAATGTGACCCTGGACCACAAAACCAGTCATAAGGGTTTTTTTAATTTTTTTATTTAGATTTATACATCTTCTGAAAGCTGAATAAATAAGCTTTCCATTGATGTATGGTTTGTTAGAACAATATGAGAATATTTGACAGAGAAAAAACTATTTCAAAATCTGGAATCTAAGGGTGCAAAAAAATCAAAATATTGAGAAAATCGCCTTTAAAGTTGTCCAAATGAAGTTCTTAGCGATGCATATTCCTAATCAAAAAATTGAGTTTTTACTTAATATCCTAATGGTTTTTGGCATAAAAGAAAAATCGATCATTTCGACCCATACAATGTATTTTTGGCTATTGCTACTTAAGATTGGTTTTGTGGTCCGGGGTCACAAATAGTCCATGTGACACCAGTGATTCAACCTTAATTTTATGAAGCTGTGAGAATGCTTTTTGTACACAAAGAAAACAGAAATAATAACTATATTCAACAACTTCTTCTGTTCCCTGTCTGTCTTCGACATGCGTTCACACAAAAAGTATTATTGTAGCTTCATAAAATTACAGTTGAACCACTGATGTCACATGGACTATTTCATGACGCCCTTACTACCTTTCTGGGCCTTAAATAGTAGTCCCATTGCTGTCTATGCAGGGTCAGAAATCTCTGACTTCATCAAAAATATCTTAATTTGTGTTCCAAACGAAGGTCGTACAGGTTTGGAACGACAAGAGGGCGAGTAATTAATGACAGAATTTTCATTTTTGGCTGAACTAACCCTTTAACAAACAGGAAATAATCAATAGCATTACTTGTCAGTGAATGTATCTTGATTTAAGTTTATTTTTATATAAAAAGGACTTTAACTTTATTAAAATGAATATATAGTTGAAAATTCATTTTAATAAAACAAACAAAAAAAGTTGAACCAATGGAGTAAGAAAATAAACTTAATTTAATGTGAAAACAAGCTTTAATATAGTGCATAATTTAGCTTTTGTGAGAAGTGAGAGAGCTTAAGTTTATAAGTTGAAGTTTATTAATTTAAGTAAATAAGTTTAAAATAAAAAAGACTATTCCAAATTGAACATATTACAAAAAAAATAAAATGTTTAATTTAAGTCTTATGTGATATACTACATCATTTTACTTACTTGCAAAACATACTGATTAAAATTGTTTATTTTGCAGTGTGGTAATGGTTGAAAAAAATAATTTTGTTCTTGCTACATATGTGCCAGAGCCAGCGTCTTCAGCCAGCTTTCATACTGCTTTCTCACACTATCAGACCCTCTGTAACTCTCTCGTTTTCCACCGTCCATTCCCGTTCCAGCCCAGAAAATGTCATTGGTGGCGTTTGTCTGAGGACTAATCAAAAATGTGGTCAAACAGTGGTTAAACATCGTACTGCTAAGTAGGAAAACACACGCTTGACCTGGAGAACTCTGGGAGCTTTCCCTCCATTCTCACTTGGCCTGCGGGTGGTATGCTCATTAGAGAGAGAGAGAGAGAGGAAAAGTGAAGGAGAGCCAGAGAGATTGAGATTAGGTAATATTCCTTTCCCCGCTGTATTGTTATACAGAAGTATATTGAGCAGAAGAGATCTGAAATGGATCCGATGGGTTTCAGTTGCTTTATTTGTTTTGCGAGTTGGATGAAGCCTGGAAGTTTCATTTGGCCTTAATTGCTCAATACAATTAGACCCAAAACCACACTCTTGAAATGCCACTTTATGATTTAAGGAAATGCTCATTGATTGCGCAGTAAGATCGACCAGACCTGAGAAGATTCCCGCACTTGGCATTGTGGAACTGGATACCGTCCCTCTTTATTTACTACACTGAAAAATGTTACCAAGGACTATTTCCAGTCCTTTTTCTTCTCCGAATGATATGGCTTTCATTCTGAAACGTGTCCAGTCACAGTGCTGGAACACCTACCCGAAATGAAACACTTACTCGTGCTGCCCACTCAGTAGGAAAAATCAATGATGTCAACTCCTTTTCCAGGAATAGTATTGTGGCTGCAGCTGAGCCGGTGTCTGTTCCTTGTGAAGTCTCCGAACACTTTTTAAGAGGGTTGCTCCGTTCTAATGCGGACGGACAGCAGGGCAGCCACGCTCATGGGACCGCCGGCACATCTGGAAACACTAAGCCTCCTGCTGCACTGCCTGGCCCAATAAAAGTCACTCTCTTTTCTCACTTTCTCTCCTCTCACTTTTATTTGCTCTGACCCTCTCTGCGGTGTGAAGGCCTCCTGATGACCGTGTGATGCTCTCCGACACACTGACCTGGGGAAGTTCAGATGGATAAGGACAGACAATGAACACGCAATAATTAAGAGATCGGTCACTTACCTCTCTAAAGAGCAAAGCAGATATAGGCTCACTGATATGGACTATATCTTCTCTCTCCTTGTGCTCCACTCTAATTAAATGGACAATCTTATGTAGGTCTGCTCTAATGAGTCTTTACATATTTCATATCAACTTCTTTCTCATCTCTCATGTGTTAATATTTAAGCAATGGTGTGATTGATACATGTGCTGAAAATAGAATCTAGGCTTAGGAGCTTTTTCTAATGTGTGTGTATGTGTCTGAAAGAGAGATAGTGTGTTTGAATCCATATTGATTGCCAGACAGAGTTCTGAAAACAGGCTAGGATAACATGGTAATGGTTTCACACTGTCATGACTTGAGTTCTCTGCCAGTTTACATCAAGATCTCAGACTGCCTGATGATAACTGACACTTAAACTCAGACAGATACATACACTACCGTTCAAAAGTTTGGGGTCAGTAAGTTTATAACTTTACAGTTTCAGGGATTATGGATGGATACCTGAACTACTAAAATGGCTTTTTTTATCTTAAAATATGCTGCTAATAACCACCATAATCACACCGGAAGTGAAACAGATGGCTACGTGATGACTTAAAGGATCAGTTCACTCCAAAATGAAAATGTTCTGGTAATTTACTCACCCGATGTCATCCAAGATGTTCATGTGTTTCTTCAGTTGAAAAGAAGTTTTTTTTTAGGAAAACATTCCAGGATTTTTCTCCATATAGTGGACTTCAATGGGGATCAACAAGTTGAAGGTCCAAATTGCAGTTTCAGTGCAGCTTCAAGAGGCTCTACATGATTCCAGCCAAGGAATAAGGGTCTTATCTAGCGAAACGATCTATCGTTTTCTAATAAAATTAATCATTTTTATACTTTTTACCACAAATGCTCATCTAGAACCAGCTCTGCTTCCACGACTTCATGCATTACGTAGTCACATTGGAAAGGTCACATGTGATGTAGGCGGATGTACGAATCCAGTGTTTACAAAGTGAAATGTGCAAAGAAAGTCAAACACCCTTTACTAAATAGGTAAAACAATGATGACGGACGATTTAGAAGTTTTTTGCTCTACCTTTTTGAACCAAAGTACAAAAGTATGAATGACAGTTCCAACGTGATTATGTAATGCATGAATTCGTAGATCGCATTGCAGAGCTAGTGCAAGATGAGCATTTGTGGTTAAAAAGTATATAAAATTTAATTTTTTTTTAGAAAATGACAATCGTTTTGCTAGACAAGACTTTCGGATAAGATCATGTAGAGCCCTTTGAAGCTGCATTGAAACTGCAATTTGGACCTTCAACCCACTGATCCCCATTGAAGTCCACTATATGGAGAAAAATCCTGGAATGTTTTCCTCAAAATCCTTCATTTATTTTCAGCTGAAGAAAGACAGACATGAACATCTTGGATAACATAGGAATGAGTAAAATTTAAATTCAGGAGTGAACTAATCCTTTAAAGTTTATCTAAACATAATTTAAAAAAAAATATTTGAGTGTTAAAGTATATGAGTTAAATTTACAACATTAAATGTAATATTTTTTTTCTACTGTATATGATGAGATAATGTGCAGTTAACCAGTGAACAGGTTTTAGTGTAGCAGCTTTACATATTTTTTTAGGTAAAATTCTAAACATATTTACAGTGCAAGGTCTTTAATTCACTGTTGTACATTACACATATTTCAGTTTAATACGTCAGTCAATTTTCCTGTAGCCTACTTTCTCTCCAAGCTGAAAAGCCAAGAGATTCACAAATGGACAGTGAAGGAGGTAAATTATTTATATGCAGAGACTTATGAATTTTTAAATACCACAGTGATTATTTTCAATGTGCCTGCAAGCTGAATGGTTGTGCTAATGTTATCTTGCAGTGTTTCTGGGTCCATAAAGCAATAGTGAGCTGCGGAAACTCTGCCCGTAGTTACTCAAAGGTGTAGCACACTGTTGCCATGGTGATGAAGGATGTTCCGGTGGTGTCGGGATAAGTGTGTGTAGATGATACAGTACATTCCTGGATCAAAATTCCTATTAAACATTCGATCTGCATATATGATTTAAACCATGAAAGCTAAATAATGCCCTCCTTGAGGAAAGTTGTTCTACTGAGAATTGCATATGAGCGCACTTAATAGTGTCATAACTTTCAGAAAAGCATTATTATGTGTAAGGGATTCAGCTTTGGGCACGTTTTATTTATTTTCTTGTCAATTTTTGTGAACTTTCGACATCAAAACTTGACAGAGAAACATAAAAATCTTGCAGATGTGTGAAAAAACATGATGTAACGTGATGTTTAGTCAAGTATGATAACCCATACTTGGAATTTGTGCACATACACAACACACGCACACTGTGGACTCACATCTAGATTAAGAAGCTGATTTTCTTCTGTCAGAAAAAAGTGTTTTTTAAAATTTGTCACCAAGCAGAAACTGCATTCATGAGTTGGATTTCATGAGTTGGTTTGTTTAGCTGGTGTGATAGCATGCAAACCTTTCTCTTTAACAGCCCACTGGACTGATCTAGCTCTGTTTGCAAACTAGCAAACTAGTCTCTCACACTAGAATACTCTTACAGCTGGCCAAACACAGCATTAACATTCCTGCAGGTTGGATGTCCACTAGATGCTTTAAAGCATTAGAGTAATCATTGGAAAGGAGACGGATAATTATGTTTGCATGCATGCAGTGCTTGGTCAGTAAGAGAAAAATGTAATTAATTGTAGTAACTTTGTCGCTGTTACGACAACGATAAAAGTCTTAAAAGTGCAGTTAAAATGTGCATTATTCTTTTTCTCTACAGGGGCTTTTGCACACCTTTGTGCTGATTTGCTTTAAATCTAAGTATTATGTTTAAAAGAGCACATTTTAAGTCTTGCCGCTCTCGCAGAGCTATTTTCAGCTGCTGTAATGGCTGCTCGTTAATGGAGATATTAGCCGGTGGAATAGCTGCCTGCTCCATTCAGCTGCTGTTATGACAGGTTAGTCCTCTGCAATTATCCTCCTCACCTCTCAGTGTGACCACCCCACCCCCACAGCATAGCCTACCTATTTAGTCTCCTGCTTTAGGTTTAAAAAAGGCCATTCATGTATGGCATTCATGTATTAACTTTATTTCTTTACCGACTGTCTTTAGGAAAACATGAATACAGTACTAACCAGGCGTGATCGGCACAGGTGGAAAGCGATAAAAGCTGCCTCTTCCATATCATGGGCCGCACATACTGACAGTGAAGCAAAAAAGTTAACTTAATAAGTAATGATTCAATGTGGCAACAACCAATAAGAGTGAAGACTGTAGTCAATCTAGGCATATTGCATGAGATGCTATAGTTTTACTGTCATACATATCAAGTGATTTAATAATAATAACAATAATCATAATAATAATAATTGTAGTGTCTAAGTGCAAATAACCTTCCTTGTTGGCAAAGGCTATTTACAATCTCCGCCCATGAATGTGCGGTTGGGCTAGTCAACATTAGGTGGTAAAAGCATAGTGGTTATGTGCAATCGACCCGAGTTCGAATCCACCTTTTGTCAAACTCATTCTTCCCCCTTTCACATCACATATCAGATTGAAAAGGCGTTAATTTTCAATAAAATGAAGGAAATAATCAAAAAATGTAAAATAAAGTGCCTCACGGGTGTTTATCGGTTAGGGTTAGGGGTAGGTGTAGGAAGGGCTTTATTGTCCCAAGGCATCCATTTAATAATTTTAATAAAAATGGTAATTTACACTCAATATGTTATTATTGCATAAATTATCCTGCTAAGTATCCATGATGCTTTTTTTTTCAGGATTCCTTGATGAATAGAAAGTTCAAAAGAAGAGCATTTATTTAAAAAAAAGAAAATATATGTGACATAATATGTCTAATGATTTCACTTTTGATCAATATAAGGTATCCTTACTGAATTAAAAAAAGCAATATTTAAAAAATAAGAGAAAAAAAATACATCCAATCTTACATTTTGTGTGTTAAACATTTTAATTTAGTTAGATTAATTTTATATAATTAATTTATTAATTTTTAAATCATCCTTTGGTCCCCTTGGAAATTTACTGAGAACATTTCCTTGAAGTACCTTTGAGATTTTACATTTATTTTTCAAGCATTAAAAAAAAAAAGAACACTTTTTTTTGATAATGCCAATTAATGGCCATGTGTTGACAATGCAGGTAAATCTTTTGTTTTAAAAATTATCTACATGTACAACCCCAATTCCAGAAAAGTTGGGACATTTCGTGAAATGCCATAAAATCTTGAATCTATTTAATTGACTGAAGTACAAAGAAAAAAATTGCTAGTGTTTTCAGTAGAGATTTTGATTTTCATGGCTGCAACACACTCCAAAAAAGTTGGGACAGAGCCAGAGTAACAGTGAAAAGGTTTTTAGAATATCCAAAATAAACTGTTTTGAAACAGTTCACAGTAAGCAGGTGTTAAATATAGCCACATGGGCTCAGGAGTACTTCAGAAAACTGCTTTCGCTTAACACATTCTGCAGCTTCATCAATAAATGCAACTTGAATTTCTGTTACTCCAGCAGAAAGCTATACATCAATTCTATGCAGTGATGCAATGGGGTTCTCTATGCCAGAGCTCATCTCAGGTAGTCAAAAAGACAATGTAAATGTGTGCTGTGGTCAGACGAGTCCACGTTTCAGCTTGTTTCTGGGAAAAATGGATGTTGAGTTCTCAGTACCAAAGACCAAAGGTACCATTGAAATGGAGGCGTGTATTGGGATTGTACAGACACTATACTGCTATCAAGATGCCATCTTTTATGGAAAGTCTATGGTTATTAGATCAAGACAACGCCAGGTCTCATTCTGCATGTGCTACAACATTGTGGTTTTGCAGACACAGACTGAATGTGCTAGACTGGCCTACCTGCAGTCCAGATCTGTCTCCTATTGAAAATGTATGACCAGTCATGAAAAGGAGAATCAGACAAGGATGATCACAGACTGCTGAGCATCTGAAGTTTTTTATCGGACCAGATTGGACATCAATTATGCTTGCAAAACTTGAAGAATTAGTATCCTCAATTCCCAAACAATTAAACATTGTAATTAAAAGGAAAGTTGATGGGGCACAGTGTTAAACATGCCTCCCAACTTTTTTTAGGAGTGTGTTGCAGCCATGAAAATCAAAATTTGGTTATATTTACAAAATAAAATTAAAAGCTGGCCACTGAAAACATTGGGAATTTTTTCTTTGTACTTTAGTCAATTAAATAAAGGCTAATGAGAATGAACAGATAACATATTCTTGATTTTATGGCATTTCACGAAACGTCCCAACTTTTTTAGAATTGGCGTTGTATTTATTTTAACTTTACATTGTTATGATTTAATTAAATATTAGCGTTTCATTCACAACCCCCCTGCAGTTCTACACAGAACACTGTATTAGAACAGTTGAATATTACTTCTGATTACAAAAGTATTCCACATTCCAACTGCTTTTCCAGTAATTGCTTTGGGGAGGAGGGGGTACAATGAGTCAATCAGTCAAAATGGTGATGATAACCTAGTGGTCATTTCCTGTTCAACTGTGGATTCCTCTCTGATGAGTTAAATTTGTTGTAAATTGGGCATCTATCCCTAGAGACAATTGCACACCATGTGTGCTATGTCTTAAATGTACCTTTGTGACTCCAATTTGATCCTAATGTATTGATTTTCAGTCATTTTTCATTGGTAATCAGTGTTCAGCACTGATTGTGGATTGTGTAAGGTGAAATCTGTTGTGTGTGTTTGTGCTGCATTTATCAGTCCATCAGAGGCTGCTGGTGAACACTTTTCACCTTGTCCAGTTTCAGATGATTCTAGTTGATCTTTTTTATTACTACATTGCTCTCACTCACTCTCTCCCTCTCTCTTTTTCACTAGTGTAAAAATCTCTCCCTCACAGTGTGTGTTTTTGTGTTGAAGTGTATTCATATGTAATACCCTGAGAGCAACAAGGTATGCACTTCAGAAGGAGAGAGGAGAGCCATTAGGGAGTACTTGTGAAAGAAAGAGCTTTTGGTGCAGGTATGTTGTTCCATGAAGGGAGGCATGCAATTTTGAGGTTTCTAGAAAAGGGTTTTTAACTCCTAGAAATTGTTCACCTAAAATAATAGAGTCCGCCGTACAAAAACTCCAGTGGTGCTTAAAGGCCGTGACACGCTGGCAGACTTTGACTGACACATGCAAAGACCCATGTAAAATCCTAAAGCTGTCGCTGGCAGGCGAGTGTGCGAGGACGGAAATTCCTAGGCTTCCTTTCCTGCTCTCTGAATGCTTTGCTCCCCATGCTGAACTGATTACTCCAACTTATTGGATCTCCTCTCCTCCATTTTGTAGAAATTAATAATTTTTTTGACCTTTTACTGGTTTGGGATGTACGTTGTGGGTCAGAAGGCAAATACACAAGTAAAACAATCATAAGACCACATTGAATTAGCAAAATTAATTGCCCCTCACTTTCTGCATTGCTTTAAAGACATTGGCACAATCTTGAAAGGCTGTGTAGAATTATTGGAGTTGGAGGTTTTAACTTTAAGGGGTTATTTAAGGGTTAAGCTTACTGTAGCCAGACATGAGTTTCACCCATGTGTACAGAACAGATCAGAGCCGCCCTGAGGTGAGGTCCATTACTGGATACTAGTGATACAGACTGGATGAGAAAACCTGGAGGGGGGAAACTGCTCTGTTTGGCTTAATGAGAATTTGTTTAATCAGGACTTAAGTCCATAATGCTCTACCTGCTCCACAGATTGTTTGTCTTCTTGTTCGATAATCATCTGTAATGACTGTAATCCTTTTCCAGTCATACTTTGTGACTGGAAACACGCATAGACAAGCAGGGATATGGCAAAAACACACATTTTTAATTTCTTATACAAACATGCACACAAATGTGAAGCAGTCCCAAAAGGAGATTTAAGCTCAAATGTCATTTTGCAGTCAGAAGCAATTTTTCTGTTCTCGTTGGAAGTGAAAATGTACTGGTAATGTCATGAATGCCCGTCAAGGTCTGATGTAAAACAGAAGATATTTTTAAATAAAGTTGTTTTTTTTCTTTTCTTTGCACACAAAAAGTAAAAGTATAGCTTTGTAAAATTATGGTTGAACCACTGATATCACATGGACCATTTTAATGATATCCTTACTACATTTCTGGGCTTTAAACGTGGTTGTACTGTTGCTGTCTATGCAGGGTCAGAAAGCTCTCAGATTTCATCAAAATTATCTTAATTTGAGTTCTGTAATGAACAAAGGTCTTACGGATTTGGAACGGATTTTCATTTTTGGGTGAACTGTCTCTTTAAAAGAGAAAACAATTGTTAAAAATAGTTATAACATATCAAAATATTACTGTTTTTAATGTATTTCTTATCAAATAAATGCAGCCTTGGTGAGCATAAGAGACTTCTTTCCAAAATATTAAAAAATCTTACCCCAAACTTTTCAATGGTAGTGTATGTTTTGACAGAAGAGGAAAATGAAGTTATGATAGATATGTTAAATGTGATATGAAAGATTGGAGAGAGAGAGAGAAGTAACTAGAAAGAAAGAAAAGATTTTAAAAAATCAGATATTCAAACTAGATAGTAAAGTTTGTAGACAAACTTTAAGTTGGCTTGAAAAAGCTCAGCCAAGTATTTTTTAAAAGCTTGAAGTTTGAAGGTTTCCAGTTTTAACTAGTTTGAAGTTTAAAGTAGTTTTAAAGTTAGTTGCTAGGCTACCTGGGGTGGTTGCTAGGGTGTTGCTATGTGGTTGCTAGGGTACTCAGGGTGGTTGCTAGGGTGTTGCTATGTGGTTGCTAGAGTAACCAGAGTGGTTGCTAAGGTGTTGCTATGCAGTTACTAGGGTACTTAGGGTAGTTACTAGGGTGTCACTAGCACATTGTTAGCATGATTAGCGAGTTACTAGCATGTTGCTGGCATGATTAACATGTTACTAACATGTTGCTAGCATTATTAGCATGTCACTAGCATGTTGTTAGCATGATTAACAAGTTACTAGCATGATTAGCAAATTTCTAACATGTTGCTAGCATGATTAACAAGTTACTAGCATGTTGTAAGCATTATTAGCAAGTTACTAGTATGTTACTAGCATGGTTAGCAAGTTAATAGCATGTTACTAGCATGATTAGCAAATTGATAACATGTTGCTAGCATGATTAGCAAGTTACTAGCATGTTGTTACCATGATTAGCAAAATACTAGCATGATTAACAAGTTACTATCATGTTGTAAGCATTATTAGCAAGTTACTAGTATGTTACTAACATGGTTAGCAAGTTAATAGCATGTTACTAGCATGATTAGCAAGTTACTAGCATGTTGTTAGCATGATTAGCACATTGCTAGCATGTTGTTAGCATGCTTAGCAAGTTAGTAGCATGTTTGTAGCATGATTTGCATGTTACTAGCATGTTGTTAGCACAATTAACATATTGCTATCATGAATAGATAGAAAGGAAGTTTGATTAAGCCTCAATGGATTCTGGGAGGTTAGATTTGAATTTTGTTACTAGCATGATTAACAAGTTGTTAGCATGTTACTAGCATGATTAGCAAGTTAATAGCAGGTTACTAACATGATTAGCATGTTACTAGCATTATTAACAAGTTAATAGCATGTTGCTAACATGTTTGTAGCATGATTTGCATGTTACTAGCATGTTGATAGCATGTTTCGTATGTTACTAGCATGTTGTTAGCATGATTATCAAGTTACTAGCATGATTCTAACATGATCAGCATGTTACTAGCATGTTCAGACTAGCATGATTAGAATATTGCTAGCATGAATAGATGGAAGGGAAGTTAGATTGAGCCTCAAGGGATTCTGTGAGGTTAGATTTACATTTTGTTAGGTGGAGTTTGAAGAGTGTTGGCTCATTTGAACATTCCGTCAATGTAAGTCTATGGGATTTTTTTGTTTTGATAGTCTGTTATACAAAAACCGTACACCAGATCAATCTGCAAAGATATAGCAACTCAAGTCAGACCAGTCTGAAGGTCTGGGCCGAGTTTGGTGGTTGTAGCTTTTAAAGTCTAGGAGGAGATATGCTTTAAAATTTGGTCTCAGAAGAAGAAGAAGAAATTAACTTTTTCAAGCCAACTTAACAAACTGTAGGCCTTTGAGCAGATCCTGCCATCACAGAGGTTAGTCAGACCCAACTCTCAGCGCACATATACAAATGAACCTGTCTAAACACTTGCCGTCTGTTTAGTCCAGGACTACAGTGTGTTGACTTGTGGTTTTTGGGGGGTTATGGACCTGTTTAATGGAGTTGTGTTTTAGGGTATTCGGTGAGCTGTGTGTCTCACAGACAGGATTACGTGTGCTGAAAAAGGGGAATTAATGGCTTTTGGCCTGCCTTACTGCAGTTGCTCAAGTCCTCAGTACTGTAATCCAGTTTAGTGCTGCTTTCCTACAGCACAAAGGATGTCGCATACCGTCAGCGCACATTAACTATGAGAAACGCAAACAATTTCAGGCTCTCAAGCTTAAGTGTGCAGAGTTTAAATTATGAAATAAGTGAGCTCATCAAGCCAATCAGACAGTGCGGATGTGTGTGCATGTACAGTGTGAGCCGTAACCTCGGGATGTTTGCGGCGGGGGATTCCAGTGCATCAGGGAGCACCTAGTGGAAAGGTTACTGCAGCGGGTGATTAATTAGCCAATTAACACGATGATAAATGTGCATGAGTAAACGAGGCAGGCAGCTGGAGACCGAACCAATTTCGGATGATATTCTCATTTTTTTTTTTTTTTTTTACTCATCTGTCCTTTTTTCCCTCTCTTCATCATGAAAAACTGTTGAGTCGACTGTACATTATAGGGCTGTTTTCATTGTCATCCTTTTGATTGATTTAGTGCCTGTGGGTTTGCACAGGCCACTGTGGGACCATTCAATTTGGACAGAGGTAGGGATTCCTTAATGGGATGGCTGTTAAGGTAATGAATAGGATTTCTAGTCACAAAGCCCTGGTTAAAAGCACCTGTCAGTGATGATGGGTGAGGCATTGTTAGGCTTGAGCAAACAGCATCCCAGACAGACATCACCAGTGTGTGTGTGTGTGTACCTGTGGTCTGATGTGGATGGTGCTGTGGCTTTGGTCACACGGATAGCTTTTTTTTCTGCCCACTTTGCTTTAAAAAAATAAAACAAAATGGCGACTTGATTTGTTGTGTTCCAGGCTTGTAAAATTTTCTTAAATACATTTGGGTCATTCTGTTTCAACTCAACCAGAGGTCCCAAGAGATACCTTTAATGCTTCTTGAGTTACAGGGATGCAAACTTTGGAGAAAAACTTAAAAAGTGCTGTTTCCCCATTTTTGAATGGTCACCATTGGCACATAATGCAACAAAGATAGCTAAAATTAACAAATTTTACTACTATAACTACCAATCTCTGTATAAAAATAACATTATGATGTTGCCATCTTTCTGAAGTCATTTTTAACCCCCTGTAACTTGACTCTGAATTTCAGGTGAATGCCATTTTGACCTCCCTCTACAAAATAGTGGATTACTCAGTAAATATTCATCCATGACATTTAATATTTTGGCTTTCATCATTATACACGTCTATCTTTCTTCAGAAAAAAAAATATTAGCAAAATCAAAAAATTGAGCCAGGGAAGTTTCTGAAATATGGTTGATTTGACACGGAATGATCCCTTTATGCTGCTGTGCAAAATTATAATGCAGAATTTTAAATACTGTATGTCTTATTTTACATTAATTCTATATACATTATTTACACAATAATCATTTATACTTTTTGTTAGTTTGTTTTAAAATTCTCAGAATTAAAAAAAAAAATTTTAACATTTTTTTCAATGTGGATTTTCTTTGCTTTTTTCCCCTTATTTGTGTGAATTGTAAGCTCATTTCCGCCATGAATAAAAAATAAAAAAACGGTAATTGTGGCTTCTTATATCACAATTGTGAAACTATTTCTCAGAATTGCATGATACACGCTTGCAATTCTGACTTTTTTTCTCAAAATTGTCAGATATAAACTCGCAATTGCATGTTATAAAGTAACAATTGCAAGACGTAAACTGACAATTCTGAGAAATAAAGTCAGAATTGGAAGATATAAACTCTCAGAATTGTCAGTTTATGACTTTATAACACGCAATTGCGAGTATTCAAGTCAGAATTGTGAGATATAAACTCACAATTCTGAAAACATGTCAGTCTTTTTTTCGCCTCAAAACTGGACTTTATAACCGCAATTACGAGTTTATATCTCACAATTCTGAGAAAAAGGTGAGAATTGCGAGATATAAACTCACAATTGCAAGAAAGTATCTCACAATTCTGAGAAAAAAGTCAGAATTTTGAGATATAAACTCACAATTGAGTCAGAATTTTGAGATACAAACTCACAATTGCGAAATACAAACTCAAAATTACGAGACAAAAAATCTAAAAAAAGTTTTTATCTTGCAATTTTGACTTTATTTTAAGAAAAAAACTCAGAATTGTGACAATTCTGACTTTATAACCTGCAATTGCGACTTTATATCCTGCAGTTCTGCCTTAATTTCTCTGAATTGTGACCTTATTTCTGAAAATTGCAAGTTTGTATCTCATAATTCTGACTTTATAACACGCAATTGCGAGTTTATATCTCACAATTCTGAGAAAAAAGTCAGAATTGCGAGATGTAAACTCGAAATTGGTAGAAAAAAGTCAGAATTGTGAGAAAAAAACTAGCAATTACCTTTCTTTATTTTTTCAAAAATAAAAATAGAATTCCATAGAATTTAGACATTTGCAATCAAGTTTATTGGAAGAATATGCCTGTGGAAACATTTTTCATAGTAAAATGTCCAATGAATGGCACAAAAAGGATGAACGTGAATCTGAAAGGTTTTTTTACATTGATTATGATGTATATCACAGCAAATTGGAATTAAGATATCGCTTTTATTGTGAATACTGTTTCACGGGACTCATACCCGAACACTCTGCACTGCAAGTGCAGTGTTGTACCGGGTGAGCTACTGAGCAAGTTTGCAACATTAGAAAAACCTACAAATGGAGCTGTTAATGTGATGTAAATCTCAAACTATAGTAGTTTATGAATCATGTACACTCTTAAAAATAAAGGTGCTTTAAACGGTTCTTCACAGCGATGCCATAGAAGGACCATTTTTGGTTCCACAAAGCACCATTCAGTCAAAGGTTCTTTAAAGAACCATCTTTTTCTTATCTTTTTATAATCTGATGAACCTTCTTTCACCACAAAGAACAAAGTTAACCACAAAGTTAAAGGTTCTTTATGGAGCCATTTATACAAAAAGGTTCTTCTATGTCATTGTGAAGCACCGTTTTTTTTTTTTAAGAGTGTATATCATAAAAGCATTTTAAGGTTATGGCATAGTATTGTTCAACAAACCACACAATAATAGCTCTTTATTAATCGATAATCTGTCCCTTTAATCATAATTTTTGTAGAGATGAATAAGGTAGTTGCTGTTGTACTGTCAGTAGTGTTCGTTTTAGCTGGAAACTGCAGTGAATTGCGTGTGTAGTTACTTTTTTGGAGTTTTTCCAAAAATGTTGGTAAGAGTCACATTTTTCCATTGATTCTGTGTTGCATATTTCTGTTTAAATGTATGGACGCTGTTTCTTCATTTTATTTCAGTGATGTGTAAACTGTTTCAGACAGCGCTGCACTTTACCGCTTTCATCCTCCATGTATAAAGTGGTCAGCCTTGGGATCAATACAAACAAGTCAGTTTGGTGCATAAAATACTCGTCTCCAATGCACTTCAAAAAACACTTCAAAACTTGTGCTTGCATTTACTTTTGTTGTGTAGTTTGTTCCAGAACGTGCATTGAAATCTCTTGAGGAAGTCTAAGTTTCTGGTCCAATCGGGTCAGAGTGATTAAATATTTAAAGCAATTATTATAATGTCTTAATTCTTTGCCCTCACAGTGAAACGCTGCTGAAAAATCATGTGGTGTTTGCCTGCATTCATATCTTCATTTTGCTCATTAGCACACATCGCTTATTTGAAGTGTGTGCATATTTGTGCTCAGCTGTGTTTGTGTGTATGTCTGTGTATGTGCTTGCGCAAATATTATGTGTGTGTGTGGCTATTGCTTGCATTGCTGACTGTTGCTCCCAAAGGCTGACGTGCGCTGGTTGGAAGCCAGCTAGCTCTGAGGTCTCAGAGCAGCTGTGAGGTTAGGGAACTCGTCATAATCAGAAAGTAGAAAGTTATGCATTGCTGGCCCTAAAACAAGCCAAAGAAGAAGACGGAAAAAACACAGAGCTATAAATTGTTAGCCACCATTAACATTCTTGGTAGCTAATTATATTATTGTTGATTTATGGCTTATTGAATAATCATCTTATTCAAACCCACTGACTTTGGGGAGAAAGAGAGTTTTTCTAAAAACGTCCTGGGGTTTAGCATTTCAATCTGAAATATTTGTTTAATTTGCTTAACGATTAAAGTTTAAAGTCTTAAGATTTAAATGCTTTTTTTAAATGAATTACAGTATGTGCGATGAAAAAAACTAAATAAAAAACACTATTTCTGTTTTGTACATATCTTTGTTTATATCTAATTTTTTTTTTTTTTTTTTTTTGCAGTGTTTACTGTATGAATTATGTGCTAGTAGGTAGACACTAAACACGTTGTCTGTCCCTGAACTGTTCTTATGGGTTTTTGAATATTTAAAGCGAAATGGTATGAAACCACATGGCTAAAATACATCTTGTGGCCAGCATCAATTTTTGACACATTCTATGGTCATCCACATTTTTACCACAGTGCTGACCTCTTCTCTGCACTTTTCTCGTAATCGAGATGATGAAAGACTGAGGGAATGAGTAGGGTGTGAAATCTCCCTACCTATAGGGTCAGGGAATTAAATGTCCTGAAAATTGGGCAACAGGCTTTTTCAAGAGGCTGCTGTGATCCCTCATTGCCACTAAAGGACACTCCAGTTTGAACGCTTTTAGACTTAAGCGCATGCATTACGAAATAACAAGCATAAAGCTTGCTGTGCTCAAGTGATGGGTTTGTCAGAATGCACCAATCTATTTGATTATTCCCTTAAATCCCTGAGAGATTTACTGTACCTCCAGATCCACATGCACACACGCAGCATGCCATTTACAGGTCTGAGTCCCCATTGAAAATCTGGCTTTCAAAACTTAATTTTAAACCTGGAAATGATGAGGGAGCTTTAGAGTTTTGATTAATTTAAAACTAAGAAACGTTATGAGGTAAAATTAATAAGAAGTGTTTAATTTCCTGGATTATTTGTAGATTACTAATCTAAAATAAAGTATTTTACACTTTGCAACACTTGAATCACTATGGCAGCTGTAAGTCATTGCAGTTATATTTGAGACTGGCTACTGTGGGTTTTGGCTTTAAATAAGGAAGGAAGACAAATGAAATGAATGAAAGAAGGACAGGTGGAGACTGTGGAAGACAAAATGGAAAAGTAATAAAATTGCGGACAAAGCTTCTACTGACAGACTGCGCTGTAATGGAGCAGATGTCTCTCTGATGCTGCGAAGATACACAGTGTCACAAGGAATTCTTTAACCTTCACATCATTGCATTCTGGATTAGTTTAAGGAGGGGAAAAACTCTTTGTTTTGCTTTTTTCCATGAAATAAATGTTTTATTTTTTTTATGCAATCAGACTATGTGTTTGTCAGCAGCCATTCTGAGTAAACACATCAGCGAAGAGGCCACAGGGTGTCACTGGTCCAGCCAGATTGACGGCTGATCCACCCAGTTGAATATAGCAATTGTTTTGGAAGTTATGAGAAAGCAACAAACCGAGAAACTGGTTTGTGTTACACGCAGAATTATCATAGCATAAATACACTACTTTTCAAAATTGTTCTCAACAAAGCTGCATTCATTTATGAAAGCCCATTTCCGCCACTGAATATAAAAATGAAAAAAAGGTTATTGTGACTTTTATCTCACAATTCTTCACAATTTTTTTTTTTTTTGACAAAATTGCGTGATACAAACTCGCAATTCTGACTTTTTTCTTAGAATTGTGAAATATAAACTCTCAACTGCAAGATATGAACACACAATTCTGACTTTTTTCTCAGAATTGTGAGATATAAACTCACAACTGCGAGATATGAACACACTATTCTGATTTTTCCCCGAATTGTGAGATATAAACTCACAGTTGCAAGTTAAAGAGTCAAATTTGTGAGATATGAACTCAAAATACTGACTTTTTTTCTCAGAATTCCGTGATATAAACACAATTGTGAGAAATAACATCAGAATTGCAAGATAAAAACTTGAAATTCTGACTTTTTTCTTGCAAATGTGAGTTTGTATCTCACAATTCTGCGTTTTGAGAAAAAAGTCAGAATTGTGAGTTTATATCTCGCACATATACTCGCAATTGCGAGTTATGAAGTGGCGGAAACGGGCTTCCATATTTATTTGATCAAAAATACGGTAAAAATAGTTACATTTATAATAATTTGAAATAACTGTTTTCTATTTCAGTATATTTTAAAATGTAATTTATTCCTGTGTATGCCTAAGCTGAATTTTCAGCAGTCGTTTCTCCAGTCTTCAGTGTCACATGATCTTTCCTAAATCATTATTTGTTGTAATATGTTGATTTGATGCTCAAAAACATTTCAGCAATGTTGAAAGTTTTGCTGCTTAATTTTTTTTGTGGATAAATGTTTCTTTCAGGATTCCTTGATGAATAGAAAGTTAAGAAGAGCAGCATTTAGTTGAAATAGAAATCTCACTGACCCCGACATTTGAATGGTCAAATGTTGCAAACAGGAAACACTGAAATGGTCATGATAAATTCAAACTGGCCACAGCTTGAGTCATTTAGATTTTGTTCAAAAGTGTTGAGAGTGGTTGCTAGAGTAATGCTACTTGGTCATGCCTTTCACGCTTTCTGTTTTCCACTGGTTAAACAGTAGTCGGCCCTGCCTCCAAATCGTCATAATGGTTGAGCCAATGTTGCTAGGTTGTGCTTGTTGGGATGCTCCAAACAAACAGAGCAGTGTTTTGATAGCACCACCACAGAGCCACAGTGTTTACACTTTTCATGGGAATCAGTCTACGTATATCTTACGGTACTTATTTGTGCCTATTTAGAAGAAATCATCAAAAAGACATTGAAAAAAAAAAAAAGCCACACATGCATTTATTATAAAAGTGTGCTCATTCATATTTTTGAAAGGCTAACATTTTTTCCCTTGGTTTGTTAAAGGAACGTTCAATTCAGACATTTGTGTGTTTACAAAAGCATGGTGGTGAGTGGGAAGCACATGGTTTTATATTACTAACGGGTGTGTGTGTGTGTGTGTGTGTTGGTGTGCGTCTTTGTTTGTGTTGTGTTGTACCGCTTTCATCACGATTAAGACAGCAGACAGTGAAGCTTGTGAGTAAATATTGCTCCCAGATTGTTGTAATGTATCTAAATCCAGCACATCCACTGGCTATTTCTGCGTTCTCTTGCTGAAAGCAAACTGAGCGCGTGTGTTAAATGGTGGTAGGCTCCTTCTCCGTTCCGTGTGGCAGTCAGGCCTGGATGTAATTCCACTGTCCTGCTCTCTGCTCTTGGCCATGGGCCGTGCTGCTGTTTCTGGCTAAGAGTCATTGGTTTGGCTGGCTGTGATATGCAGCCTCTCTCCCAGCAGGTCTCTGTCTGACAGCTGTTACTAACTTACATGGTGTCACACTCAAGCCAACTTCTGACATTCACTGCGCCCTTCCACAAAAGACTAAGTCGATTTTCCTGCATTTTCTAAAGACGAGTGGTGCTTGCTTGTGCAAAACACGACACCACAATGTTGCTCTGTGGTTTCTGAGGGATATTTACCACATTTGCTACACTTAGGGAAAAGGGTCTAAATTTAAGATTTATGTACTTAAATTGCATATAAAATGTCCAATTATTTGGATTACTCAGTTCTAACATAAGCAAAACGTTCTGCATAATGACAAAATTTGCATTTACAAGATATAAGCATTCAAACCTACAGTACGGTATGGTTCAACAATTTTGATGACATCATCCTGCACTTCAGCTTCTCATAAAACTTTCTGTCCAATCAAATGCTCTCTAGAATCCGAAGAGTCCCATCCCCTACACTATAAATAGACGCTGAAGTTGTGGCTAAAATCAGTCATTTGTTCACAAAATTAGTATTTTCTGTATGGTGAATGGAACGTAGTGCACTATATAGGGGATATGGAACGATTCAGACAGTGTAAATGGGCTTTCCTTTGAGGCAAATGAATGGTTTTGGACTGTCACGTGAATCACCACAGTGCGCAAACCACAAAACGTAACAGACCCATTTGAATTCTTCACAGAATGCTATATTTATAGCGATATGGATGAGACTGTAGCTCTCATATGCTGTCAAATGCGGCTTTACCGAGCGCAACGGCTCTGGCCTGAGCCGTGGTATAAGTGAAATGCTATTGGCTATTTAAAAAAGGGGGTGGGACTGTTTGATATGTTCTGCCCTGTCTTCCTGTGTCAGTTGAAATTACATCAATGCATAGAATAACACTGCGTGTTCAAAGGATTTCATTTTCAAAATGCATGTATTAAAATTGCTTAGAATCTGAATCTGTTCATCGCGAAAAGAATTAAACTTATTTGATTAAAATGTATGATCATGAATATAATATGGCTAGGTGTGGAACAAGCAATATTCAATTTCTTGAAATGTATAAAACTGAAACAAATTGGATTTATTAATGATGAATATGCAAACCTTATTGTGTATTTAAATATATTGTTTATTAGCACTATTGCAGAAATGTGTTTCATTTTTGTATGGATGAAAAACGTGCAATACATAAAGTGTATTAGTTTGTTAATGTTAGAATCGTGTAATCCAGATGGATAGATAAATTGTTGGATTTATTGATGATGAATTTAATAAATTCAAGTAATCAAATGTAATGTAATCAGTTTATTAAAGTAATTGAAACTGCTACACTACTTATTACATTTTAAACAGGGTAACTTGTAATCTGCAACCTATTACATTTCCAGAGTAACCTTCCCAACACTGACTATAAAAGAAAACGTACTTGTTTCATTGTTTCTATGAATGACGTATGCATTACATTATTACTTTATGTTAACAGTAAGTAATCCAAATCGATGGAAATTTTATATGCAATCAAATACATACATCTGAAGTTTAGGTCTAAATAGTTCTAGGTCAAAAAAAAAAAACATTTCTATTATTTTCTGATATCTAGATAGCAGAATCTAGCTACCTGAACTCATGGTGAAACGTACCTGTGAAAACTTTTCGCAAGATGCGAAATATGTACCAATAAGTAAATATCACTGCAGATTCCAACAAAAATGAACACTAGAGGCGGTAAAACAGGAAGCACTTGTAATCGTTTTTGTACACTGTTATGATTACAGCTAACCGTTTGCGAGTAGGTTTAAGTGTAGTGCAGATGGTACATTTTTTGGAGCATTAGAGTTATATTTTTTTCCTTGTTTTCTTGTCCACCAAGCAATAATCTAAACAAATAGAAATCCTCTCCTTGAATCTTCACTGAATCACTGAATTCACCTCCTATTTTAGTTCCTTGTGATGATCCTCTCAAGCATTCCTCGAAGAACATATACCCTCCCTTTGCTCCTGCGTATTTGACCCCTCTTCCGGTCCGCACAGCTGGATGAGAGATGCAGTGACCTGCTTCTCACCCGGCGGCCCTTTGAGCTCCACAAGCTCGAGTTTCCGATGGTCGTTTTATCAGCCATTTCAATGGCTCAGTAGCCTGATGAAATAGCATCCAAAGTGGGCTGCTGGCTGCTTAACGAGGGCTTGGTGTATGAGCCCATTGCCTGTTAAAGCATGTGTATGTGCAGGTGGCCCAGGCAGCCACAGGGTTGGGTAATGGGTAATAGTGGCTTGCTGGTGCAATGCTTTCCAGATGCAGCGGGTCTTTAAAGGCTCAAGCGAGGAGTGTGGGCCTAAAATCAGGAGGTGCAACCCAATCCAGGGGCAGAGGTCATCTACCCGCTGCCTATAACTCATAAAGCTGCCTGACAGAAAAGGTCAGTCACAGGTAGCAAAAGAAAGGTCAGGATTTAGGTTAGATGGTGGCATTTAAGATGAAAGCATCATGATGGATTTATTTTTTCTTCTCAAAAATATTTAAGATTTTCTTACATCCTAGAGTATGCTGCAGTGGAACTAATATTTGCCTTGAGTGTACTATATGGGCTATTCTACAGAATTGGTGCAAACTGCTGTCCCACAACAAAAAAACACATTTGAAAAGCATTTAAGTATATTATGTATTGAAACCCACAATAATATTTAAAATATTAGTAAGCTTAATGTATTTAAAATCATCATTTATTGGGTACTTTCAATTGGGAGGTGGATGTCCCGAACCCTAACCTTTAAATTTCAACTTATGAAAATAATATTGAAATAATTTTTGTTTTTTTTTTTTTCATTATTGTTTTTAAAAGTATCTTTTAGATTCTTTTAAAAAGTGAAGTTCCAAAAATATATATATATTTTCTTTGTAAATCAGAAAATATTATGTAAAAAATGAGTCCCGCATTTTTCACATCACTACCGAAACAGTGTATGTTTTGTCCATTGGCTGAGACTGATTTTATGCTACACCCTTACATTTATGATCAGGAAATATTCCTGTGTCCCTCTCTCTCATAGCTACAAGGTATGAGTCGATCCCATCATTGTGAGGTAAATGTGTTCAAAAGTCTGAAAAATCTGTTTGTAATTTTAAGGAACGTCATTACTGAACACCTTTTTTTCTGCAGTTAAGCACATTTTTTAGGAGTTATTTTATAACATTTAGTTTTTATATGTATACCATTGTTCAAAACTGTGCTAGCAAACCATGTGTTGATTAGTAACTTTGAGCTGTGCTCAAAAGTATCTAAAATTGTCACTACCAAAACAATTGTTGGAGTTTCGGTAATGATATCTTTTGTTTTTTTGGGGTGTTATCCCATAAAATTTTCACTACCGTAACAGTCACTACCGAAACATGTCATCATTGTTTTGGTAGTGACAAACGGGAGCACATAATCCTCATATTTGAGCAAAATAAACTAAATTTTAGTACAGGTATGCAATTTTTTTGTATTTTAGTATGCTTTAGTAGTGTTGTAGTTTGCAAATTAAAATACTGTAATGTGATGTGGTCGCTACCAAAGCTTTACTGCCACTACTGTAAATGTGTAATCACTACTGAAACATGGGATGTTTTGTCAAAAATAAAGTATACTGAATTATAAACTAAGATGTTATGATATTTTTTGGTTCTTTGTGTATTCAAACTAATTAATCAGTATGATCAACTTTTTGCCTTTTACAAAGAAAAATTGGTTTCACAATTCAACAAATCTCATAAATCACAATTGAAATATTGTTAAAATTGTAATTGTTATTGATTTACCTTTGAAAAAATTAATTATAAAATAGCAAAAAATATATTTACACTGTAGATATAAGCAAAATCTTAATATGTCAGTAGTACATTTTTATTTTATTTATTTTTTTTTATTTTATATGAAATACACTATTTACAGGTGATAAATCAAATACAAAAGGTCAACAAAACATACATGACAGCCAACATGATTTGTGTGGGTGTGTGTATGTGTGTGTAAGTGGTGTAACTGGGTGTAGAGGTTGGAAGTATATAAACAAAGGAACATGTAGAAAGGTACAACATACATAACAATAAATAGAAAACAATAATAATGATGATGACAGTAATAATAATAATGGTGATAACAGTAGTATTAATAGTGACAAAAAGTGGAGAATGGAGGGTGTGGATAGTAATCATAATAGAAATAGTAGAAGCCATAACGATAATAAACTCAATTCAATAGTAAATTATTATTACTGTATTTCGGTAGTGACAATTTTGGGGAGAGGTCAAATATTTCAAAACCTTCTGAAAAGACAATATGCAAACTAACTGCACAATTACTGGAAATCTGTACCTTGGATATTATACAATTTGCATACATATAAATTTTTAAAAAAAAAAAAGATGCTTTTTTTCAAGACGTTTCCAACTCTGACTCTAGACCATATATATGAAGATTTATATTCATGGAACAATAAATCTATTTTGGGGGTGAACTGTCACTTTAACAGCCTATAATAGAATTTAAACAGGCCTCTAAGAAATAGAGAATCCTTAAGACTAAAGGGAGGATGTAGTGAGAAATGGATATATCGTCTAGTGTAAGTCTGTTAGTTATGCTAGTGTTTATCTCTGGGCCTGGGGTCACAATTGTGTTGTAGCACTCTTTCCACTATAATTTGCAGACAAATAGTAGCGCAGGGTGGGAAACTGCTGATAGATGAATTAGCAGGAGCAATTATCACGGAAAGACTGCTGGAGTAAGAAGTGTTTAAGCTAACCAAATAATAAACAGGGGAGACTCAGCGCTTTCTAACTAACACAAACTCAATGGAAAAAATATGAGGAAAACCTTCCCTCTCACTCTCAGCTGAGCTTCATGAATGAAGTAGAAAGATACAGGCAGCAAGCAGCGGGAAATGTGATAATGGTCTGGAAACCTGACATGCTTATTTATTCAGTTTAATGGTGATGGAGCCGCTTGCGTTGTTATCCCCAAAGTCTCATGTTATAGAGAAAATGCTCCTGCTTCTCTCACTCTCAACCAAGCACACACAAACATTGTACGCCAGCCGGACATAAAATAAGCTATCATGGCTACATTAGAAACCTGACTGTGTCCAAACACTGGAAGTGAAAGAGTAGTCTGATTTAGTCTGACCGAATGAGAGAGGTTTATAGAGAAAGACCAGGTGGTAGGCTCACATGAACTATTTACAGTATCCACATTTCAGAAGATGAAGAGCGATGATAATACACAAATGTACACCATAATATGACAGATATAGAGGGATGACAAATGGCTTACCTATACCTTAAAGCCAACTGAAAAGCCAAAATATTAATGCTTGTGAAAAGGAAGCATATATCTTCTGTCCTTCTTCTGCTTCTGTTGCAACATCTACAAGTACTGTTTAAATTCCATTGGCCCTGTAAGAAGGCTCTTAGGGATTTTACTTGGTAGTTGCTGACTTAACACAAGAGTAGCAATATATCGCAATATCACTGTAAAAAGTTGCAATAGTACTTTAAAGCTATGTAACTTTTGTCCCTCTAGCGGTTGAAGAATAATACTACAAGTTACTTGCGGAAGAGCATTGTTTTGGTAATTACGTGAATTACTTTAGCATTAGCCTGACCTTCTTTCCTTTATTTACGGATGACATAAACACACGCACAGATGAATGGCGGAAGTACACAATTTCCTGCAAAATCCCATAGCTCTAAAATATAAATAAGTATTGTAGGCTTCCCATAGCGATTCAAGGTAAGGCAAAAAACCTGATTTACAAGGTCAATCACTCATTATTTAAATTATGTTTATTTCAAACAAAAAGGAGATACTTCTACTTGATATGCACAAAACTGTCACAAAAGTTCTAATGGTTTCTACTACAAAAACCATTACAAACCATCAATTTTATCCATTAAAACAATTACACTACCAGTCAAAAGTTTTTGAACAGTAAGATTTTTAATGTTTTCAAAAGTCTCTTCTTCTCACCAAGCCTGAATTTATTTGATCCAAAGTGCAGCAAAACAGTAACATATTTTTACTGTTTAAAATAACTGTTTCTATGTGAATGTATTTTAATATGGAATTTATTCCTATGATTTTAAAAACTGAATTTTTAGCATCATTACTCCAGCCTTCAGTGTCACATGATCCTTCAGAAATCATTCTAATATGCTGATTTGCTGTTCGAGAAACATTACATATTAATATTATTATTATCAATATTTTTCTTTAGGATCTGATGAATAGAATGATCCAAAGATCAGCATTTATCTGTAATGAAAAGATTTTGTGACATTATACACTATACCATTCAAAAGAAATTATAGAAATGAATACTTTTATTTAGCAAGGACGCTGTAAATTGATCAAAAGTGACGATAAAGACATTTATAATGTTATAAAAGATTTCTATTTCAGATAAATGCTATTCTACTGATGTTTAATTCATCAAAGAAAAATCTACTCAGCTGTTTTCAACATCATAATAATATTAAATGTTTTTGAGCAGCAAATCAGAATATTAGAATGATTTCTGAAGGATCATGTGACTGGAGTAATGATGCTAAAAAAATCAGCTTTGAAATTGACATTTTAAAATATATTCACATAGAAAACAGTTATTTTAAATAGCTAAAAGTATTTCAAAATGTTACTGTTTTTGTCGTGTTTTGGATCAAATAAATGCAGGCTTATTGAGCAGAAGAGACTTCTTTAAAAAAACATTAAAAATCTTACTGTTCAAAAACTTTTGACTGGTAGTGTACCTGTCATATGCTATTAGGATTTAGTGGTTTTAACATGACACCAATAGAAGGCAAAAAATTACCATTAGAGACCCACAGGGACTATTACATTTGCCATTAAAACCAATATAATTCCCATTAAAACCATTACAAATCCTGTGAGGGCTTCTTTTTCTTTTTTTCAGCAGGGACATTCAGTGCTGTGCATTTAATCTAATGTATTTAGATTGATTTAATCAGCATAACTATCAGTAAACAGTGTCTAAGAGTGTCATAGGTTTGATTCCGAGGGAAACCAAGAGCTAATAAAACATGTACCTTGAGTCGCTTTGAAAAAAACTTCAAATGCATAAATGTAAATGCGAATAAATTCCTAAATTTCTTATTTTATTCTAATTGTTTGATATTGTAATAGTTTTAAATACAAATGCTCAAACCGCATTTAAACACTTATTTTCTTGCCAGTCACATTCATGAAAAGCCTCTTGAAACAGAAGCTTGATTTTTCCAGCTCTTCCAGCTCTGAGTTATCTCACTGCACCCTCACCCACTCTCCATCACTTTATGTTCTAGTAAAGTGCCTGATCTACTTCTTTCCGTGCGTCGTCTTGGGACTGTCCCATGTAGTGGGTTAGAAAATGAGGGTAGTTTTAGCCCCTTAGTAACCTCACTGGGTTCCCATGAGATCTATAGCTGACAGTGACACATCAGCGCGCGAACGTGTTTCTTGCTGAATCTCACTTTCTATCACTGTTTGCGATCTGCTGCTGTAACCGCAAATGTCACAATGCTTCCCCAATGTTCACACTTCATCTGCTGACATAACTTTTAACTTCCTCTCTCTGTGAGGTATCATTTGTTGTTTGCTCATCTATCTTTCTCCATCTTCTCTTCTGCCTCAGTATTCCTTTTTTTCCCCCTCAGTAGACACTTAAAAGTTTTTTTCCATCGACTTTTCCTAAGAACTTGTTATAACAGGGTATGTTGCAGAACTTTTCCATACAACAGTAATTCACATTTGTCATGTCTTTCAAGCTACTAAATGATCACCTTGTGTAAAGAACAGAAACAGAAATATGATTACAGAGCTTTGGTAAAGGGTAAGATTATCGATGAATGGCTTGTGGTGAAGATTTAGGATGTACAAAATGTATATTTTTATAGTTTTATTTTATGTCTTAAAGGGATTTTACTCACCCTATATATATTGATATATAGATATAGATATATCCCTAACCCCAAGACAGAAAAAAGAAAGCCATGCAAGTTTGGAGCAGTGTTATTTTTGTATTATTTATATACTGTTATATATAGATAGATAGATAGATAGATAGATAGATATAGATATAGATATATATAGATATCAGGGATATGACACGAGATCTCGCGAGATCTTGTGACGATATCCTCTTAAAACATTTTGCAGTGTTTACATTAGAGCTGCAGGATTGATCCTTAAAATATCGAGATCTCGATTGAAACACCCATGTGATCTTATTAATGAAATAACAACGATTTAGCTATGTCTATTGGGACTGTTTCACATCGCGAGTGTCAGTGGAGCGTGAGAAGCACGTTTTGTCGCTGCCCATGTTAATGAATCAGAGGGTCGGGGTAAATTTGAACGCAGAAGGAGCAGCACAAACGGTCTTTTCAACCACATTATAATAATTATTTATATGTTACAGACATTTAAATAACAAAAGTACTGGGATGAAAGTTTATAGTTTGGGTATAAACACTTATTGTCTGCAGTAGCGATCAAAACGAAACTATCTTGAATGTATAGTAACGCTTATCCTCTTCTGCCAGGAGGTGGCGACAACTGTCCGTTTAAAAAGTATGTTATTGAATCATTCATTCAGGAGATTTCAATAGTCAAACAAGTCTTAATGAAGCGAGACGCAGAACCTGATTTTACCAAGTACGACATGTTCCTGGATCAACATCTTTGTTGACCCTGGAACAACATTGTGATTAACCAATCAGATTTGAAAAAACAGTTTATAGTTTTTGTGAAGTTTAGGCTTACAGTCAGTGTTTGGTGCTTGTACATCAGTGTTATTCATCTATCATTTCCTCTGATTTTAGGGATTACTCATGGGTAAGGTTAGGTTTAGGTGTAGGGATGTGGTCAGGTTTACATTTTTGGATTAAAATGTAAGATGTGCTAGGAACACATCTATCTCAGCAAAATCAGGACGTGCGAAGTGGGACACCGACTCCTTCACTGAAAGTTTTTTGTTTGTTTGTTTGTTTGTTTAAAAGAATACATGTTTTTAAAAGACTTAAGCAATGAACAGTTTGTCAGAACCACTAGCAGATTATGTTATATTGTTATATCTTTTTTCTCCAGAATCCTGAGAGAATCATGGTCTCCAATTTATTAAAAACAACTGGGATTCTCAATTTACCCAGAATTGTAAAGCTCTTGTTTAAATGTTATTTATTACTGCATATAATTAATTAAAATGGAAGTTTAATTTCATAAAGTTCAAAATGCACCTACGTCAGATAAGTGTCTCATCACACCCCTAATATATATATATATATATATATATATTTCTGTATAGCTTTAAGTTATTTTAGTCTTAGTAATTTTAGTATTTAGGCTTAAATTTATTTGGTTAATGCAACATTTTTAGAAGTTTTTTTTATTTAATATTTATATTTCATTCAATTTTAGCATTATTTTAATTGCTAAGAACTGTTTTTATTAGTTTTTAGTTGGAACAAACTGGTTTGGCATGAGAGTGAGTAAATGTTGACAGAATTTTGTATTTTGGGGGAATTATTAATTTAATATGTCCTTGAGAAAATCTTTTATTGCTTAAAGAATTGCTTAAAGGCATTATTGTTGGAAAATATAAGTAAAATATTTTAAGAAATAGATTGTTTTACTGTAAAATCTTGAACCTCCTGCCTTGTTATGATTCTTAGTGCAGTGCTGCCTGTCTCTCAGTGAAATCTGTCACTCATTATAAAATATTAACCATTTGATAGTGAAGGATATAAATGCATAGGAAAGCACCTTATAAAGGACCTTTCTTATAAACTGAAAGAGAAAAGCATATGTGAAACAAAGAAAATGCAAATGATGGTGTCACCGCATTGATGCACATCAAAGTGATTGATCCTCGCGTATGTGTGCGTACGTGTGAGTGCATGCATTTGCGCTTCTGTATGTAAGTAGCAGCAGGGTGTGTGTTTTCTCAGCTCCCGTGTCAGTGCGAGGAGCCCAGGGCTGAGGAGGAGTGTGTGATCATGTCCAGGCGTCCAGACGCTTGTATGAGGATGGATGGGACAGCTCTGTGGAAGCCAGACACGAGACTACAGAGATTCCATTACGTAGCGCATGTGTCTCTCAGCACAACAACACAAGAGCCGGCAGCCTCTGCACACTCAAACAAACCTGAGCGTCCTCGCTTCAGTGTTTACACACCGAGACATCAGACTCTCTGCACTATATCTCAACTTCAGACCGTGGCCAAAACACTAGCTTTGCACCTGCATACACCTCCAGCCCCAGTCAAATAGACCTTTTTTGCTTCGCTTTTGAAGTAGATAATGTGCTCGCTTTGTGCTTGGAGATTGAAAAATGATTAAATGCGATTGCTGGACAGTTTTGAATTTGCAGGTTGTGTTGCTTAGCAGACTCTAAGCCATTGCAGAAGGAATGAATCATTCCATTCTGTTCCTCTGCTACTGAATCACCATGTAGGTATAAGTTAAAAGGCTCAGATATGCAAATTTAGATGCAGTCTGCATATAGAATAAATGCAAAGGAATTTCCCGACAAAAAGACCATATTTCATGCTTCATTATCGAAATTATCACCTAGACGTGATGCATTTGAATTAGATCACAAGTGGTATGCTTGGTACAGTCAGGATGTGGTTTTATAGCAGCGTGCCCCCATTTGCACCCTTTGCAATTTTTGTATGTTGTTGTTCTCTGTGGTTTGTTGGGTGTCTGAGCAGCTTCAATTTGGGTTTATTTTAAAGCTCAAGTAGAAAAAATAATCACATTGATCTGAATGTGAGCGATTACTTAATTAAATATAAATATAGAAAGTCAATTATATGTTGGCCTGCATGTGTGCGAGTGTGTGGCGGGAAGTGTGTGCCTCTGTGTGCGAGTGTATTTCATGGCCTAACGCTCAACTAATGGATGGAAAATATCTCCACACACTCGGCCCACTTAAAAAAAGACGCTCAGTAGTTCCAGAGATGGGCTCTTTTTCCACTTGCTTTCCTTGGCTTCTGTCACTGCTCACAAGACAGTTATGCTTTAAATCTGCTGTAAGTGCGAGTTGTTTTAACTGAAGTTAAAATTGCAAGGATTACAGATGTGCGAATTATTCCTTTCAAATTCAGTTTAGTTAATCTATACAGTTCCAAATCGATGCAATAACCCTTAAAAAAGAGAAAAATGTATAAAGAGGTTATTTTTGCTAACTGAATCTGTTATGATACTGAAAAGTTGCTGTTTTCTGATTTATTTTTGAAAGAAATTAAAGGGATAGTTCATCCAAAAATGAAAATTCAGTCATTAATTACTCACCCACATGTCGTTCCAAACCCGTAAGACCTTCATTTATCTTCAGAACACAAATTAAGATATTTTTGATGAAATCCAAGAGCTTTCTTTGTTGTTTTTGCATTTTTTCTTGAAAGGACAGTGGAGATATGACAGGAAGTGAGTGGGACAGAGAAAGGGGGACATGGTCCACGAGGCAGGACTCGAACTCGGGACACCCAAAGCACAAATGCGCCATATGTTGGCACACTGCCCACAAGGCTATTGCTACGAGAATACTTTTTGTGTGCAAAAAAAACAAAAATGACAAATTTATTCAACAATTTCTGCCATGTCATTCAGTTCACGGGAGTACCACAGAAGCCTATAAATAAAACCTAACTGTTTAACTTTTGATCACATTGTTTTCGAATATTCTCCAGTTTCTGATGAAGTTTGTGTCATCGCAAGAGGATGAAACAATTTGTTGTGCTTTAACACAAAGAAATGAAATAAAAACTATACTGCAAGTAAACGGTGAAATGGGAGCAGAGTGTAAACGAGGGAATGAGGACGCGAACAGGAGAAGGTGTGCTCTCAGCAGTTTGCTCCATAGCCCTCAGGTGGATGCCTCTGTCTCAACAGCTAGTTATTTATAGACCTGTACATGAATTAAAAATCACAAATGCTGAGGCTCTTTTAAGCTTGTATCTGTAGAGACCTGATATTTCATCTAATGATGCCCTAGTGTAGCTAATGACAGGCCTCTCTGAAGTATTCAGACTTGGCTCTGCAGCATACGGTGTTCAGCAGGCTGCCATGGCCATTACAGCAGATTGGCTTACTGGCCGCCCGCTGAAAAACCTGAATCAGGAAAAGCATAGCTTTCGTGGTCCCTGGGAGCCTCTCAATAATGTCTTCAGGCAAGATACTTTTGGAAAAGCAAGACCAACGCTCAGGAGGCTTAGCCATGGACATGAAAGCCACATCCTGCAGCGGACTTTGCTGTGCATTGTGTTATTGTGGCCGTAAAAAAGCACTTGTGTTAGAGCTAAAGGAATGGTTCAACCAAAAATGAATGCCAAGATGTAGATGAGTTTTTTTTCCTTGGAACAGACGAACGCTCTGCAGTGAATGAGTACTGTCAGAATGAGAGCTGATAAAAGCATCACAATCAAGTAATCAATGTGATTCCAGTCCATCAATTAACATTTTGTGAAGCTTCACAGAAACTTCAAACCATTGTTTCCAGCAAAAATATGAGCCCTCTATCCATAAAATTGAAAAAGTCGTCTTGTCTGTATTAGGAGAGAAATATGCACAGATCAAGCACAGTTTACAAAACAGTCCAAAAGAGTTCTAAAATATTGTGATGTATTTATCAACTTGGACTATGTGAAATACGTAGCCCCATGTATGCTTCGTGACATATTCAATGTGAAATGTCCGCTGAGTGATGCTAAAAGAGTGTTCGTTTTTTTTCCCCGGAACAGATGAACGTACATACGGTACGTTTTATGTGATGTTAGTTTTGTACGTGTCACCACAGTTCTGACTTGAAATGTCCTGGTGGTGCTATAACTCTAATGCTTTGTGACGTTGTAAAATAACGTACTATCTGCACTACACCTTAACCTACCCGATAGTATGAACAAATGCAAATGTGATGTAAAAACGAAGTCACAAGCATGCCGTTTTCGCTTGTTTTGTTTTTTTGACCTCCCATCTTTTGGTTCTTTCTTCATGAGTCATGTGTGTGATTACAAATTTAAGAATCTGTTTAAAATATGCCGATCCTATGTTCTGACATAGCATCACATGAAAAATTAAGGTGAAGTACATTGTATTTAGCATTTAAGGTAAAAATGATGACATCAGATAAATGATTCTCTCAAACACAGTTTGTAGCAAGAGGTTCCTGCCAGTTCCTGTTCTCTTATTGTCAAATGAGCCAGATTACTGAGATTCTCACCTTTTGTTTGTAATGGCTCTTGGTGCCTCTGCCCCAGTCTTTGAGTAGTTATGATGATTGGATTAGGACTTGTGAAATGGGGCAGTTTGCTATACCTGAATACTTCATTTACATGCTTTGTTTGGGGTCGTCACCCAGGTACTTGGTCTCCATTTCTGGGGACTGCCCCCTAAATGTATACAAACTACAATGGATCACTGCCTTAGTTAGAATTTTGATGACTTCAGGGCCACACATCTGCTGAGGATACCCAAGAGTCTCCTGGTCTTCACTTCTGAGTTTCCAACACATTTTTCATGGGATTCATACCCAAGGATTCCACATCCTAAGGTCAATTTCGTGCCAGCTGAGATACCAAGCAAACTTGTTATACATATTGTTAAACATGTGGAGCTGTAACCGTAACTGTGTTCAAAAACAATTACAAGTGCTCGCTGTTTGCCGCCTCTAGTGTTCATTTACAGTATGTTGGAAACTGCAGTGATATGTACTTATTGGTACGTATTTTGTGTCTTGTGAAAAAGTTCGCACAGGTACATTTTCACCATTAGATCAGGTGGCGTTATTTCCTACATAAGCACTTGTCATTGTGACGTCACACAGAACCTGATTTTACTAATTACGACATGTTCCTGGATCAACATCTTTGTTGACCCTGGAACAACATGGTGATTAACCAATCAGATTTGAAAAAACAGTTTATAGTTTTTGTGAAGTTTAGGCTTACAGTCAGTGTTTGGTGCTTGTACATCAGTGTTATTCATCTATCATTTCCTCTGATTTTAGGGATTACTCATGGGTAAGGTTAGGTTTAGGTGTAAGGATGTGGTCAAGATTAAATTTTTGGATTAAAAAGTTGTTCCAGGGTCAACAAAATATGTTGACCCAGGAACACATCAAACTCAGCAAAATCAGGACGTAAGTCAAGTCAAGTCACCTTTATTTATATACCGCCTTTAACAATACAGAATTGTGACAAGGCGGCTGTACAGATTAAATAGGAAACAGTACATCAACAATGCCAAAGGCAACAGTAAACACTCACATTTTAGGTAAAGGTAGTTTATCAAAAACAATAAAATAAAATGCAATATTGTGTTAAGAGAAAGTGTCCCCAACTAAGCAAGCCAGAGGCGACAGCGGCAAGGAACCAAAACTCCATCGGTGACAAATGGAGAAAAAAACCTTGGGAGAAACCAGGCTCAATCGGGGGGCCAGTTCTCCTCTGGCCAAAGTTCCCGTGGTCTTGTGCCGACAGCCGACTAGGTGACGAGGTCTTCACTGTGGATCCGTCTCTGGGGCTCATCTAGTTGATGTGGACTCCGCTGACATTCAGGGCTGTAGAGGTCGTCTCTAGGTGCTGATCCACCATCTGGGCTGGGTTCGGACTGGATCCGGGGGACTGCAGTGACCATCTGATCTGGATACGGACTGGATCTGGTGGTTAATGTGACCTCGGAATAAGAGAGAAACAGACTAATATTAGTGTAGATGCCATTCTTCTGACGATGCACTGAGTACATCGGGTGTTATGGGAAGTGTTCCCGGTTCTGGTTGACCTAGTTAGTGCAGCCTAACAATCCTTTAACGGATTTGAATCATAAGAATATGTTGATTTGTTATGTGTAAGCAAGGTTAAAGAGATGGGTCTTTAATCTAGATTTAAACTGACAGAGTGTGTCTGCGTCCCGAACATTGTAGGGTAGATTGTTCCAGAGTTTGGGCGCTAGATAAGAAAATGATCTCCCGCCCGCGGTTGATTTTGATATTCTCGGTATTATCAAATTGCCAGAGTTTTGAGAACGCAGCGGACGTGAGGGACTATAATGTGATAGGAGCTCGCTCAGGTACTGAGGAGCTAAACCATTCAGGGCTTTATAAGTAATTAGCAAGATTTTAAAATCTATACGATGTTTAATAGGGAGCCAGTGCAGTGTAGACAGAACCGGGCTAATATGATCATACTTTTTGGTTCTAGTAAGAACTCTAGCTGCTGCATTTTGGACAAGCTGGAGTTTGTTTATTAAGCGAGCAGAACAACCACCCAATAAAGCATTACAATAATCTAACCGTGAGGTCATAAATGCATGAATTAATGTTTCAGCATTTGACATTGATAGCATAGGTCGTAGTTTAGATATATTTTTGAGATGGAAAAATGCAGTTTTGCAAATACTAGAGATGTGGTTTTCAAAGGAAAGATTACCATCAAATAGCACACCTAGGTTCCTAACTGATGATGAAGAATTGACAGAACAGCCATCAAGTATACAAAGGTGCGTGACATCACATTCTAAGTGAGTGTTGCTGTTTACTTCAATTTCTAAAAAGTGCTAATTGCATTAAGCTGTAGCTTTTTGTTTCACTTGTCAGAGTGTAGATATAAACTTTTCTTCATTCTTATGCTCTCCTCTAAGCTCCTATTGAATTGAATATTGTTGTTGTTTTATTAGATGAATATGTTAAAACTGTTTGTTTGCCCATCCATGACAAAATGTTTTAAATGAAATGCTTTTATTGTTTTTAATTTCCTCTGATTTCCTTGCCACGTCACTGTTTTTCCTCTCTCAGCACTATGCTTACTGTCAGCATATTGCAGTAGCTTTGATTTATGTTTTTCTTTTTTTCACCATTGTTCTCTACAAAGGAATGCAGTGGTATTAATATTATCACATTACTTAAAACTCACAGATATTAATGTGGAAGAACATTACATTTCATCTATGTTGAGTAAGTTTTGAGTGATTCAGAGGAAAAGCATTCACAGTGTGATTTAATCGATACTCTCAGCCTCAGGTGTATTATTAATTGAGTCTCAGCTGTTTTTCTAATTGAAGTCTAGAGTGACTGAGCATTAACAGACACTTTTTCATGTATGCAAATTTACTTCCAACCCTAAAAAAGCATTTTGTCAGAATGCACAGTAGCTTTTGAATCTAATGGGGAAGGATGCTTTGTGTTCCCAGATGGTTTCACAGCATCTACCCACCAGAACTAAATGGATCATACTTACTAGTTAAACCTTGACCCCTTGCCCACAATAAATGGTAGTGGGTGGCAGTGTGACCGCACTTTTAATCCCACATCTGTGACCTCTTCTGACAGCCCTCATTTAATGAGAAATCACATTCAGGAACGTGCATAAATTGTTATATTATATTTGCATAACAAGCTTGAGGATTAGAAGTGTATTTACTACTATTCAGAAGTCCCTTTATTATATTTTCATTCAGCAAGGATCCATAAAAAAGTTCAAAAGTTACACTGAAGACTTTGTAACATTACAAACGATTTATATTTTTAATAAATGCTGTTCTTTTCAACTTTATATTCATCAAAGAATTCTAAAAAATGTATCACATGTATGCACAAAAAATATTAAGGATCAGATATCAATAGATAGATTTACATTTAGAAGTATGTTTAATTAACAATTTTTGTTTGTATGAAAAAGTTTCTCATCTGTGTTGATGGATGATATGGTGCTCAGCTAGTTGTGGTGATATTACAAAGGCATTCTTACCTTGTTTTTTTTCTGTTTAGAGAATCGTTTCTGGGCATTAATGTAAACAATACAGGAATTTGTATTGTACTGAACTAAATTGCTGGTAATTGCCGCAACATGAGTAATATAGATCTAAATCAAGGTTTAATCAACTAGAATAATGTTTTCCCTCTGATAAGACTGCAAGTGTTTAAAGCAGTGTTAAGCTTCAAAGGCAACTCACTCAAGCAAAAAATGTGTTTGATCAAGGCACTGTGATCTCTCCTCCCCTTTACGGCAACAGTCCGTGGACCAACACAACGGCAAACACAATCATGCATACTCGCACATGCTTGCGTCCACCTTCTTCTGCTAACTTTAGAGTCCCATGTGTACGTATCTTCACCAGCACAGCACACTTTTCCCGCTATCAGATGGCTGCGTTCACTCTGGGGTTCATTTGCCAGCTGTTCTTATCTTACTGAGATGGAATGACTGGAAAATGGGGAAAGATTTATTTCCCCTGACATCCTTAATTCTGATTTGCTTTTAAAAGCCATGACAAGTGGATGTCGTTTTTTCCATTCCATTCCCTCTCACTGAGGCCCTCTGATTGCTAGGTTCCTTACATTTTCCTGTTCCCACCTTGACTTGATGCCAGACATGTGAGGTGTACTCAGGCCTACAACATGTGAGATTGTATTGGGAATTGGTGGGAAGAACAATATTAGAGGCTTGTGTGTCATTCAGAATTTGAACTGAGGAAACAGTTGGGATGCAGTATTACTATTTGAATGGATGAAGAATTAAAATAGAATGAAATTACATTCATGTAGTTTTAGATTATACTTTTTTTTTCAGTATGAACAGAAGCATGATATTTAAAATGCTTCCTAACTTGAGCAGATTCATAAAAAGATTCAGAATTTTCAGTCATAAATAAGTGTACTTTGTTTTGATTGTTTGATTTATATATCTATATACACACACATACACACTGTAGCTCTGGATATTATCTGAGTCCCTGTGGTTATCTGTGTTTTTGTCTAGTGGCTTTGCTGCCAATCAGTCCGATTCATTTATCTTGCAGCCTATCACATTTTCTCCCCCTCTCTGTCAGCTGGAGTTTATAATGTATCGTCTCCTGCAATGAAACTGAAAGATCAGCTGCAGTCATCACACAGCTCAGACCTAGGAAAAACTATAAAAAGCCTCCTATTAGTCAGGGACTGCCTACATTTCCAGGTTCAGTTGTGGAGTCAGAGCTCGATTCAGACTGAACCTTGAATTGAATGGGTTGGCCTTGGAAAGAAACCCACATGCACACACACATAGACCTCTGCAGACTAGGTGTATATTTCCATTCTATCTGCTTTATAATTGAATTTTCTACATTTATATTACATTTGTATATATATATATATATATATATATATATATATATATATATATATATATATATATATATATATATGAAGAGTTCAGACGCAACACCAGCTAAATCCATCTGACGTCTTTCTTTAAAAAATGAATTTTTATCAGGCTCAAATGCATAGATTTCTATGTAAGTACCGGTACTTCTGATTGGGCTGAGGCTGGTATTTTGGTGAGTTTAAAGAAAAAGTATTTGATGGATGTATAATATGTATCGAGAGCATTCACTCAGTATCATTATCTTATTTTTGACCGAGATGGCTTTTAGCTGGTTTTGCATCTGAACTCTATATATATATATTCTTGTTAGGGCTGTCACTAACGATTATATATATATATATATATATATATATATATATATATATATATATATATATATATATATATATATATATAATAATTTTTATGTAATATATATATATATATATATATATATATATATATATATATATATATATATATATATATTACATAAAAATTATTATATATATATATTTACATAAAAATAGACCTAAGTGAACAATAGCCTTTAAAATGACTTAATAAACATATATAATAATAATGAGGTAATAATAATTAGTTCAAATATCAAGTATCAAAAGCAAGTAATCATGTTTTTACTGTACAAAACTGTTAAAATACATAATGTATTATAAACAACAGAGCTAATGTACATTACGCATTATAACAAATGCCTGTAGAGGGCGCCAACGGCCTGATGATTGTTTTTACACTTTACTGCGTGACCTAATGCTTGTTTAATATTGACTAAACATCATTTAATTCAAATGTCCACTTAATCTTTAAAGGAGAAGTTCACTTCCAAGACTTCCCTCAACTTCAAAAATCATTTCAAAATCATTCTACATCACTGCAGAAGTACTGACATGCAAAGAAGATCAAACACCCTTAACAAAAAAGGTAAAACAGCCATATAAGACGAATTTAAAGTTGAGGGAGAACGTGAGATGGGAGTTTTTCGACTCACCCTAACTGTCATGAACCGGAAAAAAACAGTCCAGGGAGAGTAAGACAAGCTTTTGACCATTAAAAAGTATATAAATTGTATTGTTTTTATGAAAATAACCGATTGTTACGGTAGATAAGACCCTTCTTTCTCGGCTGGGATTGTTTACAGCCACATTTGGGAACGTCTGAAGCCGCATTTAAACTGCATTTTGGAAGTTCAAAATCAGGGCACCTTATTAGGGATGGCGAAAACTAAAAAATTTCTTGACCGACCACCGAGCCTCATTAGCCGGTTGAAACCGGTTAACCGATTAGTTTAAAATATGGTACGCTATTTGAAATAACAGCCATTTCGAGCCGCGCCTGCAATTTCGCAACTCTGTCGCATCTCTCTGCCGCTCTGCCTCCCGCACACACACACACACACTGCCACTCACGTCACTTTTTTAAAATCCCCTACAGCGCGAAACATGAGTCCCGCAAACGCGGCGCCGAAGAGCTTGTTGTATGTAATCGTAGGACAAATGGCTCCTTAGTTTCAAATGGTTTGGGTACAAGGTGATCGCTTTGAAAATAAAGGCGTTTGTCTAGGTTAGAAGCTCATTTGAAACATTGCCACGGCTCATTTAAGAAAATGACAGCTCCGAAGAGACGCCGCTCTAACCTCGAGTGTTTTAGCCTGTTGCCTTTACTTTTCGCAAACCTTGTGAGCGCGCGAACCCAAACGCTGTGACCTCGCGCCAAATGTTTTTATTGGTTTATTAAGTACAAACAGGCGAGTTATGAAAAATTGAGTGTGAGGGATAATTTGTTCACTTAACACAAAAAGATGAGGAATGAGATGGCTAACTGTATTAGCGTATAGTCCACTGTCTATAATAGCCTAATTTAGATATCACTTTTTTTTTTAACCGACTACCGACAACTTTGACCGGTTAACATTGATACGGTCAACCACCGGTCAAACGGTCATCGGTTAACATCCCTACACCTTATCAGTCCACTATATGGAGAAAAATGCTGAAATGTTTTCCTCAAAAAACTATATCTTTACGACTGAAGAAAGAAAGACATGAACATATTGGATGACAAGGGGGTGAGTACATTATATGTGAATCTTTGTTTTGGAAGTGGACTTCTCCTTTAATATGTGGCCATTTCTTAAAGACAGAAATGCTACAGCCACTGTCATTTCTTGAATATGTGGACATCAAAACGTGTAAACTCAGAGCGAGGGTTTAAACTTCTGTATTGAAATCGCAATGAACAGTTAGCATACTGAGAAAGATACTGATGTATTCTCCTGTGTTTGCACAGGTTTATAAATGATTTACCTTACATATCTGATAAAATAGCATACGTTGCGTTCCTAGATGAACGCTAGAATAAACCCAAACTCACAACAACATGCAGAGATGGAGTCTGAGATGCTCCACATAGTAAATGATAACAGTTTGTGTAGCAGCATTTACTGTGTGCGGAGCCGCTCTGACACCTGCATCGTATATATTTTTTTAATTGAATCATAGCGTTTGTGAATTCTTAATAACATTATGCTTTATTATGATTTTTAGGTGGGTTTAATATGTGGAATGCGCCACTTCCGGTATTTTGATGATTACTCGACACAGGCCAAATGCAACTGAGAAATTTTTCAAACTGAATATTCGAATTGAGAAATCATTGCTGCCTCAATTCTTGTATATGTAGACCTAATTAGTGGTGATTGCATCTAATTAGTGACCCAGTCAAGTAGGAGTTGGTGAAAAACCAGTAGAATTGGTAGAAATTTGTCAACTGGTAGAGATTTTCTCCTATCGTCTCTATCGCGGTTACAGGCTTAGGTGATGCTGCTGTGCTACATGCTCATGGAAATTTTTGCACGTTTTTAAGCATTGCTTTTAAAAAACAAGTAATTTTAAGCAATCGAAATGCAATCAGCAGTGAAAGAGAATTCATGTATATGTGCTCAGACTGTTTCTGTCAGTGCTGTCAGAGAGGCACAGAAGTGAAGATAACTGAGTTATTTTTGCCGCTTTATAGGCCTAGAACGGTTAAATACACACTTGTATTTGTCAAAATACTTGTCTTTGCAAGTATCCATATGAACACAGTCATTTAAGTCTTAAGTGAAAGCAAACAGCTGAGAAAGAAATCACGTATAACAGTGTATTGAATCCGGGCAGGTCTTAAAGTGACAGCAGTCTGATATTCCTGACGTCTATCATTAATGTTAATCAAACAACAAAAGAGAGAAAATATCTCACTGATCTGGACTAAATCACTTTTGTAACTTAATAAGAAGAAATATATATTTAATTTACACAGTGAAGAATATACAGTGTTTTATACATTTGATTACTTTATACAATGTAGCAGTTCTTATTTATTTGTTGTACTGTTTTTTTTTTTTTTTTGTCCTATTGCTTGTAATTATTTTCTTATTTAATTCATTCACTGTTTACTTGTCTTCAGTGAGCTTAAGTTTTTGTTCTGTTTTGTTTTTTTTAGGCTAGTTTAGGCTAGTGACAAGAATTATGATGTCATAAAGACCTTATTTAAAGCAAAAACAACTACATTATGATGTATATTGTGAAATAAAATTACTCATATTGTGATATTAGATTTTGGTCATATCATCCTCCCCTACAGTCAAGTTATACAATCAAGTCACACATATTTAATAACAAACCTCTAACCAGGACTAGTGTTTCAATTTACAGGCCTAGCTGAGATAGATAGATAGATAGATAGATAGATAGATAGATAGACTATTTAGGTGGGTAGATAGGTATTGAATTTTCTTCTATTGCTGGGACTGTGAGATTTTTGCTGTTTTTTACTGCTTCTGTGCAGGATAAAGATAGAGTTTCCTCTTCTCTGGGTGATGGATGGCCCTGCTGCTATTTTGGGGGCTGATGGGGGATTGCCTCTGTAGAGATCAGCATATAAAAGATCTAGTCAGCATCGGTCTGACACTGCTTTACTGTTCCGCCAATAAAGCTCACAGAAATATGGAGGGACATTACCCTTACACCACACACCAGGAACAGACATGCTATATATTCTTCATCTAGTTGTTCCTACACTTTATTCCTATCCTCTCAAATAATGTATGGACAGAACTGAACTTGAGTCAGCATCCTGTGAGGATCTCACAGATATTCTCCTATCTGTCTCTCTGTGTAGTGTCCAATCGCCCAGTAGTACCCTGAAAAGTGGACTTGACAGGTTATTCTGCAATGACAATTGACCAATTCACTTTTTTTTTCTCCATCAAAACTATAACTAGATTTAGGATGCATACATTGCTTATTTGTTAATGTATAATATCATATAAATAAAATATCACTGTGTAGAGAGCAGTGAACAATGCATAGGGGCCCTGTGAATCGGAACACTGCTTCAAGCGTCTCGCTCTGCTAATTGCATTATTCGGGGTTCAGTGATATTGATACTAATGTGGGCCCTGTTATAAATAAACTCTATTAAATTAATTCCTTGCTCCTGAATGAGCTTCAGGTTCATTGTGTTTCGCAGAAGGTACAAATGTTGATGAGAAACTCAAGCATTCGGCACAATGGAAAAAGCCACAGTTGCACTAATGACTGAACCCTGAGGAGTCACTGTTATTACTTGTAATTTCAATTCAGCCCACAGACTGTTTGATTGTGAGCTGCTTTTTACATAAGGTGCTGGAAATGCTGTGCTTCTGTATCAAAATCTGTTATGTTTGTTTACTTATATGCTACATAGTGAATATTACATAGTTCATGAGTTAAAATAAGTTTGGACACTGACAGTATTACATGTTTTATGTAATAAAAATGTAATTTTAATCAGATTTCAAACTACATGTCGTTGTTTAGAACACAAAAGACAAACCATGACTGAAATGTTTTTGATTCGTAGAGACTGGTAAAAGCAGTCTGGTGTATCAGCGGTCAGGTGCAAACGCTCAGCATCTGTGGAGATCTCAGGTCCCCTTCCTTTGGGACATTAAAGTCCCAGACAGAGTAGGACGCTACGGTCTGGTCTAACCAGAGATACAACCCTATTAATCCTGCAGCAATAGAGCTGTGGTATAGTAATGTTAGTCCTGAGAGAAGCCACTTTATCTCCCTTTCTATTTCCATGCCCAGCAGGTAGATTATGCCATACTTCAGTGAACTACTCATTTAGCAGTGAATGTCTCATTTCCCCTTCCATTGTCTTCTCTCTCCTTCCTAACCCTTTGAGGCTTGTATTATTCCATTTATGCCACCTGTCTTACGTTCCCCTCCTGTGCCAAGCCTTGTTTCTGACAATTTCCAATTGTTTTTTCCATGAGAAAACATTCCTTCTCTTGTTTCATATTTCTACAGATATATATATATATATATGTTATTATTTTTTTTACCCTGCCTGAGGGCACCTCTTCTTGTCTAGTCTTTTCTGTAAACATACATTGCATAACATTATCCATTATCTCACCCGGTCTACAAAACAAGACCAGCATGTTGCATAACCGGTTCCTTATTCAGTATGTGCTATTTGTGCTGGTACCTCTCACGCTGATGACCAAACCCACAGCAGTTGCATAAAACCCACCTGCTCTACGTCTCTCGTATCTCATTTGAGGTATTTGTCTCTACAAAAAAATGCAGTTTTATTGCTCAATGGGTTCTATTTAACAGCTCAGGATAGACACTTAATTGAGTTCTCAGTTTTGTTTGTCTCAGGGTCCAAAGTTAACACTTCCCAAGAGCCAAATGTTTGTAAAAAGTGGCTTTTTTGAAAACATTTGGGTTGTAAATTTATGGAAGCGGAGCATAATACCTGGTTTTAATCCAATTCTTTTTAAAATGTAAAATCCTACTTACTATATTTTATAATTATTTTATATACTGTGTATATATAATGCTTAAAAGAGATGTTGACAGTGAAGTCACGGTTTACAACTATTAATTTAATTTAGGTATTATAGCCTACACAATTTAACCTTAGAAGAAACTGATGAGAATACTTTTTCTTCAATGCGGAACTAAAACTATGGGCAAGACTTCCGGTTCATTATCTGCTATAGCAAAATAATGAGAAGAATAACAACGTGCAGTAAACAGTAAAACTGTTCATAATTAAAAGAATAAACTAAAATAACAATTTGCAATGTTAAGTAGCAAAAGGAGCTGTTTTGTACAGCTAAAAATAGCTGGACGCAGATGAGACCGGAAGCCAGACCCATAAAATTTACAAATGGCTGTGCGCACTCTTACGGGGGAAAAAAGTGGATAAAGTTCAGACAGTAAGCAAGTTGTCTTTTCTTTTTGTTACTTTTGTTTTGAGAATCACATGACAGGATGTTTTTCCTTGAAAATGTTAACTAACTGAATCTTATTCAACCCAGGCTCACTGGAAATTTGTGCCTCTACATACATTTCGTAACACCTTACTGCACGTTTTGCGGCAGTTCCGAAGTAAAATGTCCAGAGAGTGGCGCTAAAACACACGTTCAATACGTGACCGTGGCACGTTTTTATTACATTAGTACAGGCACGTATTGCAGCTGTTCAGAATTCAAATATCTGGGTAGCTTCGCTAAAGGTTAATGTTCTATCATGTTGGAAATATCCCCTACACCAAACCCAACCCTAAACCAATCTAATACTGTTAACAAATGCAAAGTGATATAAAAACGAATTGTTGATGCAGCCGTGCTATTTTAATTTTCTTATGTGGATTTGTCAAACCTTAGTTTTACAGGGTTTGTACTGGAGCTCTTCATCATTCAAGTGCAATGTTGTATCTGGTGAGCTACTGAGCAAACCTACTGAATTAGAAAACTCATATGAATATGCATATGAAGCTGTATATGCGACGACAATATTCAAAAGTATCAGTTTTCAAATCGCACAGGATGTTAAAATTGTTTTGACGCCATAATATAATATTCTGTAAGTAACTGTGAAAATTAGGCTTTATTAATCACACCTCTGGGTGTAAATCATACTTTGTGTGAAAAGGAATAAAAGTTGTTGGAGTTTTACTGCCTCTAGTGTTCATTTTAACTGGAAACTGCAGTAATTCATACATATGGGTATGTTTTTCAGTTGTGCAGAAACGTATATAGAGGTATGTATTTCCAATGAGCCTATGTTGATCTTATGGATTAAATTTAAAGCAAATAGGACCTCAAACTGCAATTTTAAGAAACTTCACCACAAAGAATCAAGATAAAGCATTTTATTTGTGTTTTGTAAAAGTGTTTGCTGTGTTACTCACCGAGTATTGTATATATATGTGCACGTGTGAGAGATTTAGGGCTGTAGGGGTGATGGTTGCTGTATTGATCAGTGCGTGTTTGTTGGGCATGGTAAACGGCTGTGATAGATGGCCGTGTTAAAGAGGTGTGCTGTTCCCTGTGGCTCCTGTCCTGGTGGGTCTCCACACAGCCCTTGCTCTGCTAATGAAAGCAGATGCTACGGTGAACAGGTCAGTGCAGGATCAATGGCTCCCTCACTCAGGAAATGACACAAATCAATCTATGTCAAATCTGCCACTGCATAACCCTGCTCAGGAGAGGGAGGTAAGGAAAGAGAGCAAGTGTTTTGGATTCTTGCTTACCCTTAATATGAACTATTGTTTTGTTTTCGTTTACGTCATCTGTTTGCTTATTTGCAGTGATGGGAATAACAGCGTTATAAATAAACTGCGTTATTTTTTCAGTAACAAGTAATCAAACTAATTACTGTTTCCCCCATTACAACGCCGTATTATAATATTATTATTATTTTATTTTATTTTTCAGTTCATCTGAATGGATGCGAAGCGTAACGATACTTATATTTGACGAACTGTAAACTCTAGTGTGAAGGCACATGACCAGCCGTTGCAAAGAAAGATACAGAGCAAGAGAGTCTTCTATACCATGCAGAATTGACGCACTACATGTAAACGATGTTCTTAGTAGTATTTTCCTGTCAAAATAAAGGAGTTCATTTGAAATTCTTCAGCTTTTAAAAACTACCAGTTTCTCTGGTAGTAGGCGGAACTAATGCGCAAACTGCAATCTTATTGGCTGGTGCTCACCTATTATCGTCACTGTGTTGATTTCAGCAAATCATGCGGACAACGTGATTAATATTCATGAACCCAGCAGCTCATTAATCCTTAGTAGCAGTTTTATCTTATCAGTATTATTTTTAGATTTTCCCTTTCTTTATAGAAACACTAAATGACAAACAAGCACCACCATCTCTTAAGCATCACCACCAGTCCTAAGTTCAGTCAACATGACAAATATGCATTCATACATGGTTTTTCTAATTACTAAATTTCTAATTGCTAAAGTTTAATGCTAAATTATCAAAAATTTACTAGCCAATGGCGATTATATTGCCAAGGTGTCCGGTTGATAATAGTTACAATAATTTATTAATTTTGATAGGTGTCTTTCACATTGTTCCACAGCAACATTAAAATAATGTGTATATTAGTGTACAATGATTTATAATAATAATTGGTTCTATTTAGTGTCCATTTCATTTATTTAACATATTTAATATTGGGGATATCCAAGTTATTTGTCATATTTTGTCACACTTTCTTTTTTTTTTTTTTTAAGTAACACAATAGTTACTTTTTTAATGATGTAACTTTGTGAGAAGTAACTAATAACTACAACCAATTACTTTTTTAAAGTAACATGCCCAACATTGCTTATTTGTCATTGCTACTTCCAATATGTGTGTCTCAATTCACAGGAAGTGTTGTAAAGAGGGTAAAAGATCACACAATGCTTAACAAACACTAATATATCAGAATGTAGCGGCACACTGCAAAATTTTCCAGTAAAAATGTTAAAACATTCTTTTTTTTAGTAAATGTATCTTCTTTTAAGATTTTGTTCAGAAAAACAAATACTATACATATATGTGACCGCGAACCGCAAAACCAGTTATAAGGGCCAGTTTTTTGAAATTGAGATTTATACATCATCTGAAAGATGAAATAGCTGAATAAATAAGCTTTTCATTGATGTATGGTTTGTTAGGATATGACAATATTTGGCCGATATACAACTATTTAAAAATCTGGAATCTGAGGGTGCAAAAAAATCTAAATATTGAGAAAATCGTCTTTAAAGTTGTTTAAATGAAGTTCTTAGCAATGCATATTACTAATCAAAAATTAACTTTTGAAATATTTACGGTAGGAAATTTACAGAATATCTTCATGGAACATGATCTTTACTTAATATCCTAATGATTTTTGGCATAAAAGAAAAATCTATCATTTTGACCCATACAATGTTTTGTTGGCTATTGCTACAAACATACCCGTGCTACGTAAGACTGGTTTTGTGGTCCAGTGTCACATATATATTCTATTTTATTCCACAGGGAATTGTTCCTCAGTTGCAGCCCTTTGCATGTGCTGTTTGGGTTATAAACAGTTTCACATTAATATTGTATTGGTTTAACCTAGATACAGTGGTTTCCAAAAGTAAAAATTAAATACAATTTTTTTTTCTTCTAAAATTATTCATTTGTTTACAAATTTATCTGCCGAGCTTCATTGTGGTAACCGACGTAAGACCTGCTGCTCCGTACACATGTTCACAAGCCTCGGTCCATTACACCATACGTCAACCGTGAACTATTTGCACTGCAAGTAGGGGGAAGGACAGTAACAGTTTCAGAATGTTACAGTTTTTATGTTCAAAAAGAGAGAGGTGTGTGCGCGTGTGTGTACGAGATGGAGCAAGAGAACTTGGATAGACAGGCTCTCTGGCTACTGTATCCTTACATGGACAATGTCAATACAAGCTTGACAGATTTGGCCCATCTGCTTTTTCTCAAAATATCATTAATGCCATAAAAAGCCAGAGGTACAAGAGAAGATGTAAGCGTTTGTATAGACATATGTCTGGAACTGAGTGTGTGTGTGTGTTCTGTCACTCTGCTACTGAGTGGAAACTCGTTTACGTGCAGATAAGGCTGGAAAAACCTCATCAGCTGTTTTAGTTTTAGACAATTCTTTCATAATCTTCCCATGTTAATACAATTTGGTGTCAATATAGTTTTGCTGTTACCCAACCCGCTTTTCATGTGCTCGTATGATGCTTGCGGTTTCTCCAGTGATGAAAATCCCCCTCTGATGCGGCAGATTTACTGCTGCAGCCGGGGTGAAAATTAACCCCAAGTCTACAATAGAGTTTCGGCACACTGCTTGTAAACAGTCCAATTAAAGCAAGCTGTGGAGAACACTTTAGTGGGTTTTTCAGTGACCCCGTGCATTAGTAAAGTGTAAGGGCCCACCAGAGGCAAAATTGCATTTGGAGAAAAAGAAAGTGAGGCAGAGATTACAATCATAGGCAGCAAAGTGGGCCAATACTCACCATTATTTTAGCACATATTTTAAGTGTTCAATATGTTATGTCCTGTATATATACTGTGTATTTTTACTAGCGTTAAAAACTTTGGGTGATTTTTATTTAGTTATTTGTTTATTCCGTTTGCATTAAATGAATAAAAAATGGTAGTAAAACTTTAAATTCTGTTCTTTTTAACTTTCTATTTATAAAAATGAATACAATTTAGACAAATTAAAAAAATCTACACTACCAGTCAAAAGTTTTTGAACATTAAGATTTTTAATGTTCTTCTGCTCACCAAGCCTGCATTTTTTTTATCCAAAGTACAGCAAAAACAGTAAAATTCTGAAATATTTTGGATTACTTAAAAATAACAGTTTTATATTTAAATGTATTTTAAAATGCCAATTATTTCCTGTGATTTCTTTGTGATTTAAAGCTGATTTTTAGCATCATTACTCCAATCACATGATCATTCAGAAATCATTCTAATATTCTGATTTGCTGCTCAGCTGCATTTATTAGTATTATTATTATTATTATTGTTATGTTGAAAACGGCTGAGTAGAATTTTTTTAGGTTTCTTTGATGAATGAAAAGTTCAGAACAACAACATTTATCTGAAATAGAAATCTTTTGTAACATTATAAATATCTTTATCATCACTTTCGATCAATTTAAATTTTACAAAACCTTTTTATGTCAGATAAATGCTAATCTTTGGATCATTAAAGAATCCTGAAAAATGTATTTTTCTCAAATGTTTTAAATATTGATGATAATAATAATAATAATAATAATAATAATAATAAATGTTTCTTGAACAGCAAGTCAGCATATTAGAATGATTTCTGAAGGGTCATGTGACACTGAAGACTGGAGTAATGATGCTTATTTGAACATTTCAAATCTTACTGTTCAAAAACTTTTGACTGGTTGTGTATTTTAAGTTTTCTATATGTAGGTTTTTGTTTAAGAAATTATTATTTATGTGTTTATTTATTTTGCAGTAAACTTATCAAAAATGGTAGTAAAACCAAAATAAATTTCTTCTTTTTAACTTTCTATTTATCAAATAAAGAAAAAATCTACCACAGTTTCCACAAAAATAGTGATCAGAGCAACTGAAGGATCATGTAACACTGCTTTGCCACCACTAGAATAAATTGCATTTTGAAATATATGAAAATAAAAAAAAACTGTTGTTGTACTGTTTTCACAGTATTTATGATCAAACAGAAGAAGCCTTGATGAACAAAAGAATCTCCTTTAAAAAACATTAAACAATCTATCTATCTATCTAGCTGCCTAGCTATCTATCTAGCTATCTATCCCAGGACCGCTGATGTTCTGTTTGGACGGCGTCAAGCTGGTAGGAAAATTCCAATTAATTGCTTGTTAAATAATTAATGAACATCAATTAAAGTGTTTAATTGTGAGGGTAAATGGCAGGCCTCAATATAAACAGCTCTTCTGATGAAACCCCAAGAGCAATTTTCAGAGGTTTAACTCTGTATTTTGAGCTAGATCTTGAAAATTTCTTATCAGACATTTTCACTCTGTCCACCCAGAGCTGGAATTGTTGACCATACTGTCTCAACCTCAAAAACAACTACCACAGATGGAGAGAGAAAGTGTGTGCGTGTGTAAAGTGAAAAGCTTCCTTCTTGAACATACATTAGCTTCGTTTAAGCTGTAATGACGCTTTCCCTCCTCTTATCCATCCTTAAAGCCTGTCTCGAGTTCTTCCTGGATTATTTCTTGTCTCCTTTTCTAATTTACCTGTGTGAACCAGAGGAAGCATGTCGACACAGCACAGCCAGCCGTGACAGAGTCTTTCCTGTGAACATTTGTGTTTGAGCGCGTTTGTGTGTTTAATGGAGCTAGTGGAGCGGGACCGCCAGCAGCGGAGGCGAGTGTGGGGTTTCATGGTGCGGTTGAACTTTCTAGGGTGAATGAGTTCAAAGTGTTTGTAAATGATGGAGATTTCCATCTGTCTGAAGTCTTATTGAGCAACAGAAGATTGATGAATCCTGCTAGCAGCTCTTTTTTTCTAAGCAATCCTTCACCTCTTTTTTGCCTAAATGATTTTATATATTCATTCCTTTTAAATGAGCTTCATTTAGTCTTTTATATGGTTTCTATTTTGTATTTTTTTCTTTTTCTTTTTTGATAGCATTGGTTAAGAGCTGTGAAAAGCAGCCAGAAGACAGAGAGAATTAAATGTAGTACTGATGAAAAGAAGGACAGGCTAGAGAACATCTGAAGAGTGGAGTGAGACCCAGTAAATGCTTGAGGACAGCTTTCTTTTCGTGAAAGTGGCTGCTGAGCTCCTTTTGTGGTCCAGACGGATGTGGTCTTTCTTCACAACACAGTTGCAGTCACTGTTATCTCTTTCATGGCTCAGTGCTTGATGTCTTGGCTTCTGTTCAGCTTTCTGTTTTTTTTTCGTTTTGTTTTTTTTGTCTCATTACATGTGTATTTAGGTAGTTGCAATACTTTTTGAGCAGCTGATATCCTGCTTTGTGATATAATGCACTCCATTAACAACAACACATAATTTTCCCAAATATTTTGCTCATTTTACATTTATACATTTGGTAAACACTTTTATCAAAAAAAAAAAAAAACATGTATACTGTAGCCTTCAGCATGCAGCTTTATTTTATTTTATTTTAATTCTCAAAAATTCATACAAATTCTTAAGAATCCATAGGGGGTTTAAAGAATTTATAACTATTTTAAAGATCTATTTTAAATCCATTTTAATTAAAAAAAAAAAGTAAACTATAATATTATTAAAAAAATAAAAATATACATCACTAGTCAAAAGTTTTTAAACAGTAAGATTTTTAAGGTTTTTTAAAGAAGTCTCTTCTGCTCAGCAAGCCTTTGATCCAAAGTACAGCAGAAGCAGTAATATTGTGAATTATTTTTTACTATTTAAAATAACTGCTTTCTGTTTGAATATATTTTAAAATGTAATTTATTCCTGTGTTCAAAGCTACATTTTCAGCCTCATTACTCCAGTCTTTACATGATCCTTCAGAAATCATTCTAATATTCTGATTTGCTGTTCAAGAAACATTTCTAATAAAAGTAATAATAACAACAACAATAATAATAAGAATAATAATAATAATAATAATAATAATAATAATAATAATAATTATTATTATTATTATTATTATTATTATTATTATTATTATTATTTAAAACAGTTAGGTATTTTTTTAGTGTTCTTTGATGAATAGAAAGACCCAAAGAGCAGCAGGGGGTAAATTATAGAAAGTAATACTTTTTTTTAGCAAGGATGCTTGAAATTGATCAAAAGTAATGATGAAAACATTTATAATGTTACAAAAGATTTCTATTTCAGACAAATGCTGTTCTTCTGAACTTTCTATTAATCAAATAAACCTGAAAAAAATTCTACTCAGCTATTTTCAACATAAAAATTATATATATGATATAAATTATATATATTTTTGTTTTTTTAAGAATCAGAATAAAAATCAGAATATTAGAATGATTTATAAATAGAAAACAGTTATTTTAAATAGTAATATATTTCAGAATGTTACTGTTTTTGCTGTACTTTGGTTAAAATAAATGCAGGCTTGGTGAGCAGAAGAGACTTCTTAAAAAAAAAACATTAAAAATCTTACTGTTTAAAAACTTTTGACTGGTAATGTATATTTTTAAAAATGTTATGTATTCACTGCAGAACCATTTAAAGTTGACTACATTAACTATTTACAGTAAATGTAAATAGTAGTCATTTACAGTACACATTTTTCCTAACTCTTTTCATTTGTAATGTTGAAACATTGGTTTCTACTCTCTTTCTAATTTGCTAGACTAAACATCTCTTTAGACTCTTTAAACTTCCACTTTGAGAAGTGTGACTTTGTTTCCATCTTTTTATTCTCAATAGTTTTTTCTTTGCTTTCATGTGATAGTTTGCATTGTAGAACACAAGCTGACATCTGGTTAGCACCAGCAACTGTAGAGCGGAGAGAAAGCGAGAGAATGAGAAACACTGAGGTAGCGAGGGAGTACAGGAGAGGCCGTTTGGTGTTTGATGAGAACCTGCTGCTGTTTCCCCGTATGCCAGGAGCGTTTATGAACCCTGTCAGCTGCTAGAGCTCACCAGCTTCCCCGGGTCTGGATCCTGTTAGTGCAGGATTTGTGCTCATCACATGGAAAAGAGCTTGTGCCGATTCCTCCCACTTCTCCTAATGGTACCCAAAAGGGAAGGGAAAGGAAAAGACGGAGGGAGGGAGAGAAAGAGGGTGAGCAAAATGTCTCCTGGCCCACACCTTCAAAGCCAAGCTATGCTGCATCATGGAAATTTGGCCCTGTTCCCCAGCCACGAGGGTGACGTTCACTACACATAAGAATCATTACACTAACTCTCCTTTGTGTACTTTTCGTTTCTCCTACTTGTGCTCTAAGAAACCTTATAGGATAGCTTTATTTGACTACCGATAACTGTTGCATTTTACAGCTTCTGTACCTAATTACATTTTACAGAAATTTGATGCTGTACAAGGCTAAAAAGAAAACCCAGATAACATCCTCTTCAAACTTTTGCTATATATACTATATATTTGTATTTCTTTTGCAAAAAGAGATGCTTTAACATTAACGCCAAGATTCAAAAATTTGCAGTGTTTATTTTTAAAGAAATTAATACTATTATTCAGCAAGGATGCAATAAATTATTTTATACATTTACAAACAAAACTATTTTAAATATAATGCTATTGTTTTATTTAAAAAATCCTGAAAAAAAACACAGTTTCCACAAAAATATTAACCAGCAAAACTGTTTTCAACAGGAGGTAATAATGAACGTTTCTTGATCAGCAAATCAGCATATTAAAAAGATTTCTGAAGGATCATGTTGCACTAAAGACTGGAGTAATTGCTGCTGAAAACAACAATATATATTGCATTTTAAAATATATTAAAATAGAAAACAGTTATTTTTAAAAAATATTTATATTATTTATTATATAGACTATTATTTTGTCACCTTTTCAATACTGCTTTTACTGTATTTTTATCAAATAAACACAGCCTTGGGGAGACAAAATAAAATAAAATAAAACAAAAAGGTATCTTCAAAAAAGACAAAATCTGAAAATAATAAAGACAAAAATGTATCATATTTGTGCCTACAGCAACAATACACATACAGTATAAAGGCACGCTTTAGTAATGACCATCTCTATGAATAGTTCTTTAAATGAATGATTAAAAATGATTATTTTTTATGATTTAAATGATGAAGTGTTTCCATTCACTTCGCTGAACTTAAGCGGGACGTTCCCAGGGCTTTGGATGCCTATGGCTGGGTTGTGTTTTGTTAAGTAGTTGCTTAGAAATAAAACAGCATGTTTCATCTAGCCGATCAGCCTTGTAAGATACTTGAGTAGATTGTATAAACAGCAGGATTAGTTAATAGACGTTTGGCAGAGGAACATCCTGTCTGTTCCTGCTCCCTGTCCTCTTCAAGACAAACTGCTGGAGGCGGAGCGGGGCGGAACGGCGTAGCTCATCCTCACCTCCACCCTCCTTCCCGGTGAAGTGAAGCTTAAAAGAAACTGCTGTGGTGTCTGGGAGGCTGCAGTTACGATGGGGCTGTGCGAACTTTATGGGCTTACATTGTGTTTTATTTGTCTATAAGGAAGAGATTAGGGAACTGCCTCCCTCTGTAAAAGTACTGGGGGGAGTTATGGTGAGGAGAGGGGCTCCAATGATATTTTTTGGGTTAATGTGTCCCAGAGCTTTTGAAAAGAGCTATTTTGGGACCTACATAGCTAGACTAGTTCACTCATTTAAAATATATGTTGTATATTATAAAATATGCTTATGTTTAATAAGATTTTGTTTAATCGATAACTCTATTGACTGTAATTGAATGCCGTCTGTAAATCGAAGTGAACCCAGGCTATATGATAATGTTAACAGTGGATATCCTGACACACCGTGATCTTTTCTATAATTATCTAGTAGCCTTTCAGTTTTAACAGAAGGTCATGAACCTGATTTAGCTTCCGTGAATTGTAGCCATAACATCGTATTGATGCAGCAGTGGCATTATGTGATCAGCTTCAGCACCCTGGACAGCACCATGCCTGATTAGACTCAACCTCATGTTAAAAACACCATCATTTCTCACCTTAAAGAGTTTCAGGTGTGTTCAAGGTTTGTGGCTGTTATGTCTGATATAATATTAGTTGTATTCTGTAAATGGTGCCACATTCCGTGGAGCTGTTACTCTTTCAGTGTATCTTCGAAAGAAAGGAAATATTTAGTTTTGTTATTGTTATTTACAATTGTGCAACTTTCCAATCATGCAAAATAACAAAATATTAAACAACATAAATTATCTATATCATCTTATATTAAACAAAGTGATACTAAGGGTTATACTCCTAACACTGTAGATCGAAAAAAAATACAATAATGAAAACCATTGATGGGTAAAAATGGGAAATATGATAATAGACAGAATATTGCAGTCAAAAGGCATCATCAGAAAGTATTAGATTTTGGATCGTTTGTAACAAACAATCAGTCGAAAACAATAAAAAAATTGGTCACTTTTCAATTTAATGCTGTTGTGCTGCTTTTTTTTTAAATACCTTTTTCAGGATTCTTTGATGAACAAAAAAGAATGTCACATTAATTTATATATATTAATCAGCACAACAGTTTCCAACATTGATAATAAATCAAAATATTAAAATGATTTCTGAAGAATCACGTGACACTGAAGACTGGAGTAATTATGCTGAAAATTCAGCTTTGCATCACAGGAATAAATTATATTTTAAAATGTTTAAATAGAAAACTGTTATTTAAGTTGCAATATTATTTCACAATATTACTGTTCTTTTTTTCAAATAAATGCAGCTTTAATGAGCATTAAAAACATCTTTAAAAATCTTACTGATCCCAAATTTTTGATCGGCGGTGTATATACACACGCTGGCATTTGAATTTTCCATTATATTACAAGATACGGCAATGTGCAGTATTCCATTATAATTATCTCTTATACATATATTATATACTCAACTCTGAAGTGCCAGAATAGATTCTGTGAAGGCAAACTGCTGTGAAATAAATGAATATTTAAAAGATGTACTTTTTGGTGGTCAAAGGTATGACAATGAATATCTGTTCTGTCCTTTGAAGGTGGATCCCTGCTTTTCTCTTTCAAATGCATCTCTATAGTAGTCCTCTTTCTCAAAACCTCAAATATGCTCAGCAGTTGCTGGCGGAAGGACAGCAGATCAAAGAAACTGATTCATGAAGCTTGATTCGGTCGTACATGAATGTAAAGTAGTGTGTGCGTTTGCTCTTGTTGTTGTGATGCTGTTTTTAAATTGATTTGAATATAAGACATCCAGCCTCACGCTGCTCTGTTTTCACACTCTCCGGAGGCCAGCATGCATGTAGCTGCATTAAAACTTCTCTCAAACCTTAGCAAGCTATTATTAGGCTTCATCTTTGATCAGCTCTGCGCACTGCCACCTCAAATAGCCGTATAGTCTGTTTGCTGGCAGTTAACGAAGTTAATTAAAAATCCCTAGTGCAATTTGAGAACAATTAAACTCCAACAAACTTGTCTTCTCCTGCCAGCTCCTAAGCATACGCCTGACTGGCCTGTGTTCTTTTTATAGTGCATCCATGGCTGCAGTATATTGATATTCCTCAGTTATTCTGGTTTTGTTTTAAATCCCCAAGACGAGTTTAAAAGTTCTACAATTAGTTCAGCCTGAGGTACTTACAACAGTCTGTTTAAAACTGAACAGATTTCTTTTTTGAAAATCTCCAATTGACTTCAAAGACTTCTAACTGTAAGAATAGAATAGAATGTTCAGCATTCAAGAAACAAGAGTGATGAGGTCATTGTACTGTTTGTTGAATTGTGCTTTGGTCTTCTGTCTTGCATCTATTTGCATACTGAACTGTGATTGGTCTTGAATAGTACAGTGATTATACAAACTCTTCTGAGCAGCTGACAGAAAACAAGACATGTTGCAGTTGCAAGCACTTGCCTTTCCCTCAGGAAAAGAAAATCCATTTGCTCTCTGAATTGCTTGTGGCTTGTATGCTAGTGTGCTAGTTTTAAGAACTGAGAGGGAACGGTTCGGCGTCGGGCTGAGATAACAAAATTAAGCTGTGTCACGACCTATCCGAGTTTTAAAGTGAATCGTGTGGTTGCACACGATGCACTAATGGTCAGTTTTGACTAGCTGCCTCAGCTGGACTCTATGGCAAGTTTTCGTTCTCATGACTGGCTTCACTGAACCTGGAACAGCAACATGCAGTGTTTGATGACAGCCCTAATTATTCATGACAGGCCTGCGTTCAGCCAGCCAGAGGAATGCTCAGGAACGCAGTAGACTGAAAAAAACATCTTTAATTTTGCACAAACATGCACACTTATAATGTCCTGTTATCAAATAAACACAAGCACATACTTTCACACATCAACAATACAAGCATTTTCCCATCACTCTGTCTGCTGCTGATCCATCATCCTTTCTTACTTTCACACACGTGAACTCTGGATTTGTGATTAAGAAGCAATTCTCTGTCAATCACTGAAAACATCAAGGACGCTTGTATGGTCCTGCTGTTCCAGTTTTGTCAGTCAAACTCTAATTTCAGCTGTTTCTTTAATGTTTTATTACTCCAAGAATACCTGACTGAATCTCAATCTATAATTAGACTATGATATCGCTGTCTGGCTTGCGAATAATAACATTCAAACTCCTGTGTAACCTGTGAAAAGCCCGTTTGATTGTGGAAGCATCCTCATAAGAAGATGTCGATCAACAGCCAGTGGCTTTCATTATGTCAGGGCTGCGCAGGGACATTCAGTGCCACCTCCTGATTGTGTGTTATTGCTGTCATTAACCCTGGGCCAGTGTGAGGCTCTGGTCAGAGGTCTGAGTTGTGTTTTGTGCTCTGTTCCAGCTGCAGTGGAAACAGCAGCCAGTGTCCAGACCTTCCTGTTCAGATGGAGGAGAACCATTAGAGGCTCAAGCCAAATCAGAGCCAGATGTCCACAGGCTATTTGTACAAGCCATTCAATAATTCACAGAGCAGCCATTATAACTCAGGCTGTATTGTGTTGTGGATGCTGGATTACTCATGCTATATTTTATATTAATCCAATGGAAAATGAATTATCGTATTCATCTTGTCAGGAACGCAAACACTGACCTCTAAACCAGCCAACTGTCTGAAACAAGAAACATCCCAACACAGTCTTGTCTCTCTTCTCTTCTCTTCTCTTCTCTTCTCTTCTCTTTGTGAAGATATTAACATAAGTTTAGGAGGAGTACCCCCATTCAATCTTCCAATTAATATCCAAGTATAAATATAGCCTCTTACCACTTCCGTTGTTAGTTCTTTTCCCATTCCTCCTCCTCCCCAATCTCCTCCTTTTATGCATATTTATTTATTTATCCTTCTGTCAATAGAAGGGCTGTCAGAGCTTGAGTAGAATAGTCTCTCTGAACCCTCCATTGCAGACGTCAAGCGAAATCCACTCTAATACCACTAATGTTAAGATTATATGGGCACACAAACTGGTGAATTGCATCTTTGTGCATCTTCACTTGCATTTAGCATATTGCGTCTTCTCTACTTGCATCTGCTTGCATCTTCTCTTTCCAAAGTCTTTTCTCAAGTCTCTTCTTGGATCTTTGTGCATATTCTCTACTTGCATTTAGCATCTTGCATCTTCTCTACTTGCATCTTGTATTTTCTGTTCTTGCATCTTTTCTTCTCAAATTCTTTTCTCAAGTCTCTTCTTGCAGCTTTGTGCATATTCTTTACTTGCATTTAGCATCTTGCATCTTCTCTACTTGCATCTACTTGCATCTTGTATTTTCTGTTCTTGCATATTCTCTTCTCTCATCTTCTCTTCTCAGATTCTTTCTCAAGTCTCTTCTTGCATCTTTGTGCATATTCTCTACTTGCATTTAGCATCTTTTCTGCTTGCATCTACTTGCATCTTGCATTTTGTTCTTGCACCTTCTCCTCTCTTGCAGCTTCTCTTCTCAAATTCTTTTCTCAAGTCTCTTCTTGCAACTTTGTGCATCTTCTACTTGCATTTAGCATCTTGCATCTTCTCTACTTGCATCTTGCATTTTCTGTCCTTGCATTTTCTCTTCTCTTGCATATTTTCTTCTCAAATTATTTTCTCAAGTCTCTTTTTATATCTTTGTGAGTCTTGTCTACTTGTATTAACATCTTGCATCTACTTGCATCTTGCATTTTCTGTTCTTGCAACTTCTCTTCTCAAATTCTTTTCTCAAGTTTCTTCTTGCATCTTTGTGCATCATGTCTACTTGCATTTAGCATCTTATATCTTCTCTACTTGCATCTACTTGCATTTTCTGTTCTTGCATCTTCTCTTCTCAAATTCTTTTCTCAAGTTTCTTCTTGTATCTTTGTGCATCATGTCTACTTGCATTTAGCATCTTCCATCTTTTCTACTTGCATCTTGAATTTTCTGTTCTTGCATCTTCTCTTCTCTTCTCTTCTCTTCTTGCATCTTCTCAAATTCTTTTCTCATGCATCTTTGTGCATCTTCTCTACTTGCATTTAGCAGTTTCTTTTTATCTTCTCTGCTTGCATCTTGTGGCATTCTTTTCATGTCTCTTCTCACATCTCCACTTGCATTTTCTCTACTTGCATTTCGCATTTTCTGTTTTTGCATCTTTTCTTTGTACCTCTTTTCTTCTCGTGCCTGCTATTCTCACATTTTCTTGCATTTCCTTGCGTCTTCTGTTCTTGCATTTTCTCTTGCCTTCTCACATATTCTTAGATTTTCTCTTGTGGCATCTTATCTCATATCTCCTTTTCGTGCACCTTATCTTTTATCTTTTCCCTACTTGTACGTCTTCTCACATCGTGCATTTTTTCTTCTCGCATCTTGTTGCGTTTTCTCACATCATCTCCTCTTTGATTCTTATCTAATCTCATTTTTCATCTCATTTCTTCTTATAAATTATTTCATGCCATTTTCTCACCTAATCTCATCTTGCTTCTTTTTTCTTTTCTAATCTCATCTCTTTTCTTGTCTTTTTGCCTCATTTAATGTCCTAATCTAATTATTTCTAGTTGCTTTCTTCAACAGCCTTATTAAATGCTGTTCTTGACATAGGTTGATTGTGTGTGTTTGGTATGCTAGACAGCAACGACGCCCTCTACCGTGTCATGGTTGATCGAACGGTACACACTGCAGGTGGCCCGGCTCATGCAGGAAAGATTTGAAATTTTAAATCCGAGCATGTCATCATTGTCTGTCTGAATGCTCGTCAAACCCCTCAGAGTCAAAACAGCAAACAAAACAATGCAATCTCAGACAGTTTCACACACACACAGGCAAACAGAAACAGGTGTTCAACCCACTATATGCTACTGTAACCTTTCTCTCTCTCTTTTTCTTACTCTGTTGCAATGCAAAGCAGCAATACAACTAAACTGCAAGCTGACATTTGCATACAGACACTCTCTTGCACACTTACACGCACAGACCACTGAATTGGTAGGTGGTGCTGTGTTTTGTCTTGCTGGTGGAAAGAGGTCTCTGGGGTTCAGAGCTTTGAAAGCTCAGATGTCTGAGTCTGTGGGAGCCTGGCGCTGTGACCACAAGGCCCTGCATGCTAAAAGACACATTGTCTGGCCCAAGCGCTTAGGTACCTGCAGCTGTTTGTTCAAAAAAAGTCATTTCTTCCTGGTCCAATATTTTTATTTCCCCCCACATCTGAGTGTGAGAGATCCCTCAAATAGCACTGAAAAATGTGTCTGGGTGCACATATATGCAAAGGTGTGTGATTGCTTTCAATTACACTTGAACGCTTTGACATATCTTTATTTATGTAAGCAAATTTTCTCTTGCACTCAGACTGATTTTACCAAGTTGTGGAGTTGATGCAGTTTGAGTGTTGCTGTAATTAAAGCAAAGTGGGTTCAAACTAAATAAAAAATATAGTTGAAAACAAAAAAAAGAGTGCTAAAAAATTTGTCTCAGACTTGTGTTTCACTGCTACTGTTTTGCGTGTCTATTGGGTTACAGTAATGACTGTAGCAGAAGCCTTTTCTTAGACTTATTGTGTGTGTGTGCATTGTCCGTATGCATGTTTAAATGCAATAAACATGTTCTAGTTGAATAGCACGACACCCGTTTGAGTGTAATGGTTGTGGTCTGCTGTTACCACCAGGATATGGAAAGCGCTATATCCTGCAATGACTCATAAACTCTGTCACGATCCAGTCTTTGGGGATTGTAATACTATGGAGTGTTATGAGATTCACAGAAGCCCTCACACTAACCGAAAGAGTCTGGTTTGTGTGGGTGTGCATGTGTTAGCCAAGCACTAAAAGGGTGAGGAGTAGGTCAGACAGACTGTGTCTCACTGACAAAAAGAGAAAGAAAGACAGAGGAACAGGTGAGGGCTGTCAGCACGACTGTCTGTCTTAACACAGTTACATACAAATGCCACAACTAGTTTGTCAATGATCACAGACAGATACACAGCTAGTAAATAAACACCTCTCAAACTCATTATACTTCAGCTCTCACTTCGAGAGAGTATGATGCCCAGTTAGGCCTTTCAGCACTTGTGTTGTTAATTAGGTTTATAATTATATGTCTGTAATAATTATAGAATGATCTTTCAAAATTTTAGGGAAATAGATAGACTTTTGAGTCTTCTCATGCTTAAAAAGGATGTGTCATGGATAACAAGATTTGTCTTGCTCTTTAGAAATGATTGTATACAGAAACTACTATGCTGGGGTAAACAGAGGATTGCCAATAATAACTGAGCTATCAAATCTAATTTACATACATTTAAATTCAAATAAAGAGGTTTGAATCTACAATGCGCTTGGAAAATGTGGGGTCGGTAAAAACGGTTATATTGCAAAATGGTAGAACAATTTAAAATAATACATTTTGTATTATAATATATTTTGAAATGCAACTCATGCCTGTTATGGCAAAGCCGAATTTTCAGCAATCATTACTCCAGTCTTTGGTATCAAATGGTCCTTCAGAAATCATTCTAAAAGGCTGATTTGGTGCTCAAGAAACATTTTAAAAACCTTTAGTTATATATATATATATATATATATATATATATATATATATATATATATATACACTACCAGTCAAAAGATTTTTCTGCTCACCAAACCTCCATTTATTTGATCTAAAATACAGCAAAAGCAGTAATATTGTGAAATATTTTTACTATTTAAAATAACTGCTTTCTATTTTAATATGTTTTTAAATGTAATATATTCCTGTGATCAAAGCAAAATTTTCAGCATCATTACTCCAGTCTTCAGTGTCACATGATCCTTCAGAAATCATTCTAATATGCTGATTTGCTGTTCAAAAAACATTTTGTATTATCATTATTATTATTATTATTATTATTATCATTATCAATATTTAAAACAGTTGAGTGCATTTTTTTAATTTTTTGATGAATAGAAAGATCCAACGATCAGCATTTATCTGAAATAAAAAGCTTGTAACATTATACGCTATACCATTCAGAAGCTTGGAATCAGTATAAAAATATATAAATTAATGCATTTATTTAGCAAGAATGCTTTAAATTGATCAAAAATGATGATAAACACATTTATAATGTTACAAAAGGTTTCTATTTCAGATAAATGCTGTTCTTCTGAATGTTCTATTCATCAAAGAAACCTGAAAAAAAATTCTACTCAGCTGTTTTCAACATAATAATAATAATAATAATAATAAGTATTTTTGAGCAGCAAATCAGAATATTAGAATGATTTCAGAAGGATCATGTGACAACAGTGATACTAAAAATGCTAAAAATTCGGCTTTGAAAATCAAAATTGTACTGTTTTTGCTGTACTTTGGATCAAATAAATGCAGGCTTGGTGAGCAGAAGAGACCTCTTTAGAAAAACCTTAGAAATCTTACTATTTGAAAACTGTTGCTGTATAGAAAGTGTTGTTATCTGCTGGTTAGTGCATTTACCTTGCATCAACCCCCAAATGACGTCTTTGTTTTTCAAACAATAGGTGAATGGTTTGCTCCATTATTTTTTGCTGTTTCATATAAAATGCTGTTTTTGAAAGGCTGTGAGTTCAGAGAGCAAACGCAGCAAAAAGCTCTGCACTGAAACCTACTTGAACTTACTATTATGCTATGCAGCATGACATTGATTATGCTCAAAGTAAGAATTAACTGCTAATATGGGTACATATGTATATAGGTGCTGCTAAGAAGCTGCTTTTACTGGCAAAACAGGCCTAAGGGTCAGAGCGAGAGGGTGGGAAATGATCATGTGAACAATTTTGGTGCAGCAAACCAATTATAAGATGGGAAAAGAAATAACAATAATCTACAAAATTATGGAATGTCCCTTTCAATTAAGAGGGAGGTTAAGGCAAAGGGTAGAATACAGAAGACAGTGCTGAATGTAAAAAAACAGGCTCCCAGACACAATGTATTTACAGGAAACATAAGGGCAGCAGTTGCTGGAAGACACAGTGATGTCTGCTAGTTCGCTCAGACAGCATACGACTGCACGTCTCGCACAGCTGCATCTGCTTCTGAAAGTGAAGAGTCCATCTCTGTTCTCCACCTCAGGCCAGTGTTCTTAATGGCCTGTTTATACAGGACGAGAGCAAAAGAGAGAGAGAGGAAACGGGACAGATACAGCATGCTGCACCAGAGGGACAGCAGGAGAAAGCATGTACTGTATGTTTCTGTAAATAGCTCTCAGACAGTAGCAGAGAGCCAGAAGGTGTGCGGGTGTGCAGTGTGTGCGGTTATACACACATCCATCATTAGCAAAATCTGCATTAATGATGCTGAAAGTGATGATTTGTTAGGGAAATTCCTTGTGTGAGTGTCATCCAGGTTCTTAAAAAACTGTTGCTAAAACATCTGTAGAAAAACACCACCGGATTGCCGTTGTGAAAGCTCTCAGATTCAGTCAATGTTCTTTCTCAGGGTCCATCCTGAGGATTTATTAAGGTGCTTTCACATCAGAAAACAAAGAAACCAAAGAGTTTCGTGTCGCAGTTGCTCAGGTGAAGTCACACAGAACAGGATACAGTTACTTCAGCTGTATGACTAATGCTTTTCTTTTTTTGTTCCCTGGCAGGTTCACCTTGGTGTTTGGCTGTCTGGTTCTCTCTGTGTTCTCCACAATCCCTGCTCATATGGACCTCTCTAATCACTGTCTCCTTATACTGGTGAGACACAACTCTCTACACTTCAGCTCTCATTTTGAGAGAGTATGATGCCCAGTTAGGTCTTTCAGCAGTTGTGTTGTTACATATATAATTATACAAAAAATGTAGAAAAATAAAGAGACTTTTGAGCCTTCTCATACCTCTCAAAGGGACGTATCATGGATAAACAGATTTGTCTTGCTCTTTAGAAATGAAAGCGTACAAGATTGCTGGGGTAAACAAAGGATTGCCAATCATAACTGAACTATCAAATTTAATTTACATACATTTAAATTCAAATAAAAAAAAAATTAATCTACAATGGTTGGTATATTTAATTAATGTTTTTAAAAGAAGTATTTTATGCTCACCAAGGCTGAATTGATTTGACCAAAAATACAGTAAAAACACACTCTAAAAAGTGCGGGGTTAAAAACAACCCAACTTGGGTTATTTGGCAATCCAGCGCTGGGTAAATAATGAATAGAACACATGCTGGGTTATTTTGACCCAGCTGGTTGGGTTAAATGTTTTTACCAAACAAGCTTTGTTGTTTTATTTAAGTCAACTATTGTTTAAAAAATGATCAAATTGCTGGCTTAAAATGGACTGGAACTTATAAAAACACACTCAGAATTACTAGAGGCAACAGTAATAATCAAAAGATGAAAATGTATTATTAAACAAGAACAGAGGGACAAAATACAAAACAAATTGAATTTATTTTGGTGAATACAGACAAAGAATATAGAATATCCATTCAGCGTAGTATACAATATTAAATACATTTAAACTTGTTTAACAAGCATTTTAGACAAAATTAACATTTAAAAGTAGCATTTTAATTTTAGTGTATTCAACCGTTTCTCTGTAATCGCTTTTTACCTAAATAGTGCTAATTCTTGTAACTCTTCAGGCCGTGGCTTTATGTTTTACTCGCAGCTGAAAGATCCCGTCACTGACCATATTTTAACATCAAATTAAATTAAACTCTGTACTATACCGAATAAAATCCATTTATTTTATGCAAGGGAAAAGACATTTCCATCACTACCTGGGTCAAAAATATTAGAAATAACCCAATAAAATGACCCAACAAGTATAACCCAGCATTTGGGTTAAAAAAAATAACCTAGCACCTGGGTAAAAATATTAAAAACAATGCAATAAAATGACCCGATGGGTTGAACCCAGCATTTTTTTAGAGTGCAGTAATATTGTTAAATATTATTACAGTTTAAAATAACAATACATTTTCTATTGTAGTATATTTTATAATATATAAGCTGATTTTTTAGTAATCATTACTTCAGGCTTTGGTCTCAAATGGTCCATCAGAAATCATTTTTATGTGCTGATTTGGTGCTCAAGAAACATTTCTTACATACATTTTTTACATACTTCTCTGTTACTGCAACTTTATCTGTATTATTCTGGTGAGACACACAAGCCTACTATATTTAGAAACAAAATCCCATCTGAAACACTTAAATATCAACATGAATTACTGTTTACCCATTTTGCTTCCGTAATGACGTATTTCAAAGTAAAACGTAGCATTAAATGAGAAAAATGTAGCATGGAAATTGTATGGGGGAAAGTTTGCTTGAACAGTATATCTATTTGGCTATTGGTTAAGATTATCCTACATGTAAGTATGTTATGTTAGTGGACTCTACTATTCAAAGTTTGGGGTTATTTTAAAATAAATGTTTTGTTTGCTTGTTTGTTTTTCTTTTATTGAGTTATTAAGCGAAATTGCAATAAATTGATTAAAAAATGAGAGTAAAGACTTTTATAGTGATGCGCACGATTTTTATTTTAAATAAATGCTGTTCATTTGAACTTTCTATTCTTCAAAGAATCCTGAAAAATATCACAGTTTCCATAAAAAATGCAAGCAGTATAGCCATTTTCAACATTGCTAATAATAAGAAATGTTTCTTGAGCAAATCAGCATATTAGAATGATTTCTGAAAGATCATATGACACTAAAGAATGGAGTAATGATGCTGAAAATTCTTATTTGCCTTTACAGAAATAAATTACATTTTTTTAAATTGTAATAATGCTTCACAGTTCCTGTTTTCAGCATAATTTTGATTTAAAAAAATGTAAAAATATCTTTCCAACCCCAAATTTTTGAACTGTAGTAGGGAAGTCCACACTACAAATATAATGATAATGGCACAGAGGAACAATAGTGTTAAAGTTATTGTTATAGTTATCGTTCTTGGTGTGAACAGTCCTTAAGACTATGGTTATAGGGTCAGCAAAGGTCTTCAAGTCTCAAAACAAGGTCTCAGATGTCAGCGTTGCTCTCTGATCTGGTGCTCCAAGATCCCTTCAAAAACTTCGTTCAGTACCTCACATTAAAAGGCGATCACTTGAATTAGGTCATTTGATACATGTTGTATTATGCTGAGCTGGTTTCATCCTTTCACTGAGATGTTTTATTGGCTGATGGGATCCTCTCAGGTGACAACAGAAAGCAGCATGGTGCTTTTAGTGATTGAGCACTTCAGTCCCACCGGACTCTTGGTGGAGCGGGCCAAGGTGTTCCTGTTTCAGTTAAAGAGGTGGTATTGAGAGACGTTCAGAGACTCTGAGCTGACCTGAAAGCAAGAGAGGATGGCGTCAACCCCACTGGTGGGAAAGCAGGACCTGCACAGCCTCCAGTATCAGATTGTACTCAGTATAAGCAAACATTGTTGTGTCAAGCCGTGGGAAGCCCAGCTCGGCTGTCACGTTGCATCAGGACAGGACAGTTAAAAGCCTATCCTAGGCCACTTACCCCTCAGAGACGGGGCAAACGTGAAATACGACCTGTGAAAAGGTTGATTAGTCTGTCAACGGCTGCAAAGAGGACTTGATATTTAGACAAATATTATCAACAATTATCTACATTTTTCCTAAGACAGTCTAGTATTTCAGCCCAATTTTTAGAGTGCTGACTTATCAAGAAAAAAAAATCATGTTTTGTCCCATATTTCAGAATTTCTTTACGACTAGGTGATCAGAGCGAGCAGTGTTCTGTCACACGAAAACAGCCTGAAGATAATCAAAGGTAGCAAAGCTCGTCGTAGAACAAAATTACCATCCAGTCACAATTCAATATAGATTTACTTGCAGTTAGTGAAGGCGGAATCATGCTGAATGACACACCAGAAGCGCTCTCTCTCTCGTTCGTGATCTCAGTTCTCTCAGACAGTGCGTGATCAGTTCTCTGTTCGCCTGAATTGTCAAATACACACTCAGTTGTCAAAATGTCCATTGTGTGGAGTGTCTTATGTAAATACAGTCGGTTATGGCTTAAGTGAATGTAACAGGTGGTTGAAAATCAGATATGTGTCAGTATATTACATCCATGTATTCGGTAATTTTGTAATTTGCTTCTTTGTTTTTTTTTATAAAGCAAAAAAAATATATATATATATATATATATATATATATATATATATATATATATATATATATATATATATATATATATATATATATATATATATATATATATGAATATAATATAGATATCATGAAATTTCTCATATCGTGATTATATTGCCCACTCCTTGCCCACCTGTCCAGTATTCCACCATGAGAAATCTGGTCACCCTATGGATTCAGTTGTTTCTAAAGAATGAAAAATGCATAACACTGCATTATAAACCACCAACTCTGAAACTTATATATATATATATAAGTTTTATACAAAAACAGTAACATTTTTAAATATTTCTACTATTTAAAATAACTGTTTTTGATTTGAATATATTTTAAAATGTAATTTATTCCTGTGATTTCAAAGCTGATTTTTAGCATCATTACTCCAGTCACATGATCCTACAGAAATCATTCTAATATTCTGATTTGCTGCTCAAAAAACATTTATCATTATTATTATTATTATGTTGAAAACAGCTGAGTAGAATTTTTCCAGGTTTCTTTGATGAATAGAAAGTTCAGAAGAACAGCATAGAACTTTTGTAACATTATAAATCTCTTAATCATCACTTTTGATCAGTTTAAAGCATCCTTGCTAAATAAAAGTATTACATTTCTTAAATATATATATATATATATACTGACTCCAAGCTTTTGAATGTTATAGTGTATGATGTTATAAAAGCTTTTTATTTCAGATAAATGCTGATCTTTGGAACATTCTATTCATCAAAGAATCCTGAAAAAAATATACTCAACTGTTTTACATATTGGTAATAATAATAAAAATAGTAATAATAATAATAATAATAATAATAATAAATAAATAAAGATTTCTTGAACAGCAAATAATTTCATTTTAACAGCAAATTAAAAGCATATTTCGGAAGCATGATTTCTGAAGGATTATGTGACACTGAACACTGGAGTAATGATGCTGGAAATTTAGCTTTGATCACAGGAATAAATTATGTTTCAAAATATATTTAAATAGAAAGTAGTCATTTTTAATAACAAAAATATTTCAAAATGTTACTGTTTTTGCTGTACTTCGGATCAAATAGATGCAGGCTGGAAAGACGGCTTTATAAAACATGAAAAATCTTTTAAAACTGGTAGTGTATTAAAATAAAAAAAATTGAAATGAATATATTAAAATAAAAAACAGAAATGTAAATCAAGAAAATAGAAGTGTAAATATGAATAGATAGAAATGTATCAAAACCAGACCTCCTCTTCAAAACTTATTTTTATTTATTTAATTTTAATTTAATTTAATTTTTTATTTAATTTCAATTTATTTCCCTCATTTTCAGGAACATATCCAAGTAAATGTTTAAAACAATATTTATTTACTTACTTCATACCAGCTAATTAGCTTGTTTTGTTTCTCACTACTTAAGAATCAGCGCCAGGTGATACAAAAGCATGAAAGTTTGAAATCTGATGACCAGACTGTAAGCACACTTAGCATCAGCAAGCAGTTTAATGTAAATGTGTGGTGTTTCTCTGGGAGTAGTGTTAGAAACTCTATACAGATAGATGTTTTAATCAGGTGAAACCCTCTGTGAACTCAACTGGGGTTTATCTAACAGTGCAATTAGCAGCCACCAGGAATGTGGCAATGATGAATTAGCTAAGAGGTTAATTATGTTAGTAGCTAGACATGACCGCAGCCTCCTGCGGTGAACCGGTGTGCGTGTAGGTACAGTAAGTCTATATACAATATATCCATGTCTAACTTAAGCTTTAATTAGCTTTCATATTGTATTAATTGTAGGAAGTCGTGCACATGATGTCATGAAAGGTGTATGTGTGTGTTTTTTGTTTTCCAGGAGTTTGTGATGATTGTTGTGTTCGGTCTGGAGTACATCATACGCATCTGGTCGGCTGGATGCTGCTGTCGCTACAGGGGATGGCAAGGACGACTGCGCTTTGCAAGAAAACCATTCTGCGTCATCGGTAAGATAAAAAACGTGTTCTTTGAGTGTGCTCTCCACCCATGTGTGTATGTGTGTGTTTGTAGTGGGTGATGGATCTGCTGTGTTGGTGTGGATGTTGACGGATGCTCGATGGGCTAATGATAGCACCTCTGCCCCAAATCGATGACTGACTCAAACATACATAATGACTGTGAGAGTTCTCTTGTAATTCCCGCTTGAGAAAACGCAGACAATAACTAACCAATGAGAGATTACAGGCAATAACTAACCAGTGCTGTTTATATTTATTACACATGGCGTATGCAGTGTTGTGTTGTATGAGGGTAATTTAGACTCCAGTGTGAATGTATCAGTGTGTTGTGTGTCACGCGCTGAACCTCATCTCCATTCATTAGGAGGCCGACTTCCATCAGCATCCCATCAGCGCTGAGACTAACTCTGAATTATGAAACAGTGAGAAAACGAAAACAATTTCCCCTCCCTGAACAACACATTTATTCAGCACATCCCATTAGAAATTGTGTAAATATCTTTGCATATTTTATATGTACACCGGCCAACCCTTAATGAAGCACACCAACTTTGTGACCACATCCTCTATTATTTCATCATCTTGTAAACTAATATAAATACAGTTGAGGTCAAGTTTACATACACCTTGCAGAATCTGCAAAATGTTAATTATTTTACCAAAATAAGAGAGATCATACAAAATGCATGTTATTTTTTATTTAGTACTGACCTGATATTTCACATAAAAGACATTTAAATATAGTCTACAAGAGAAAAGAATAGTTGAATTTATAAAAATGACCCTGTTCAAAAGTTTACACACGCTTGGTTCTTAATACTGTGTTGTTACCTAAATAATCCATAGCTGTGTTTTTCTTTTAAGGCATAGTTGTTCTTGAGTCCCTTGTTTGTCCTGAATAGTTAAGCTGCCCGCTGTTCTTCAGAAAAATCCTTTAGGTCCCACAAATTCTTTGTTTTTTCAGCAGTTTTGTGTATTTGAACCCTTTCCAACAATGACTGTATGATTTTGAGATCCATCTTTTCACACTGTGGACAACTGAGGGACTCATATGCAACTATCACAGAAGGTTCAAATGCTGAACGTTGCATTAAGAACCAGGGGTGTAAACTTTTGAAAAGAATGAAGATGTGTGCATTTTTCTTATTTTAAAATCTATTGTTTTCCTGTGAGGGCAAAGCTGAATTTTCAGCATCCATTTCTTCAGAAAATTATTTTAATAATAACATTAAAATGTGACATTACGTAACATTTATGTAACATTCCAAATGTCATTATTGTCACTTTTCATCGATTTATTTCATTCTTACTGAATAGCAATATTAGCACACAGTATCTTACTGACCAAATATTTGAACTGTGGTCTAAATAAAAATGTTTTACACTGGATACAATCTGAGATTTGTAGCTTTATACAAGGACATGTCAGTGCTGTCATACATGAAAACCAATTATGAAAAATTTAAAACCTTGAGCTTAAAGTTTGGTTATAAAACATTTTTATTAAGATTGTAATTCAAATGTACAAACATCTTTTTTTTTTTACAATTCACATTATTCCAAAACATGAAGAAAAAAAATAAGAAAAATAATGAAAAAATATGCCTTTCATAAATATTTCAATTGCCACATTATAGTATGGCTTTTGTTCACAAGGACCATAAATCTGCTGCCTTCATTTCCATCTGCTTGTGTTCCTCAATGTTTCATTTTCACCTTGTAGCGACCTTCAAACTTTGTGAGATTCGTATTTCAAATAACAGACATTTAGGAGGCCACCTTCGGCATGTGTGACACGAGAACATTCTTATTTCAAACCTCAAGCGTAACGTTCAGCAGGAAAATATGACGGAGGTGATTTGAGTAAAGAACAATATTATCCCTGGTTAAGACACGCTGGGAGCTGGAGAGGTTTTTCTGTGTGCAGCGAAGGATTAGATATGCTGTTCTGTAAGGCTGTGGCTTCTCTGCTCTCTCTTGGCCCCTCTCTCTGTCTCTGATCTCAGGGAGAAAGACATAACAGACAAGTGAAACAGCCTAATTTTTTTTTTTAAATCTTTCTTCCTGATGTCTTAGAGAACAACAGTAAGCTTTAGTTTAGGTAGATGGGCTCCGCTGCTCTTGAAATGTCTGGGTGGTCTTAGTCCTTGTTGAAGCCCGCTAGGTGATGCCAAAGTTAACTATATTGTGATATTGTGAGATAAAGAGGGCTATGAGTCACTGATTCCATCTCCTAAATGAGTAACTGCTATAATTATTTTTAATAAGTCAATCATAGTATTTCTGTTGCTCTATTGGTGTAAACATGTACAAATGATCCATGTCTCCTGTGTTTGTGTTTCAGACATCATTGTGCTCATTGCATCCATCGCAGTGGTTTCAGCTGGTAGCCAGGGCAATATTTTTGCCACGTCTGCACTCCGCAGTCTGCGTTTTTTGCAGATCCTGCGCATGGTGCGTATGGACAGGCGAGGCGGTACCTGGAAACTACTTGGATCTGTCGTCTACGCTCACAGCAAGGTATACTGAATGCTATTTACTGGCAAAAATTAGTAAATGAGCTCAGGTCATGACATTGCGTGTGAGTTTTCATGTCGAGGCAGACATGTGACCCCACAATCAACCTCTTTTTCCAGCACCGCTTGGACTGAAACTCCATCAACAGGCTGCAGCCAAACCACACGCTTCCTCAGTCCTCAGTTACCCACCATTTAGTGGAGAGATTAGGGGTCCCCGCAATGAATCATTGTGGTCGATATAATAGCAGTGTTACTTATTTCTATCTCCTTTCAGGCTTAAGCGTTTACATTTTCCTGACATCCCTGATCAAACTGAAAAAAAACAGCTTAAACCAGCTTGGTTTGCTGGTCTTTGCGAGTTTAGTCTGGTTTAGCTGGCCCCAGACTGGCCCCTCCAGCTGATTTAGCTTGTTAACAAGCTGATCCCCCAATCTGACAACCTCTTTAAAATCAGAAAAATAGAGAAGTTTTAAATTCAGAAACATTTTAATAAGATTAGTTCAAAATAAATTTATCTGCACATCACTTTTTTTATATAATAATCAATGTTCCAGTGCAGCTTAATAGAAAATAGGAGAAAAGGAAAAGAAAATGGTGCTTTTTTGTTGTTGTTGTTTTTGCAGTTTCTCAGTTGGTCTAGCTGGTTTTACACCTTGGCCATGCTGGTTTTATCTGGTTAATAGAGGACATTGAATGCAAAATTCACTTTTACATGGTGTTTGCATATAAATGTATCCTAGCATTGTGTGGACACAACCACCCTACAATGATAAAAATCTATTCATTTCTTCGCCCAAAAACCTAAACGGTCTCAATTATCAAGTTGTTTTTCTTTTTGGAGTGGTATGATGTCATATTGTTCAGGCCCCGCCCACGACCACTGACGGACTGTCCTGTATTAGCATATTTCTGTGCTCAGCCAGTTGTACGCTGCCCGCCAATTTCAACAACAATATCTTGTAAGCATTGCAGGTGTTTTGTAGTTGGATGTAAAAGGGAACACGAGTCTTCATTTTCTCCCGCAGTGGATTTGTTTTGAGGACGAAGTGGATTAGTTTTGTTTTTGATGGTAACGCGCCACTGAATATACAAAAAACAGAAGAGAGGGGCGGGTTGAGCAAAGCTCATTATCATTTAAAGAGACATGCACTGAAATGGATCGCTGTGAACAGAGCTGTTTCTGACAAAGTAAAAAGTGTGTTGCTTTACACTACCATTGAGGAATTTTAACCAGAGTATGTTGCAGACATTTCATGAAGACCCTAAAGAATCATACCAACTTGTGGAAAATGGGCATCCGACGTCCCCTTTAAACTGATCCAACTTTGTCACCAAATTAGTCCACCAGCCTGACCAGCTGACATGTGCCCTAAACCCATTTAAAACCATCCAATGTACCAGCAGGAGACCAGCAAGCCATCTTAGGCTGGTCCAAGCTGTTGTTTCTGCAGGAAAGTTTCATATTTTTGTAGATATGATTTTAATTTGTTGGATTTTTTGTATTGTGATGTTTGCTTTAGGAGCTTGTGACCGCCTGGTATATTGGCTTCTTGGTGCTGATCTTTTCTTCATTCTTGGTCTACTTGATGGAGAAAGACTTTAACAAACAGTTCGCCACCTACGCCGACGCTCTTTGGTGGGGTACGGTAAGTTTACTTTAAATGCCTTCCTTAAACGTCATCCTTTCGCTCTTCCTTCCTCCTATTTTCCTTTAAAAATCACAGTTTGGGCCAGAGCTGTTGAGCTCAGTAAAGCCACATTTGACAGCTTTTGACAGCCAATATGTGCAAATTATATGAGCAGATAATACCACTGTGTATTATTTGCACATATAATCTGCTCCATGCTATCGTCTCTCTAGACCAAAGCAGACTGTATGTGGACTGTGGTGGTTTGCATGACACGATGCAAAACCAGACTTCTTTTGCCCCAGTAGAAAGCATATGTACACCATTCACCATACAAAAACACTAACTCTTTGAACAAGTGGTGGTTTTCAGCCACATCAACCAGCATCTACAGTATTTATAGTGTAGCTGGCGGGATGCTTCAGATTCTAGAGAGCATTTGATTGGACAGAAAGTTTAATGAGAAGCTGAACTGCAGAGTGATGTCATTAATATCGTTGGTACGTTGTGACGTTTTGAAAGCTTATGTCTTGTAAATGCAAATTTTGGAGCACACTAGCTTATGGATAACCTTAAGGCTAATACATATTCATGCTGAAAGCCAAAAATGTCACTTGGGACTTTAAAAGTACACAAAACCTGCACATCTATATAAACTCGATATAAATTCCATTCCCCTCTGTCTGGTTTTAGGATGCTCAGTATGCTGGCATTGCCAGTGTTTCGCTGTATTTCATGCATTAGTCAATAAATGAGTTACAACCGTAGGCCTTGACAGGGTTTAGTTGTTGTGGTACACACAGCAGGACTGGTCATGGTTCCTCACCAGCTGACTTAACAAATCAATGCATGTAATTTCCTGCTCCTACCAAGCACAAACGGAGCTGTTTCGAGGAGATGTGAGGTCAGTTGAGGGTATGGTCTTCTGCTGTAGAGCTCAGATGCAGAGACGAACCAGCGGTGGGCCAATATTATGCTGCCACACGGTATTTACACTGGGTTGAGCCCAAGCCAGCGTCTGGAGCTGACAGGCAGGCTTCCGTGGAGGAAAACAGGAGAATGGGAGTCTGGCTTTGTGTGTGAGCTCCCACACTCCTAGTCTTTGCCTCAAAGCGCTGTGAAAGGCCGCAGTGCTCTTTGCATTTGACAAATCACTCACTTTTACTGGATGTGTTGAATTTGCTTTGGCTGGGTCTTTGTTTAAGTATCCCCTGCCTGCAAGAATCCAAAGCGCTCACTTATGAGTGTGGAAAGAGGTGCGAGATGTTAGACCGATTCTTTTTTTTGACAAGCCACCAAAGTATTTCTCTCGCTGAAAGATGGATCTAATACCGTGCATCTGTGTGGCCGTAACTTTAGAGCGCAGATGGGTGTTTAACATGGCATAAATAGACAGAATTGAATGCATGTTTGAAGGCCTTTGAGTTTCCGATGCACCGTAGCCAGGATTCAGTCTATGTTTGGCCATTGTGTAGATGCGATCAAAGTGTGTAGAGGTTACTATTCCTCCTCCATACATGAGTGAAGGTGATATGTGGAGTGTTAAAGTACACCGCGGTCCTGCAACCAGACACATAATTCAATGCTGTCTGTCTGTGGGAAGTCTTTAGCAATACGACCCTAGTCTTTTAAACACATAAAAAAGGTTGACCCTTCATATTCCCATGTATTCCCTTCAGATCACGCTCACCACCATTGGATACGGAGATAAGACTCCACAGACCTGGACCGGACGGCTGTTGTCTGCAGGGTTTGCTTTGCTGGGCATCTCGTTCTTCGCTTTGCCTGCTGTGAGTACATCCAACCTGATATGTACTGCATGACTCACATTCTGTCATTAGAATAGAATGGGATAAATATTGCTTTACATAACATTGGATTTATAAAAATAGAAGTTCAGTTCTGTCTGCATTTACACAACCTCATCTTGTCTCAAACCTGATGATTGTTTCTTTTTTGTAGCTGCTTCCTTCTTTCATATAGAACTCCATCATTAAAGTAATCATGACTCGTGCACTAAATTCCAAGTCCAACATTCTTCAATTCTTCCAACATTCTTCAAAAATATCTTCTTTTGTGTTCAGCAGGTGAAAGAAACTCATACAGGTTTGGAACAACTTCAGTATGAGTAACTGATGACGGACAAACAAATGAATTGTTCTGAGATCTAAAGCCTTGTTCAGACTCTCAGTCCAAATCCAAATTTCTGTGCATATCCGATTGGAATCCGATCTAGATGATTGACTGTCCACACTGTGTATCGCAACTGTTCAAATCCAATTTGTGTAGCACTCTTTTGTTTTACTGCAGGGGTCACCAAACTTGTTCCTGGAGGGCCGGTGTCCTGCAGAGTTTACCTCCAACTTTCCTCAACATACCTGCCTGGAAGTTTCAAGTATACCTAGTAAAACCTTGATTAGCTGGTTCAGGTGTGTTTGATTAGGGTTGGAGCTAAACTCTGCAGGCCCTCCAGGACGGGGTCTGGTGACCCCTGTTTTACTAAATATCTGTACTGGTTTGTATGGCAATCCCGTTGCATTGGTATGCCTACACTCTTAAAAATAAAGGTTCTTTATTGGCATCAGTGGTTCTGCGAAGAACTCTGCATAACCATGGAACCTTTTAAATGCAGAAAAGGTTCTTTATAGTTGGAAAAAAGTTCTTTAGATTTATAAAATATGACCACAAAACCAGTCTTAAGTAGCACGGGTATATTTGTGGCAATAGCCAAAAATACATAGTATGGGTCAAAAAGCATTAGGATATTAAGTAAAGATCATGTTCCATGAAGATATTTTACACATTTCCTACCATAAATATATCAAAATGTATTTTTTGATTAGTAATAGGCATTGCTAAGAACTACTTTTGAACAACTTTAAAGGCGATTTTCTCAATATTTCGATTTTTTTGCCTCAGATTCCAGATTTTCAAATAGTTGTATCTTGGCCAAATATTGTCCTATTCTATTGTCCTATTTTAACAAACCATACATCAATGGAAAGCTTATTTATTTAGATTTCAGATGATGTATAAATCTCAATTTCAAAAAAATTGACCCTTATGACTGGTTTTGTGATCCAGGGTCACAAATGTTCTTCAAAGTGGTTCTTTTAGGAACTGTACACTGAAAGGTTCTTTGGAGAACCAAAAATAGTTCTTCTATGGCATCCCTGCAAGAACACCCTTTTGGAACCTTTATTCTTAAAAGTACGCTACAAATAACAATAACATCAGCTACAGTATGCAATACAGATGTTGTCTTAGGACATGACAACATGTTGCCGTCACTCTGGATTATATTTGTCTTATGATGCAGCGGCAGAAATGTTGGAAGCTGGAAAGGGCGGCTTTATTCCGTGCTGCATCTCCACTTGTTTCAAAACTCAAAGAGGTCCCTATACTAGCGGTATATTGTCTTATCCACTTGACTAGCATGTCGCAACAACGCAAGCTTGTTTCTGCAAAGACGTTCAGCATGTTTTCTACCAAAATGTCTGACATGTTTACATTCTACGTGGTGTACAAACATGAAAAAGCTATGCTAAATCCGATCTGGGGTGTGTTTCCCAAAAGCATCGTTAGCCAACTATGGTCGCAAGTTCTGTCGTTACCACCATAGTTCAACAATTCGGTGTTTCCCAAAACCATAGTTCGAACGAACATTTGCAAACAGCGTCACAGACTTACGTGGTTGGAACTACAGCTCTCGACCTGTGGTTAGAAGCATAGTTCCTTGATAGTAAGACATATGGGCTCAATAAATTATGCTCTTGGCCACAAAACGCAACCTAACATGTAGTACAATCTATATCTTTCACTCGATCTAAATATAAATAAATTTTAATCTATGTATTTTTAAGCTTCCTCTGCAAGCGACGTTTTTGAAAAGTGCGCATGCGCATAAATGCCTACGGGAACCCCGGAGTATGACGTAAGAGGGAATGAATCAAACATAAAATAAAGCGAAATGACATGGAACAAAAAATAGTAAATTAGATATCAGGTGCCATGTTTAATATAGCTGCATTTTAGAGCTCTCTAATAAGTTAAATAGCATAAATTATTATTCAGTGACGTCATTAACAACGGCCCTACATTGTTGAACTAATGTGGTTCAAACGACGGAAATGCGACCGTGTTCGGGAAACAGTCGTGACTAGCTAGTTCGTTTCCACAACAATGCATCGTACTCTGGAGGTTAATCAGCGAGTTACGTCGTTGTACGGGAAACGCACCCCTGATCGGTCAGACTTGAACGGATTTCCAGAAATTCGATTTGACTAGGATTTCCAAACCACATCAAATTTCATGTGATTTTTTTTTTTTTTTTTTTTTTGCTGTTCACACATGCTATGGATATAGCACACATTCACACATGCCGGATATGCACAAAAAAACATCGAATTTTGAACCAATAGTCTGAACCAGGCTTAGGTTTAAGCATTATGTTAACCCTTCCTATAATGATCTCACTTACGAGAGATGGAGAATTTGTGGTCTCTTAGGAGAAAACTTGAAATCATTAAAACCATTTTTGTTAGCTGAGGCAGACTGTTTGTACTGTGATGATTTTTATGATGTGTTTGAGAACGCACAGTATGTGTGGCTGTAAAGCCCCTCAGCGGCCTGTCTGACTCATTCTCGTCAAGTGTTCTGTAACTCTCTGCTCACAAATGTGTCCTGCACACTCGCAGTCTCTCTTAGTCCAAATCAGCGGACTGAACCTTAGTAATAGGGTGCGTTTGTGTTCTTTCTGTGGGTGGATGTGGGTGTAGGGTATTCTTGGCTCTGGCTTTGCTCTGAAGGTCCAAGAGCAGCACAGACAGAAGCACTTTGAAAAGAGGAGAAACCCAGCAGCCAGCCTCATACAGGTAAACTCGCCCTATCTCAAACACTCCATCAGTTACACATTCGGAATGTAAGTAACTCAAAACATGCTGCTTCATTAGCATTTAAAACAGATTAAGTATAAAGCTTACGGTGATACTGCATCCATGCCTAATACTTAGATTCCTTCATGTTTCATAATTGCTGGTTTTTAGGGAGCCAAAGGATCAGATTCACTGTAATATAAACATACACTTCACACAGTTACCATGTTAATATCAAACTAGTTTCATACCTGCCAATTTTATAAAGGTACATTTTGAAGACAATGGCACTCTGAGTTATTACAGTTAAATAAAACTGTAAGAAAAAGAACAAAATGTTACTTGAAATAAAATAAATATTAACTGAAATAAAACATGTGACCCTGGACCATAAAACTAGTCGTAAGGGTCAATTTTTTGAAATTGAGATTTATACAACATTTGAAAGCTGAATAAATAAGCTTCCCATTGATGTATGGTTTGTTAGGATAGGACAATATTTGGCCGATATACAACAATTTGAAAATCTGGAAACTGAGGGTGCAAAAAAATCTAAATATTGAGAAAGTCGCTTTTAAAGTTGTCCAAATGAAGTTCTTTGCGATGCATATTACTAATCAAAAATTAAGTTTTGATACATTTACGGTAGGAAATTTACAAAATATCTTTTTGGAACATGATCTTTATTTAATATCCTATTGATTTTTGGCATAAAAGAAAAATCTATAATTTCGACCCATACGATGTATTGTTGGCTATTGCTTGAAATATACCCGTGCTACTTAAAACTGGTTTTGTGGTCCAGGGTCACATATAAAAAAATCGAAATGATTTTATTTTAACTAGTTTCTTCAACATTTCTCATTTTCATTTAGTTTACCCTAATGCACTAAAATAGCATACTAAAACTGAAATAAAAATTAATAAACACTATATAGACATATTTAAATATAACAAAAATAATAAAAATGACAAAAACAACTAAATAAACAAAAACCTAACTAAAGTTAACATGAAAGCAGAAAATATATATAAAAAAATCAAATTCACGAAAATTATAATGATACTAAAACAACAGTGGTTTAAATTGAATAATAATCGTGATAATAATGATACTTAATTAATAATTATGAATTAAAACACAGTAAATTGTAAGATCAAAAAAAAAAAAATCTTTAGCATTTTATTTGTCATTTTTTCCAATTAAAACATCTAAGCATATTTGAATAATAATAAAAATTATAACAATAATAATAATTGCATATCTTATACAGTTTTGCCTTTTAAATAAATGTGTTACGGCATATGTTTAGATATTATTTCGATCCAAAAATATTGATTAACAAGGATTGTTTTTGGAGTGAGCCATGGTCATTTTTAAATAAAAAGAAGAGAAAACGAACAATACCATGGGCATTGATTACATGAGGACTATTATCTTCCGTCAGAGCCAAAGGAAACACTTGCAGATATTTATGATGTGTTTCCACGGAAGGAATTCTGAGCAAAGGCCTCCCTGAGGACAATAGCTCTTCCTAATGGACAGTGCATCCTTCTCGTCTAGCAGGAGAAACAGATTTACTCCAGGAAAATGTGCGCACACACACACACACAAACACACATTTTCAAAACATTGAGGTCCTGTAATATTATAGAAATGAGTTACTTCCTTTTGGCTGCTGTTGAAAACCCACAAGCAATTTCCCAACTATTTTAACCACCATGACCCCCTTTTCTTTCTCCAGGTTGTTTTCTGATATTACAGACAGAGAAGGTCTCATATATTCACTGGTCCTTGTGTTTATCTTGTCTGTCTTCCTGATCTGTCTTTAACCCTGTTTTTAATTTTCCTTCCTTTTTCCAAAGGCCTTTCAGCGGGCATCCAACCATCCAGCTTTAATTACTCCTGTCAGTAATTGTGTATTTTAACCATGCTGTGTTGTTTAAGATGTAATATTGCAGGGACTGCATCGGTGCATTATTTTTCATCATCTGTGCTCTCTCACCTCCCTTAAATCACTTCTGGTCTTTACATAACCCAGGAATATATATCTCAATTATGATCTGTGGAGTATGACTCTCAGCTATGTCTGGGTTCGGATTCTTTCCTGCATGTTACGATTGCCGTTTTCTCTTTGCTGACATTTTTGTACAGAATGATGGAAAATATGGCCTCCCTCCTCACTGCTTTGTCACGCAATTTAAGAGCTCCATCTTCAGCCTTTCATCCTTCTGATGTTTTTCTCCTCACAACTGTTTCTTTCTTATTGTTTTTTAAAGCAGTTTTACAAAATCGTATTCATATTCACATTATTTTAAGTCAACATGAAATGAAAATGACCCTGTTGACTTTTCTAATGCATGTACCTTACTGTGAATGATTCATTAATGCAAATTATTCAGTTTTTTCTTTTTGTTTTGTTTGTAATTTTAAATCAAAAAAATTCGTTCTCTAGCAATCACTTTCCATTTCTGCTGGCATCACTTAGGTCATTCAGCATATTGGATAATTTAGAAAAAAAAACAGAATAGCCCACTTTTTACAATCCAGTCCATTCATAATTAATAAAATGCTATTTTTTTCATTGATTGGTCTGTTATATCATATATGAAGAGTTTATTTGCAAAAACAGATAACTCTGTTTTTTTAATTTTCAAAAATCATGTTTTTTATTATGTTATGTTTTTATTGTGTTTTATTGTGTTAGTTAGCTGTATTGTTTTAAGTTATTTTTTACTAATTAATAACTGCAGTTTGATTGAGATTAATTGGAATGCACAATGAAAAAACATGATTTTTAAAAATTGTTAAAAGCAGAGTTATCTGTTTTTGCAAATGAACTCCTAATATTATGATATAAATATTGCAAATTCAAATCTGTGTGGTTAAACATTCATAATAAATATAAATTGTATAATGGCATTTAGATTTAAATAATGGGTAGTAATATTTTAGTAGTATTTTCAGTGCCAAATGGCCACACTTAAACCCTTAATTTAAAACATATGAGGCCACAAACACTTTTTTGCTTTTATTTTCAAATTTTTGTGCTTTATAAACACCCATTTGTATAGAAATGCTTTTCACTGGATAAATGAATTCCTCTTTTCATTCACCACATCACTTTTAAGTCCTTTGGCTGTTTTGATGTTGTGTGTGCCACCTAAAAATCAAGACATTTATTCAACACTGATCTGCTCTCATATCTGAACATGGTAGATGTGTGAAAAACATTAAAATTTAACTGAATTGCATACAGTAGGATCCAAAAGTCTAAGACATCATCGGAAATCTGGAATTTAAAGGGGTCATCGGATGCTAAGTTCACTTTTTCATGTTGTTTGAACATTAATGTGTGTTGGCAGTGTATGTACAAATCTACCCTATAATGATAAAAATCCATGCAGTGGTTTTTAATTAATCTGTAAAAATAATATCCCCTTTTTCAAATCGAGCCGTTCTCAGATGCCTGTCGGTGTGCCGTCACACCGACAGAGGCCGCTCTCGCAATAGTTGATTGACATGAGCTCTTACCTCAGACCAGCTATCAAAGTCCAGCAACTTTCCATGTTTTGATGCCAGAGCACGGATGTAAGTTAGACAAGAATATCTCCGATTGAGCGATTAAGGTGTTGTGTTGCTGGATGTAATAATGAACATTATGGTCCTCATTTACTCCCGACATCTGAGCCGCTGAAGATGCAGTAGATTACGTTTGTTTTGTGAATGGAATGCGCCTCCCGATCTACATACAGTATATCCGTCTATGTTCGCGCAAATCATTCGTGATCCAGCTTCACTTACATCAGAAGTGAGTATAAGTGGTTTTTTATGAATCTTTGCGATCGCCTTATAGCGTAGTAGCTAGGAAGTTTAGCGGCTAAATGCGGCTAATGTAAACAAGATCGTCTTTCCAGAAGAAGAGAGGGGCGGGGCGAGCAGAGCTCATTTGCATTTAAAGGAACAAGCCCTTAGAATGAGATGATTTTTGCAGAGCTGATTTTGGCAAGGTAAAAAGTGTGTTGTTTTACAAAACCATTGAGAATTTTTAATCAAAGTATATTAGAGACTTTTCATTAAGACCCTAAAGAATCATATTAGCTTGTGGAAAATGGGCATCCGATGACCCCTTTAAAGTATACTGTAATTTTAAACTTGAAGAACTAAATTAACGTAAAAAAATATCATTAACATTAAACATTTAAAAAAGAGTAAATTAGTATATTCATAACATCGTGATCATGTGACTATTTGGACAGACAGTCAGATGTTTTTACTTCCAGGATGCTCTTCTCAAATCATGCAGGAAAACATAATTACCAGGTTTTCCACCTTATGAAGGTGATGCAGCTCAAGTGCTGCATTATTTCTTAGCAAAAACAAATGCTAAGAAATAATGAATTTATTTTTTAATTCAGCTTCTTACTCAAATAGTTATGTAGATAATCTTATTTTCTTATTTTTTATTTTCCAATATTGCTCAAAGCTTACAACATTTTAAGCAAAATGAAAGCAGCGCTTTGAAGAAATGTCTTGAGCCCAATCAATGATTCACCGCTTTTTCACTCACCATGCTATTGTCTTTCTCCACCCATGTCTCCGTGTCTGTGTGTGTGTGTCTGTGTCCTGCACCAGGCTGCGTGGCGTCTCTACTCCACAGACCTCTCCAGAACATACCTGAGTGCCACATGGCTGTTCTATAAAAGTGTTCTCCCTCCTCAAAGGCATGTATCAATGCAGTGAACTGATGGAAGAGCGCTTACATGAACCGGTTGTTACTAATCTTTTTTTTTTCTTTTGTTGTTCTCCTTTTTTTTCCAATCCCTGCTTTTTTCCTGGCCTTGTGTATTTCTCTTTTTATTTTCGACTCTCCTCATTTCCCTCCCTGTTTTCCTGGTTTTGTATATTCTGCACGTAGTGTGTGTGGCGTAGCTATGCGGCTGATGAGAACTCGGTTTCCATTGCTACCTGGAAGCCTCATTTGAAGGCGTTGCATACCTGCAGCCCTACAAAGTAGGTACAACTCTGGCAGCTGGTGTCGTATTTGGTGTCAGTGCTTCTGTAGCTCTCATTTTCCCACTTCCCTCAGCAAATAAACTCTGTTTTCCCTCAATCTGTCTCTCTTCCTAAGCATAATCATCTCCTCTGTGCCCTACCGTAGTCTTGTTAGATATCCATGCTTATTTGAATCCTCATTAGGTCACTGGGAAAACGCATATGCTTAGATGCCAAAAGTACAGAAAAAATTGTATGGATACTTAGTCAAAATTGTACTGTTAAATTGCCTAAAACATACATGGCAAGACCTAAAACGCGATGGAATTGAATAAAAATAATAGTAATAAAATTATCTCACTTTTCATCTCACAGTTCTGATTAAATTTTTTAAAATTCCTGGATTATATTGCGCAATTCTGACTTTTTTCTCAGGACTGCAATTCTGACTTTTCTCAGAATTGCGATTTTTTTTTTTAACACGCAACTCTGATTTTATTTCTTACAAATATAAGTTTAGATCTGCAAATAACATTTTACAATTCAGACTTTTTTGGCCTACAATTGCAAGTTTATATCTCAAAATTCAATCTTTTTTTTCAGAATTGTGAACTTATATTTTTTTTTATATTTTTTCCTTATAGTTTGTGACTTTACAGCTCACATTTCAGACTTTTTTTTTTTCTCTTATACTGTATCTCTTTTAAAGGCTATCTCAAAATTGTGAGATTTACACTGATAATTGTGATTAACATCCAAATTCTGGTTTTATTTCTCACAAATATAAGTTTATATCTGCAATTTTAAGTTAACATTTTATACTTCAAACTTTTTTTCCCCAGAATTACACGTTTATATCTCAGAATTCAGTCTTTTCAGAATTGTGAGCTTATATTTTCACAATTCTGACTTTTTTCCTGATAGTTTATGTGAGTTTATAGCTCACATTTCAGACTTAAAAAAAAAACTCTTAGTTTTTATATCTTTTAAAGGCTACCTAAAATTGTGAGATTTACACTGATAATTGTGATTAATGTCAGAATTCTGAATTTTATTTTATTTCTCACAAATAAGTTTATATTTGCAATTTTAAGTGAACATTTTACACTTTAAACTTTTTCCTCCAGAATTGCAAGTTTATATCTCAAAATTCAGTTTTTTCAGAATTGTGAGCTTATATTTCACAATTCTGACTTTTTTTCTTAAAGTTTGTTTACAGCTCACATTTCAGACTTTCTAAAAAATATATCTCTTAAGAGTTTATGTCTCTTTTAAGGGGTACCTCAAAATTGTGAGATTTACACTGATAATTGTGATTAAGGTAAAAATTCTGGTTTTATTTCTGACAAATATAAGTTTACATCTGCAATTTCAAGTTAACATTTTATACTTTAGACTTTGCTCCCCCCAGAACTACAAGTTTATATCTCATAATTCAGTCTTTTCTTTTCAGAATTGTGAGCTTATATTTCACAATTCTGAATTTTCCTCATAGTTTGTGAGTTTACAGCTCACATTTTAGACTTTTTTAAAAATATCTCTTAAGAGTTTATGTCTCTTTTAAGGGGTACCTCAAAAATTTTGATAATTGTGAATTGCAAGTTTATATCTTCAAATGTAGCTTATATTTCACAAATCTGATTATATTTCACAGCTCATCGTCTGAGTTTACAGCTCACATTTCAGACTTTTTTTAATATCTCAGAGTTCGTCCTTTACACTGATAATTGTGATAAAGTCAGAATTGTTTATTATAAACTTGCAATTCTGAGAAAAAAAGATCTAAATTGCAAGTTAACTTGGAGATGTAAACTCAGTTTTGTGAGAAATTTTATTCCATGGTGGAAAAGGTTTTCAGAGATTGCTGAAATGAACAAAAGGAGCGGATTTAAAAAAATATAATAAATTATTTGATACAAACCCAACTATTCGGAATGCTTAAATGTTAATTTATTTAAAAAACAAAACCAAAAACATTACATTACTTGAAACCGTTACATTTTTAAATTCAGAATCAGATGATTTTATAATTCTTTGACCCTGGATCATTATTAATATAAACTAATGTGCTCACACTCAAATCAAGTTTGTTTATTTCTAAGAATAGGTAGAATTAAAAGATATAGTTTTAGGTCAAAAACTGTGTTGGTGACTGATATGAGGACCAACAATAGTAAACTGTAGTGGAGGCTAATTATATTTTACCATGAAATGCATTTTATTAGTGTAGTTTGATTGGCTTTGTAGCTCTGTAAGTTGCACAAAAATAGCTGAAATATTTGGGTCATTATGATCTGCAAAATATTTACTTTGTACTTTGGAAGGCTAAATTAATTTTACAAGTAAAAAGTGAAATTTTAGATTTTTAAAATGTTCTTCAAAATTATTCTTTTAAGAAGTGTTCACTGCAAGGTTCTTTGGGGAACCAAAAATGGTTCTTCTATGACCTCTCCACAAAAACACCCCTTTGAAGCTTTTATTTTTAAGAATGACGTACAGTCACTGAAATACCTCTTGAGCTTGTGTATGGCGAGATTCAGGTTTTGACGGTGAACACAAGTCTTCGGTGTAACTGAAGCTTCAAAGTTTCATTTTGGATGAGAGCCACAGACTCACACCTGCTTCCTCAAGTATATGCTGTGGCTAACTGAAATTTCCCTTACGTTGCCCAGAACAGATAAATCAAACTGAACAGAAGCCAGGACAGTTTGTGGACAGACACCTGAAGACAGACACATGACAAATGGGTGTACTGCTATATTCAGGCAATTCACCAATTCTAGAGTAATTACACAAAGAGCAGCCCTTGATAACACAGCTGTCCCTCTTCTGCTAGCGCTCGTCTTAGTCAGCTTGACTGTGCATTGCTCATAGCTTGCATGCCTGCTTGTTTGCTGCCTATTTATACTGTCTTAAAAAAAACTCTCCATTTCTTCCTACTCTCGTGTGTGTGTGTGTGAAGTTTATTTGTTTAATTTTCTTTTTTTAACATTTAAACTATATTTTGTGTGACACAGAGTGAAATATATTAGTGTGTCATTGCTAAAATGAAACACTTAGTATATTTCAGAGGCAGCTGTGTCTCTTCTGTAGTCTCCTTATTAGTTTCTGTCGTTCATGTGAAGTGTTAATATCCTGCCTCTTTTCTCTCTATGTTTTAACTAACACCTGAAGGAAAGACCAAGGGGAAACCATAAGCAGGTTTGTTGTTCTCGTATCTACATCATCCTAGTGTCCGGAATGTTTCACTTATTTAGTATCGATTGTGTTTTAGCTTCCATGGCAGTAATAAAAATAGGGAGATGGATTAAGTACATTCAGTCATGGCATGTTACATGTCTTGCTTTATCATTCATTCCCACTGATTTTTTTATATTCATTTGGAGTAGTAGCTGTGGTATGTACAGTCATCCGCTCATTATCACAGAGTAAACCAAAACAGGATGAACCTAAAATTTGTAAATACATGAGGTCACACTTTATTTTAAAGTATTATTCTAGCTATTAATAAACCATTAACTACAACATTTGTCTCAGTAAACTCCTAATTTGATGCTTATTAATAGTAAGGTTTTTAAGTTTCGGTATTGGGTAGGATTAGGGATTATGTACAATAAATTATGTACAATAAATGCTTTGTAAGTACTAATAAACAGCCATAAACAGTTATTAATAGGCATGCTAATAAGCAACTATTTAAAGAAGAAGTCCACTTCCAGAACAAAAATTTACAGATAATATACTCACCCCCTTGTCATCCAAGATGTTCATGTCTTTCTTTCTTCAGCTGTAAAGAAATCGTTTTTTGAGGGAAACATTTCAGGTTTTTTCTCCATATAATGGACTGCTATGGTGCCCCGAGTTTGAACTTCCAAAATGCAGTTTAAATGCGGCTTCAAACTATCTTAAATGTGGTTGTAAATGATCACAATCAAGGAAGAAGGGTCTTATCTAGTGAAATGATCGGTTATTTTCATTTAAAAAATAAAATTTAAAATACTTAATCCCAAACGTTCGTCTTGTCTTGCTCTCTCTGAACTCTGTGTATTCTGGTTCAAGACAGTTAGGGTATGTCAAAAAACTCCAATCGTGTTTTCTCCCTCAACTTCAAAAATCATTTCAGAATCATCCTACATCACTGCAGAAGTTCTGACCCAGTCTTTGCAAAGTGAACATGCTAAGAAGATCAAACACTCTTAACAAAAAAGGTAAAACAGTGATGTAGGATGATTTTAAAGTTGAGGGAGAACATGAGATGGGAGTTTTTTGACGTACCCGAACTGTCATGAACCGGAAAAAACAATTCAGGCAGAGCAAGACAAGACGAGCGTTTGAAATTAAAAAGTATATAAATTGTATTGTTTTTATAAAAATAACCAAGCGTTTCACTAGATAAGACCCTTCTTCCTCACCTGGGATCGTTTACAACCGTATTTGGGATCGTTTGAAGCCGCATTCAAACTAAATTTGGAAGTTCAAACTCGGGGCACCATAGCAGTCCCTTATATAGAGAAAAATCCTGAAATGTTTCCCTCAAAAAACATAATTTCTTTATGGCTGAAGAAAAAAAAAAAACATGAACATCTTGGATGACAAGGGGGTGAGTACATTGTCTATAATTTTTTGTCCTGGAAGTGGACTTCTCCTTTAATGGTAAGAATTGGTCCCTATACTAAAGTGTTACCATACATTATAATCAGTACGATTATTAAAGATATATATATTTTTTATTTTTAGATATACATTTTTTATTCAGCAAGGATGCATTAAATTGATTAAAAATTACAGTAAAGACATTTAAATATTACTTTTTTTAAATTTCAGGTAAAGGCTGTTCTTTTTCAACTTTACATTCATCAAAGAATCTTGAAAACATGTATGAGTTTCACAAAAAAAAAAAAAAGTTAATTAAGCCCCAATATGTATTATATACTATATATTATTAATCAGCATATTAGAATGGTTAAATGGTTTCTGAAGGATCATGTAACAGTGAAGACTGGAGGAACAACTGCGGAAAATTTAGCTTTTCCATCACAGGAACAAAATGCATTTTTTTTTTAAATATTGTAATAATACACAGTTTTACTATTTTTATTGTATTTTTATCAAATAAATGCAGCCAATATAAGAAAGTTTTTCTTTTAAAAACATTACTAAAATCTTTTGAATAGTAGTATGATTTAATCCAGATGTTATTATTGTATATTATATTATTAATGTAATATACAATCATATTAGTGATTTGACCAACATATTAAAATATATATGTATATACCTGAAATAATATTATATAAATATGCTAGTTTTTCTAGAGAGAAAGCACAGAGTGGTGCCTGAGACATGAAAGTAGCACGGTAACACTTTACTTAAAGCCTTTATGTATAATGCATTATAAAAGTAGTTTTAATGCATTATTTATGTCTTGTAATGCACTTTATAATGCATAGTACAGTCTCATGAATAATTGTAACCACAATTAATACATTGCAACCCTTATCAATTTATTGCATTTTTTAAAATTTGGTTATAATTATTTAAGACATGATATAATGTATTGCGATGGACATTATGACTAATTATAATGCATTATAGCCTTTAATAGCCCTTTATAATGCATTATACATAAAGGCTTTAAGTGTTACCAGTAGCAGTATTTTGTTTTGGACAATAGACAAATATGCAGTTTAGCGGTTTAGTTTCACCACTGCATTGGCCATAATTGTCCAGTCAGAATCAAATATTTCAGAGAGCCATTTAGTAAAAGTCACAGAATAGTATTTTAGCTGTGGAGCAGCTTCACTTTGCTAACTTGCTAAGAACAAGTGTTCATCTCTACCAAAGTGTGTGTGTGTGTGTGTGTGTGTGTGTGTGTGTGTGTGTGTGTGTGTGTGTGTGTACGCAGAGCACCTTCTGTAATATTATGGATGAGTACTTTGGCCTACTTTTCTCTGTAAGCCTACATGGACAGAAACGTGATGCACTTTTTTCATTCAGAGATTGTTTATATTGGCCGTTAAATATTACTACAGCCAGGAGAAAGCAAAGATCACAGCATAAATGCATTAAGGTGTTTTTACATTTTTATCTTTAATCTTTTTTGCCCCCGATAACAACCCCCACACTCTTCTAAACACCTTTCATCAATAGGTCCGGTAAGAAATTGTGACTTTAGACTTAGCTGTTGACATTTAGGACTCTGCATGTTTGTACACAGTACTGGACTATGTTTAAACATGGTGTAGTCAGATGTTTGCAGTCAGGCTGGTTATGTTTTATGTTTTAACCTCCATGTGATTTTAGCAGGGGTGGAGCTTATTGCTAAGTCCTTGTAAATAATGGCTGCACCCAAAGCTTGTTTTAGTTGAATCCCCACACTTTCAATTAGTGCTGGAATTGGATGTTTGCATGGTTCGTATTAAATACATGAAGAGCAAAGCACCAGCACTCAGACTTAAATGAAGTAATTTACAGTTGGAAAAGCCCCTCAGTGTGTGGCAAATGTGCCATTAAATATGATGGAAAATTAACCTTCAAATTGCAAGGGTATTACAGCAAACAGCTAGCTGTGAATAGTTTTTGCGTCGCTTGTGAAACCTTTTAAATGGATGAACATTAAGCTTTTAGTCTTTAAGAAAACATTAGGTATAATCCACAATCCACATAATCCATTTTATACTGGTTGGAGAGTGAAAGGAACTAAATATTTACAGAAAGATAATTTATAATTAAACAGCAAATCCAAGAAAGTTCATTAAAGTTCATTGGTCGTTAGACAAGTTTTGTATACTGTTTACTTCTAATATACATCTAGTGTGAATGTGCTTGTGAGCGTGTAGTGCTAATTATCTATATTACCATGTTTGGTTGCAAAAACACGCCAATTTATTTTGCATTTTGCTCCATTTTTACCCCCGAGTCGTGTTTCTATGTTGTTCCATCCATATAATTCTTCCACTTAAGGAGGTTTTTTCTGCTCACAGTCTAACTAACTCATCTGCCATCTGTCTTCCTCATTTTCTTAGTAAGGGTCATAGTAATAGACAGAGGCTCTTCAGGAGGTATACCACACGGAAATATAGGTACCCAGCATCCCCCCACTGCTCCAGCAATATGACCAATGTGAATGCTGACTAACTTTATGCATGGATGATGGCGGCCACCTCAGATAACCTTACAGATCCTACAGAGGGTCTAAAATGAGGGTCCTATTGCCTGTTGCCTGAAGGATTTAACTGCCACTGACTGATTTATCCAATACCCCAATATCCAACATGCAGCAAATACTCTACAATATTATTACCAACATGATACAGTGTCTAATTTGTACTAATGATAAAATAATCCAAAGCTTCTAAACTACGAAACACCAGTTTTCCAACATTTCATGTTGATGTTGCAGGAATAATTCCAATCGAGTGGTTTTAAAGGTTCAGTTATGAAGAACATCTATGACTGTACTGTATATGTCTCTGTTTGCATTAACACATTTGTCTTAACCTGCATGTTGCATGTGCATGAACTTTGGCTCTATATACAGCTGAAGTCAAAAGTTTATATACACCTTGCAGAATCTGCAGAATGTTAATTATTTTACTAAAATAAGAGGGATCATACAACATGCATGTTATTTTTTATTTAGTACTGACCTGAATAAGATATTTCACATAAAAGATGTTTACATATAGTCCACAATAGAAAATAATAGTTGACCCCGTTCAAAAGTTTACATACACTTGATTCTTAATAGTGTATTGTTAACTATATGATCCATAGCTGTTTTTTTGTTTGTATAGTGATAGTTGTTCATGAGTCCCTTGTTTGTCCTGAACAGATAAATTGCTTGCTGTTTTTCAGAAAAATCCTTCAGGTCCCACAAATTCTTTGGTTTTTCAGCATTTTTGTGTTTTTGAACCCTTTCCAACAATGACTGTATGATTTTGAGATCCATGTTTTCACACTGAAGACAACTGAGGGACTCATATGCAACTATTACAGAAGGTTCAAACACTCTCTGATGCTTCAGAAGGAAATACGATGCATTAAGAGCCAGGGGTGTAAACCGATTGAAGATGTGTACATTTTTCTTATTTTGCCTAAATATCATATTATTTTTATTTAGTACTGCCCTTCAGAAGCTACAGAAGATATGTACATGTTTCTGAGAAGACAAAATAGGATAAATTTACCCTGATCTTCAAATTGGATCTCAAAATCATACAGTCATTGTTGGAAAGGGTTCAAATACACAAAACTGCTGAAAAACCAATTTGTTGGACCTGAAGGATTTTTCTGAAGAACAATTATCACTAAAAAAAAATCAAAACAAAACAAAAAACACAGCTGCGGATCATTAAGAATCACATGTATGTAAAATTTTGAACATTATAAATTCAATTATTTTCTCTTGTGGACTGTATGTAAACATCTTTTATTTTAAATATCTTATTCAGGTCAGTACTAAATAAAAACTAACATGCATTTTGTATGAGTCTTATTATTTAGGTAAAAAAATTAACATTTTGCAGACTCTGCAAGGTGACGTCAACTGTATAAGTCACATTTATAGCATTATATGTCCACTATCCTTTTACACTACATTTACATGAGCTCAAAGCACACTCAACTACCAAGCATGAGCTCAAAGTGAACTATGTATACATCTAGCATGAATTAAGAACCCCAGCTTATGGAATTTTTGTCTCTGAATGAATATGTATAGAGCTGCTCAGAAACTGTTTAATGCATATATTTCAGGTATAGAAAGGTGTCAGGCTGCTCCACATAGAAGGTAGCAACAGAAGTAGGGTGGTTAGAGAGTCATGCTTCAAAATGTTGCTTGCTGATTGGTGGAAACCTTGGAATGAGGTTTGTGTTGCATGATGGTCTTTTGATGCAATTTTTGAAAACAGTATAGAACAGATTTGGAGCTTCGACTAAAGAACTTCCAAGTAGGATGTGGTGACAACGAAAAAAATGTGTTGTTTTACTGGAGGAATTTAGTAGAGACTGAAGAAAGGAAACTTGCAGGTCCAAAATAAGCTATCACAACACAGATATTATTAAACCAAACTTTAGTTAAATACATCTTTATCCTATCTTTGTCCTTTCCCTCTTCCCAACTTTTCCTGCAGCCAAAAGTTAAGTTTTCGGGAGCGTGTGCGCATGGCCAGTCCTCGCGGTCAGAGCGTGAAGAGCAGGCAGATGTCGGTGAATGACCGCCGCTCTCCTGCCACAGAGGTGGGGGTGGAGGGCAGCAGCCCTGCCAAGGTCCAGAAGAGCTGGAGCTTCAATGACCGAACTCGCTTCCGGCCATCACTCAGACTCAAGAGCCAATCGCGCACAACGGCTGAAGGTGAAAAGCTTTTTTTATTTGGTCGCTGTAGTTTCCACTTCTACTGTAATAACAGAAGCAGATGGAGGAAAGCTCATATTAGCTGATAATCATTTTAAAAGTAATTATAAGTCATGTTTGCTGTGTTGCTGTTTCTGCCTTGTCTTGACACAATTTGACCCTTTATAAACAAGAATGAGTCTTTCCCTGTACTGTATTGTTTTTCTGCACTTGTCCCTAAAGGCAGGATTTACAAATGCTATTAGGCTGCAGTGGAAGAACATGGTCTCTCATGGGACTCTCTGTTTGCACTAGTTAACCATGGCTCATGCTCCCCTCACCAGAATGCCCCTTAGGGTGGAAGAGCACAAAGTGGAGATAGAGACATTGTTTTTAAGAGGATTTTCAGTATTGACAGAATCCTGTACATTAGTCACAAAGGATTGACAGAACCCATGGTCCCATGGGAAAATAAAACAAAGGGGAATAGTTCAGTAAATCATTAGCTAAACTTTCAAAACCGACACTCAAAATGTTACAGTAAAGGTAAGTTTGTTGTTGTCACTGAAAGATTGAAATTCAAAGTATACAGAAATTCATCTTCCACAGCAAGATCAATAACATATATCTAGATGTATAGAAAATAAATATAGGTTGAATTTTTCAACCTATATTTATTTTTCATGTCATCTTAAAACTTAAAACATTGAAAAATGCATTGATATGCTTTTTGTGAATGCTTGATTTACATTTGAATCAATGTAATAAACTGATTTACTGAAATTAATTTGACTTCCCTATACTAGTTTAGGAGTGCATTTAATTTTTCAGCAAAGCTGAGCATGCATACAATGTGGTGCAGTGTTTTAAAAATTAGCTTGTTCCTGGAAAAGCTGCAGTTGTCATGCTACTTAAGAATGATTCACTACTAGTAACTCTCCAACACTGCACCTACATCTTTTGTTGTTCCATAAGATTTATTGTAACATTCCCAATCAAGTACATTTTCACAGAAGTGCCCAATTACTACTAACAAGCAGATTTATGCATGGTAGCGTCTCAGTGGCAGCAGCGATCTGGCTCCAGCCCTATATGAGACCCATCAACTCAAAATGAATCTCATACCTGCTGTGCTACCACTCTCTGGCATCTTACACTTATATAACACACTACAGATCCTCCATGGGTTACTGTATATAGCCCATAAGGCACAGCTGAGGAAGAGAAAATGCTTCACATTTTGATAACGATCTCTCATCCTCTGCCATTTATCTTTGTCATGCTGTTACTGCTGATGAGGTCAGACATCACACACATGGAAGATTTTATTCTATTCCACAAGCATCATATACAGATATTTTGTCTGGTACCTGTTTCTCCTTGTTTTTGATTCAAAGTCAGGTCCTTTATTTGTTTTTGTTTGTTTTTGTTGATATTTCCATCCATCCATCCATCTGTCCATTCATCCATCCTTCAAACTGCTTGTCCTTTGTCAGATTCTCAGGCTAACTGACATGTGTGTGTATATGAAAAGTATGTGAACATATTGGAATTGTTTCGTTTTCTGCATTAAAGGATTAGTTCATTCCAGAATTCAAATTTTCTGATAATTTACTCACCCCTATGCCATCCAAGATGTTTATGTCTTTCTTTCTTCAGTTAAAAAGAAATTAAGGGTTTTGAGGAAAACATTACAGGATTTTTCTCCATATAGTGGACTCCAATGGGGATCAATGGGTTGAAGGTCCATATTGCAGATTCAGTGCAGCTTCAAAGGGCTCTACACGATTCCATTTGAGGAATAAGGGTCTTATCTTGCAAAACGATTTTCTAAAAAAAAATAAACATTTGTATACTTTTTAACCACAAATGCTCGTCTTGCACTAGCTCTACGTCCACGACTTCACCCATTACATAATTACGTTGGAAAGGTCACGTGTGAAATAGGCGGAAGTATCGACCCAGTGTTTACAAAGCAAACATGCAAAGAAAGTCAAACGCCTTTTACAAAAAAAAGTAAAACAATGTCAGACAATTTTGAAATTGAAGGGAGAAAATGAGCGTTAATTCCATTGACAATTAATTTTCATCAACAACATTTTTTCACCGACGAAAACGTGAAGATAACAAAACAAAACTCGTTTTGAATGATAAAAACTATGACGCAAATCTATTGACATTTTCGTCAACAAATAAAAACTGGACGAAAATGTGAGGGAGGGACGATTTGGGAAGAGATTCATTCAGAACGAATCTGCTGCGTGGTTAGAAGGTTAAATTTGAATTGTATCATAGCCTATTGATCTATCCGGCAGGACATAATCTAGCACACATTTGTTGCACATCTCATAAAACGTACAAAAATGTCAATATCTGGGAGTAAGAGAAGAGCAGACATAAGGATAAATTTGACGACGCAAAAGAGAACTCAATTCAACTCAATTGAACTCAATTTTTCTGAGCACAGACACCGAAGCAGTCCTTTTTGACGAGTATTCACGTGAACACACTCGGTTACATCTTAGGTGAACGTAAACAGTTGGGAACGTAAACAGAATATCGAATGTGTTCAGTACATTTCATCCATGCGTTCGGTTTTAAAGGGACAGCAGCCTAATTTAGTTTCTGTTGTCTGTGGCATTGATGTTAATCAAGCAACAAAAGAAAGACAGAAAATCACTGACTGCTCTTGACTGAATCACTTTAGTAGCCCTAATAAAGATTAATCTAAATTTATTTATACAAATTCATATGTCTGCTTGAAAGCATAAAGAATGTGGTAAACAAGTTGTTATAAAGAATACATAATGAACCTATATAACCATTGGCATTTCATTGAAAAGAAGACCATGTTCTTGTTTCTTTATGAGAAGTGGTTTCATTTAATTTTTAATATAAAGGCATGTTGCGTGTCACAGCAGTTAAGTCTGTTTCTATCATGATAAAACCTTAATATCAAACCTATACAATGAGTTTGGTCATTTTAGAGAAATGCTTAATAAATGCATTACACTGTATACCCAACAATTCAGATTGCTGCAATTTGAATCTTCAACCCATTGATCCCCATTAAAGTCCACTATACGTAGAAAAATCCTGCAATTTTTACCTCAAAAACTTTAATTTCAGATTGACTGTAGAAAGAGAGACACAAACATCTTGGATGACATAGGGCTGAGTAAATTATCAGGAAATTGTAATTCAGGGGTGAACTAATCCTTTAATTGGTCATAAAATGTCATAATAAAATCATAGGTATAGACAAACAGTGCATTTTGTTGCCTTTCAGCTTAACGTGGTGCGTCAGTAGCAGTACTTCCTTCCAGTGTTTATGCAGTAAAGCTCAGTGGAGTGGCCTATGGTCAGTGTGATGGGGGTCAAGGGAAAGATTTGCTTTGAATGCTATTTTGATTCATAGCTGTATTGATCTGCCCTGGGCTTTCTCTACTTTTCAGCCTAGTTTAGGTTTCAACCCTTTTGAGGATCTGCTGTGAAAATGTTTCTGCTTGCTATGATTCAGATTCTTTCTCTCTCTTTCTCTCACAGCTGACACAAATCTTGGACCGGATGATGCTTTTGATGAGAAGGGTTGCCATTGTGATGTGACTGTGGAAGATCTCTCTGCTCCACTGAAGGCAGTGATCAGGGCCATTAGGTGAGCGTGACTTCCCAGAGAGCCTTAGTGAAAAGTTTGAAGAATTCACACTGTGGTTGCAGGGTTGAAAACACCTACTTTGAGCTTCCTGCGCTATTGATTGAGGCATTAGGGTTAGATCATCACTGCTGTCTCTCTCCCACTGGGAGAGGCCACTGATGTTGCTTCAGGTGACTTCTTTCACTTCCATCGCTCCCAGGAGGGCTGAGATTTTTCCCACTCCTCTTTCCCAGGGTGTCGGATAGATATGTTCACAGTCAGTTTTGCTTACACACCAGCTCATCTGACAGGAAGAAAACTCACAGGGGCTTGAATCTGCAAGATGTTACAGAAACAGATTACTGAAATCTGCTCCCCTCTGTGTCAATATTTGCAGTTTCACCTTCACTCTGAAGAACGTTTAGGTTTCTGTGTGCCTGTGGTAATACCTGTGTTTTCACAGCTAATGTCATCTATAACACATAGGTTTACTAGAACATGAGCCTTGCTTGAGTAATATTATTATAAACTGTGTTTTTAAAGCAGAGATATATCTGATCAGATTTTTCCTCTGGGTTATAAAGTACTCTATTTGTGACTCATTTCTGCCCTCTAGTGTTTATGAGCAAGCTTAGACAACTTGCAGGCTTGTTGCAAAGAAGTTTACTTTGTTGATTTGACTTCATATATATACACACAATATAATGTTTATAGATGTATCTTCAAATGTGAATAGAACTATTTTATATATATATATATATATATATATATATATATATATATATATATATATGAACATGAATAGCGCTGTCAAACGATTAATCGTGATTAATCACATCCAAAATATATATACATAATATATGTGTGTGTACTGTTTATGATTATTATGTATATATAAATACACACACATGCATGTATATTTTTCAGAAAAATGTTGTTTATATATTATTTATATATATATTTGTATGTTGTATAAATTTGATAAATATAAATAAATACATGTGAAAAGTTTCAAAATATATACTGTGTGTATTTATATATACAGTACATAATAAATATACACAGTACACATCCATAACATCCATATAGTATGTAAACAGAAACTTTTATTTGAGATGCGATTAATCGCGATTAATTGTTTGACAGCACTAATATATATATATATATATATGTATATATATATATATATATATATATGTATATATAATCGCATACAAATTAAAAGTTTGAGTTTGCCTAATATATATATGTGTGTATTGTGTGTAATTATTATGTATATATAATTACAAACACATTCATGTATATATTTAAGAAATATTTACAAGTATATGTATTTATTATCATTTTTATATAATTATATAAATAAAAATATTTACATAACATATTTCTCTTAAATATATACAGAAATGTGTTTGTATTTATATATACATAATAATTACACACAGTGCACACACATATATTAGGCAAACTCAAACTTTTATTTTGTATGCGATTAATCGGGATTAATCGTTTGACAGCCTTAATATATATATATATATATATATATATATATATATATATATATATATATATATATATTATATTGCACTATTTTTCCCTTGCCTTTAATACATATGCCTGTGCATCAGTGTGTATATACATAATTTTTAATCAAAAGTTAGTTGAGTTTTGTTTTTTGTTTCAATGTTGACAGGATAATGAAATTCCATGTGGCCAAGAAGAAGTTTAAGGAGACGTTGCGACCGTATGATGTAAAGGATGTGATTGAGCAATACTCTGCCGGTCACCTGGATATGCTATGCCGTATCAAGAGTCTTCAGACTAGGTGAGACTAACCAGCACTGGTTGTGTGGTGAAAATATGTTCAACTTGAGCATGTGACTGAAAGTTCTCTGTACATAGTTTTACTGTTTTTTTCCCCACACACAAATGCAGTTAGCACAAATACATATTCACGGAAAATAGTTCAACTTTGTTTTCTTATGCACACTTTCTACATCTACATGTCCGTGTCTGTCTTATCTCCCTGTCTGCGCTCTCCCATTTAGGTTGGACACCATTGTGGGTCCACAGACCCTGAGCAGCAAAGCCAAGACATTTTCTTCTCCTTCCCTGCACTTGTATTACAGCCAGGCCAAGAGGAAACACTCTGCCCCAGGGTCAGCCGACCCACAATTCCCCCATTCCAAACTCTTTTAACTCTGGAACATATGAGTCAATTGCTGAGGCTGTGTGTCTAAATCCCCAGTGACTGTTACCCTGTGGACATAAACTTTACTGCAGTTCAGCTTTTAAAGAACTTTGAGAGAAACACACACGCACACACACAAAGAATTAAAGAACATGAACTAAGAATGAACAATACTTCTACAGCATTTAAATATTTACTAATGCATTATTAAAATCATAAGTTGTTAACATTAGTTAATGCACTGTGAATTAACATGAACTAACAATTATTAACTGTTTTCATTACCAAGGATTAATAAATACTGTAATAATTGTAATGTTCATTGTTTGTTCATGTTAGGTAATACATTAACTAACATTAACTAAAGGAACCTTATTGTAAAATACATACATAAAATACATAAAATACATTGTATAATACATAATTCAAGTTATATTATCTGAAGTCATAACACAGTCTTATCTAAGAATGTTTAGATATGTTTAATGCAAAACAAGACAGAAACACTGAATAAGAAAAAAAAAAACTACTGTTCAAAAGTTTGGCATCAGTTTCTTGATAATTTCTTAATAATTTCTGAAGGATAATTTGACGCTTGAGACTGGAGTGATGGCTGCTGATGGCTGCTAGTATTTTTAAAATAAATTAAAATAATAATTATTTATTTTAAACTGTAATATATTACAGTATCACATTTTTTAATGGTTTTTATTATTTTATTTTATTTTTGATCAAGTAAATGGGTAAGCATATTTCAAAATGAATAAAATAAAATAAAATAATCTTACAGACCCCAAACTTTGAACAGTAGTGTATATATTTATTATTACTATTATTATTATTATTATTATTATTATTTTCCAACATGTATTTTTGTAGTAAGGGCTGGACATGTTTGTGATGTGTCAGTGTCAGTGACCCAAAGCCTCAAGCAGTTGGCTCTGTTCAGTAAATCCTTGACCCCTCTGATTTTCTCCTTTCTCCCTGTTTAGCAAGGTTGGCCAGTGCTAAACCAGCATAACTGTGATGCAGTGCATGGTGTTAGATTGAATGTGTCTGCGTATAGTACTAACTTTTAGATTGATTCCTCTCAGCTTTCTCTATTATTTGTATCTATATCCCAAAGCTTAATTTATTTATTTATTTTTTGAACCAACAGGTTGTGTAATCAATAGTTGATTACTAGCTCTGATTTGAACAACCATCTCTAACTTACATTTACTGAAACATCAGATACCTCAGCGACTGATACTGAATCACTTTTAAGAGCTTAAACTAGATTATTGAGACCTTTGGTTTGATCATTAACACGTATTAGTAAATCGCATGTAGTAGTAGTAGCTCGTCATCCACTCTTAAAAATAAAGGTGCTTTAAAAGCTTCTAAAGAACCATTCAGTCAAAGGATTTTTAAAGAACCATCTCTTTCTTACCTTTTAATATTCAGAAGAACCTTCTTTTGACACAAAGAACCTTTTGTGAAACAGAAAGGTTCTTCAGATGTTAAAGGTTCTTTATGGAACCATTTGGACAAAAAAGGTTCTTCTGTGGCATCGTGAAGCACCTTTATTTTTGGTGACATAAGTACCTTCTCTTCAACCTTCTCTCTCCTCCCTTTCCTTGACAGCACAACCTTAAAAATGTACTTGACCCCCGTATGTTTTCTCATCTAGACTCGCCACAGCTGTGGGTCCACATCAGACACTCAGCACCAAAGCCAGGAACCTTTCCTCTCCCTCTCTACACATGTATTACAGCCAAAGCAAGAAGAAACACGCTGGGTCAGACGCCTGTAGCAGGCTGGGGGGCTAGTCATGGGGCTGTACTTACCTCAGTCATTTCATACAGTGAATGGGGTCCAATGGTGATGATGTATTTAACTAAAACTCTTAGGGTTTGGGGTTTTGTTAAGGGGCTGAAGTAAATAAGTAATATCTTTAGTCGTTTGCTGAGGCCCAGTTGTGAAGTTTGTTGAGAACCACTGATATTTGAGCTTTTTTTTTTCTTCTATTATTTACTTAACTTCATCATTGGACTCCAAGGTGATTAATTTACAGTGATGTTTTTTAACCAATGAGATGATTTATTAATTGTGTAGCACACACTCTGATTGGTTCAGCTGATTGATGTTGGTTTAACTCAAACTGCTCTTGCATGATAGATTTGAAGAGACGAGGAAAAACAAGACAAAATACATTGAGAATCACATAATGAAATGTGCAATCCAAAATATATTAATACTGTACATAGTCTGCATATTTTCTGCATGGATATTTTCTCCTTGGATTATCATACACTACATCTACCTGAAAATGTACAGAGAAAATCTTGCTCACTAGGGGTTTTACTGGAGCATGGTTGATCATTTTGGATTTGATATTTTAATCAGCTAGCATAGGTAGATCAGATACAGCCAATTCTTACATACAGCAAGTATCAGTATCTTTTTCTTACTCTCTTTGTAACATAGAAAATGGTGATGCACTAACTTGATTTCTTCTTCACTAACCAAAGTCCATTCTTATCCTGCTGTGCTGTGCCATGCTCGAGTTTGAAGAACAACGATGTAAAGGTGTGCATCTTCCTGTATGCTCAAAAACACTGTTTTTTCCCTTCCTTACAGAGTGGATCAGATACTGGGAAAGGGCCAGATTTCTGTGGATAGGAAAGGCAGGGAGAAAATCCTCCCAGAAGGAGAATCCTTGGAGCATGACATGAGCATGCTTGGCCGTGTCTGTAAAGTCGAGAGACAAGTAAGCCATATTAACTTGATGGTCTAATGAAACACACTACTGTTCAAAGTTTTGGGGTTTTTGGAAATAAATTATTCTTTTATTTAGCAAGGATGCATTAAATTCACTGAACGAGGTTGTATGCAGTTTACTTTCTATTCATCAAAGAATCCTGATAAAAATATACCACAGTTTTCACAAAAATATTGACCAGGACTACTGTAGCATTGATAAAAATAGGAAATGTTTCTTGAGGACCAAATCAGCATATTAGAATGATTTCTGAAGAAGCATGTACACTTGATCACAGCGAATGGTGGGCAATATGCATATGCAAGTCATTTCTATATGCCAAACTTCCTGCTACCAGGTGGTGGTGCTATGACTGTAACTGAATATTGGCATGTAGATGTCTTCAGGCCAGCACTTTTTTAATACTTATGAAGTTTGGTGCAGATTGAACATGGTATGTTTGAGTTAGTGCAAAGCATGACGTATCCTGTTTCCAACAGGTGGTGCTATGATTATAACTGAATATTGGCCTTTAGATGTCTTCAGGGCAGGACTCTTATCAAACATGTGAAGGCAGATCAGACATTGTATGTACAACACATTCTATTCCCATGGCAAAACATCAAACTGCTCAAACCGGTACGGTCACGTCCTCTAACGAAAACTCAAGATCTTCACAATTTAACATTACAAAGGCCTTTAGTGTAGACTGACCAAATGTGTGACCCTGGACCACAAAACCAGTTGTAAGTAGCATGGATATATTTGTAGCAATAGCCAACAATACATTGTATGGGTCAAAATTATAGATTTTACTTTTATGCCAAAAATCATTAGGATATTAAGTAAAGATCATGTTCAGTGAAGATATTTTGTAAATTTCCTACCATAAATATATCAAAACATAATTTTTTGATTAGTAATATGCATTGCTAAGAACTTCATTTGGACAAATTTAAAGGTGATTTTCTCAATATTTGAATTTTTTTTTTGCACTCTCAGATTCCAGATTTTCAATTAGCTGTATCTCGGCCAAATATTTTCCCATCTTAACAATTATCCTAACAGATATCCTATCCATACATCAAAGCTTATTTATTCAGCTTTCAGACAGTGTATAAATCTCAATTTTAAAAAATTGACCCTTATGGCTATTTGTGGTCCAGGGTCATATATAATGTTGATGTCATTAAATTTCTATGAGGAGTTCGTTAGAGCGTAAAACATGCCACTTCCTGTTGCCTGCAGGTGACGCTAAGACTATAACTGAATGTGGTCATGTGCGTGTGTTCAGGACAGGACTCTTATCAAACGTGAATTTTGGTGCAGATCGGACATTGTATGCCTGAATTATAACAACTTCCTGTTTCATGGCAAAACATCGGAGTCTGTCAGGCCATCACGGACACGCCCCTTCAACAAAAACTGAAGATCTTCGCGATCTAAGGGCTTTAAATTACACTGACACTAAATTTGGTGTTGATCTGTTTAAATCTCGAGGAGGAGTTTGTTTAAATACAACGTCTGAAAATGGCCAAAACGGCACAAAAGTTGCAGAGAAAATTCAAAATAAAAGACTTCCTGTTGGGTTTCAGACTTCGTACCAGGGGACTTTTTTGTAGGTATTGGTGTGTT